>HG738140.1:4409605-4656170 GCA_000499405.2 Onchocerca volvulus
AGGAATTCAATTCTTCTTTTCCTTTTTTTTGTAATAATTTTTAGCAATTTTTAGTGTTTAATTTTTTTTTTTTCTTTTTTGCAAAATAACTTACATCAAAAATTTCAAATCCAGCAATATCCAATACACCAATGAAGAAATCACGTGAAATACCCTTTTGATCCAATGTTTTATTACATTTTTTAACAAGCCAATTAAACACTCTCGAATATAATCCTTTTGACATTGCACCAACAGCCCATGTTACTTGATCAATATTTTGACCCTTATTTACCCATTCATTGCCAACTTTTACTTTTGGCTTTGTTAACGCTTTCAGGAATTCTTCATGATTTATTCCGTACATTTTTGATGCTTTTTCCGCTTCATCCGTTCCGTCCGGTTCCGCTTGCTCTTCACGTGGTCGTTGCTTAAATTTCATATTTCCCATATGCATTATTGCTGCCATTAATTTATAACAATCCATTTTTTCTTCCGGTGAAAAATGCAAAATATCAAATGCTTCATCGGTTAATTGATGCTCTTCCTTATCATTAACACCATCAATTGTTAGCTCAGCTTGTGCAACAAACCAATAATCTTGCAATGGCTTATCCAATAATAAATCTTTCTTCAATGATGGTACAAAATCGGAATAAAGTTGATAAAAGATATGATAGCAACGTTCACCAGGTGCTTGACGTATAACACGTGATTTTTCGAGTAAATCTAGAAAAATAAAAAAATAAAAAATTAACAAATTAAATGTGCAACGTTTTGTTTTTTTTTTTCCTTTTAAAATTTATGAAATTTTTGAAAGAATTAAAAAGTTACAAGTTTTAATATATGGATAGGTTATAAGTTTCAGTGTGTTTTTAAAAATTATGAATAATTTCAATAATTAAAAGTTATAAATTTCAATGATTACGTTTATGGTTTAAAAGTTTGCAACATTCAGAAGTTACAAAGTTCTAATGCATACTTATTGATTGAAAATTTTTTCAAAAATTTTGGGTTTTTTGAAATTTCCACAGTAATTAAAAGTTGTAAATGCTATCAATGCATGCTTGCATGCTTCAAATTTTTTTTTAAAAATTGAAATTCTTTTAAAATAATATCTGAAAAATGATTTTCAAGTTTTTTTTTTTTTGCAATTTCATGCATTTTAAGCTCAATTAATCGTATGAAAATGAGAAAAAGGATTCAATGATATTAAAAAATATGACAGAATATATTTCCAAAAAATTTCAAATAAATTGGGGAAGGAATTTTAAAATCAAATATTGAATCAGTTGATTAATTGGTTAGTTCAAAGTAAAGTACTTTAAATCAACAGTTAAACAATTATTTCCCAATTGATTACACGGAAATTTTATTAGGAAGCCAATAAAATAATGCATGTCTGTCAAGAAAAATTTCATTTCAATATGGATAATTTTGATAATTAAAGTATTACTTTTATAATTTTATCATTAAATTTTACAGAAGAATAAGCGATAAAATTATCATTAAAAGATATGAGTAATTTTGATAATTAAACTATTACTTTTATTAATTTATAATTAAATTTGAATGAAAGAATAGATGATAAAATCACTAACAATGTTCAATATCGCATGATGCGACACGGCCTAATTTGGAGAAATGAATTCGAATAAATTTGCCAAATCGTGATGAATTATTATTTCGGACAGTTTTTGCATTACCAAATGCTTCCAATACCGGATTTGTTTGAACAATTTGATCCTCTAAGGTTACCTTCTTTTTAGACGGATCCGCTGCTTCTGCTGCGACCTCGCCGCCAGCCTTTGCGGCTTCACTTCTTTGTTGAGATGCACCGACCGTTGCAAAATACGCAATAACCTGTAATTGAAACTGTTAAATAATTTTCTTAATTTATTAAAATATAAGCAAAGATATTATCCAATAATAAAAATTTTCGATTAATATACATGCGATTAATAATATTTCGTAATATGGATATAATTATGTGCGATTTACTAATTGTTAACAGCTTAGGAAATTGTTTCATTTGATGTAAATCTTTTTGATTTAACCTTTTAGTCAAGCTCAAAATTTTATTTAATTTTAATCCATTAACAATAATTTCAATTTTATTTGAAATTTTCGGGCTATATTTTATATTTTCATCATAAATTATGTATTAATTTGAATGAAAATGATTTATATATAATTAATTAAATTTCAAAATTTTTCATATTGAAATTGTAAAATTTTATTTATAAATTAATGCATGAAAATAAAATTTTTATACCATATAACTAACATATGCATTTACTTTCTCATACATTTTGTATGTATACTTTTGTTATTATTTAAAAAATTTTCAAAAAAAAAAAAAAAATTAAAAAAAAAGACTTTTTTGGTATTTTCGGTTTTACCGGCACCAGATTCACCGGTAATTAGCATCGATTGATTTTCATGATCAATTAGCATATTTCGATAAGCTTCATCCGAAACAGCAAATAAATGCGGTGGCATTTCGGTTCGTCTTTTACCCATATACATTTCGGCTACCGATGGTTCGTAAATTGGAAGTCGCTTGTAGGGATTAATTACGACACAGAATAATCCCGAATATGTCTGTAAAATAAAAATTTTAAATTAAAATTTTTTTATTAACTAGCAATTCATAGAAATAAATTTGCATGCATGCATGCAAACATAATAAACCAGAAAAATTTTAATTTACTTCCAAAAAAGAAAAAAATGAACTTATAGCGAAATTTCGAAAAAAATAACTTACGTAAATTAACATTTGACCGTAACGTGCTCGCAAATTATGCAAAACAGAAGCGTCATTTAGGAAGGTAAGATTTGACATATCTTCTGTTTTTTCGAATTTTGGTGGATTCATTTCTTGTACAAGTTCCGCTTTCAATGTTATCTAAAAAATTAAAAAAATAAAAATAAATCATAAATAATCAAAATAGTATAAATTAAAACATAATAATTAATATTTTACTATAAGAAAGTAATTAACAATTTAATTGACATTTTCCAAATTGTCTCTTTTCTCCTTTTTTTTTCTTTTTTTTTTTTTTTTGGCGAATATTACGTCAAATGTTACGTCTCATTTCAAAAATTGTTTCTTTTAGATGTAAATATTTTGTATAATAAAAAATAACAGAATACTATGAATTCAAATTTTCTGCGAAAAGAAAACAATTAAAATTTCATTAAATTCAATTTTTACCTTCCTTGCAAAAACAATGAATGTTTAATTAAATTTACAGTGTAATTAAATAGATGAAAATGAAAGCAAAACAAAGTTATAAAATTTCAATCATTAAATTGCTATCAAAAAAAGAGATACTTTAAAAAGCAATCGGAATTTTTTTTTTTTTTGATTAAAATATCATAGAATTAGATATCGTAATTAAATTATACTAATTTCATTTAAAGATAAAAAAAATGAAAATGATTAAATTTTTTTGACTTAAAAAATGCATTTTCAGTATTTTTTTTGTTTTAATTAAATTATTGAAATTTAAATAAAAATTATATAATGAAAGAAACCTCATTTCCACGAACAGTAACCGCGGTAACTGAATCACCTTTGCTTGATTTAACTTCCGCGGCGACGTAACCTTCTTCCGGATCCGGAATCCATACGTTTTTCTTCGAATCATATGGTTTCGATTGATCCTGAAATTAGCAAATCAAACTTGAAAAATTGCTCATCATATAGAATCTTTTGCCTTCTTCAATAGAAAAAATTGAAAGATGTATGATTTTCAATGAAAACATTTTTTGAATCGGCTCTGATATGACCTTTGTGACTTTTAGTAATTACCTAATTTTAGGTAATCCCAAATTTTTTGCAATTTATTTTCCAAAATAGACTTAAATACCAAAATAAACAAAAAAATAAATCATGATTTCGTTAGGAATTGTAAAGTTAGATTTCAGAAATGGTAAAGAAAACGAAGGAAAAATATTTTTACAATAAAATTAAGATTTGAAGCAGTAAAAAAAAAAAAAAAAAAAGAAAGAAATGAACAAAAAGAAAAGAAAAAAACTGGAAGAAAGAACTAAAAATTTTGTAATTATTTAAATAAAATGAATTTCAATCGGTTTTTATGATTTTTTTTTGTTTAGTTTGGTTGAAATTTTAAATTAGAGAATGAAAAAATTTAAATAATTTGAAAGAAATATTATTATTAGGTTGCATTATTCGTTTTAATCTCGAATATATTATTTTTTAAAAATATACTATATTATTATTAATTTCGAATATATTAGTATATTATTTCGAATACATTTAAGAATATAATTAATATATTATTTTTCGAATACATATTTTGTTCATTAAAAATTATTCTTTAAAATTATACTATTTTCATTTTTCTACAAAAAATAAAATAAAATCAGAATCAGATATTTTTTTTCGCATCAAATAATTTGAAAAAAAGTTGAAATAATTCAAATGAAATATTATAATTAATTGGACACGAATATACTATTTGTTTTAATTTCGAATATATTATTTATTAATTTCAATAATTAATTTATTAATGAAAATTTAGTCTTTCAAATCATATTATTTACATCTTTCTTTCGATTTTTTTTTCGTTTTTTTTGCTTTTCCTCAGTTTCTTTTTTTTTTTTTTTTTTTTTTAAAAGAAGTTGAAGCATTTACAAATGAAATGCTTCTTCTTCTTCGTCTCCTTTTTCCTTTCCATCCGGAACATTTGCCCGAAGTTTGAGAACTATTTAATTCGTAAACGTTGCGTGGGCTGTCCGAACCATCTGTTTGTCATTTCATTTCAATCCGTACTTTTTCCTTTTTTTTTCAACTTTTGTTTATTTGTCTGTATTTCGAACTGAACTTTCTAGCATTTCAGCCTGAATTGTTGCTGATTTTTCAAAGCTAAATGTTTTTTTCGCTTTTTTGACAAGAGTAAATAATACGAAAGTTTAAAATCATTGAAATGATTGAATCCATTTTAAAGTTTGGGGAATTTTTTTTTTAAAAAAAAGAGCGATTTTTTTTGTGAACTTTTCAATTTCCTTTTTTTCTCTATAAATTCTTCTCCTTTTTGATAACAATTCATATAATTTTAAATTTTTCACATATAAATTTTGAAAATTTATTCCATCTTTGATACATTTTAAAAATATGTCAAAGAATATTTGTGTAAATAAGTGCAAAATATAGTTTAATATTACATTAGGATTTATCTGTAGTATATTCCGGGAGTTCCGCGGTACATTTCTGAGAATTCCGCGGTATACTTCTGAGAGTTGCGCACAAATCAATGTACATATGGAAGAGATGAATGAAGAATAAATGATGCAAATTATAAATTAATATCGATTCATAAAAATAATGATTTTGATTGAATTTTAATTAAATATTAAAAATCCATTCCTTTTATAAAAAAATGATAGTATAATTCCAATGTTATTCGGAATGAAATGAATGACAAAAGAGCTAAATAATAATATTTAAGCGATAGATTGGACGTGAATGATAATGATAAGATAAGAATGGAATGAATGAATGAAAAAAATTATTAAATTAAAAATCGTAAAAAGATAATTAAAAAAAATAATTAACTTGTTGATTAATCAATATCAGTTTTAATAATTGCAAAAAAAAAAAAAATTATTAAATTTTCTGCAATTTATTTTAGGTACTATAAGTATACTATTAATTTGTATAATTGTAATGATAATTTATTATTTAATAATCCGAAAAAAAAAGTAGAAATTCGAAAAATAGACGATTCGAATAATGGTTTATATATTTCATCAAGATTATGATAATATGATAAGAAAATTTGAAGTTTATTTAGAAAGAATTGAATAATTTATTGATTGAAAGTTTAAATTATTAAAATATGAATAGTTTGATTTTATTGACTCTATCTTATTATTAAATTACAAAAATACGATAATAATTCAAAGTTCAATTTGAAAAAAGAATTGAAAAATTTATTTGATTGAAGATTTAATATTATAAAATACAATTTACCAACTTCACCGATGATTTGGTTTTATTAATTTTACCTTATTTTCAATTAAAACTATCAAGATGTGATAAAAATTGAAAATTTTGTTTAAAAAAACAAATCAAATTAATTAATTAAGCAAATAAGAAGCGAAAAAAAAAAAAAGGAAATGAAACATACCGTGATCATTTGTTCGCGTGATTGTCGCAAATATTTCCATGCTGGATTATTTTCGCAATCCATGATTGGTAATTAATTTGATATCACTTGCAGAAGAGGCCTATATAATCATGGTTATTATCAATCATGATTGTATATTATCGTTGATAAAAAATCGTAGTATAAACCAAAAATATTCGAATTAATTAATTTATTAATTCAGTTTTTTTTTTTGTAAAAAAATTCGAACTTGAATGACAGAAATAAATGAAAAAAGCAAATTTGCAATTTTTTAATTAAATAAAATTATTATTTTCATCAAATAAGAAAATAAAAACAAAAAACTTACTTAACGCCTTTCTTAATTTTGATAATCGAAATTATTTTGATTCCGAAATTTAATTGCCACCGTTTTTTTCTTTTTTTCTTTTTCCTTTTTTTTCGATCCACTTACTTTCAATTTCAAGTGAGGAAAATACCTTAGAACGAGCCTAGAAGAAAGAAGACGAAGAAATGAATTGGTTTGAAAAGTTTTGACGTGTAAAATGATTAGTTGAAATGTAATAATTTTAGCATTCCGAAAATTTTCTTCTCACTTCTTCACATTCCTCAAAATCTTCCATCCATCCATCCATCCTAACTTACTTTACAACATTCAACACAAATAAATAGAATTTAAATTCCGACGATACATACCACCCACAGATATCTATCTCTATCTACAGATAACTGCTAATTCACACACATTCCTGATAGAACAGCCGTATCAACTAGTTTGAGAGCTCGAGCTCTAGTTCGAGCTCTAAGTTTGAACTAAACTTCAAGCTCAATTTCGAGCTCGAGCTTTTCAAACTTGCCTTCATCTTTCCTTCTTCACTCTACCAAAACAAATAGGTTGCAATAGAATTTCATATTTATAAATGTTGTAAATGGGAGGGAATTGGAATTGAAAGAAAAAGCAGAGAGAAAGAGAGATAGAGAGAGAGAGAGAGGAAGAGAGAGAGAGATAAAAGTTTTAAGGAAAGATAAAAGGTTTTTTTTTTCATTTTAAGAAACGATAAGATAGCAGAGATTAAAAGTTTTCGAAAAGTTTTAAAAAAATGATACACTATGAAGGCAAAAAAAAAAAAAAAAATTTTAACTACAGTTGCTGTTGCTGTTAAAGTTGCTTACAACCTAAGTTGCTTTAGCTAAAATATCTTATTTTCAAGATTGATTTTTAGAGAAGCAAACAAAAAGAAAGCAAAATAATAGAAAGAAGGAAAAAAAAGAAAAAAAGATAAAGAAAAAGATTGCACTCGATTTCTGCATTTTTTTTTTTTACTCCAACTTTTTTTTTTCTAGCTTTGTAAACTTATGCTAGAATGTATTTACATACTTACATACATACATACAAACATACACATACACACATACACATACAAACATACACACATACACATACAAACATACACATACATAAAGTTTTTGTTGGAATTTCCACATTTCCAATCGGATATCTTCTTTTCTTACTCATCTAAATTCCGAAATTTTTATATTATTCATTCAGATATATAACAACAAAAAAAATCTTCTTTTCTTTTTTTCTTTCTCCCTTTCTCTTTTCATCCACTTCCGTTTTTCCTCTCTCTCTCTCTCCCTCTCTCCCTCTCTCTCTTCATCTCTCTTTGATGATTATTTTTTATTTTCTTGAAATATTTTTAACAGTTGTTTTATCATTATATAACTTACACAAAAATGCATTCTTTCAACTTTTTTCCTTTCAATTTTTCACATGATTTTCATCTTGATCAATCGTAAGAAAAAAAAAGAAAAAAATCAAATTGATCTATAAAAAAATTAAAAATTAAAAAAAGCAAAAAACATTTTTGATAATTTTTTTTTAGTTTTTCAAAAATTATTTCAAAGAAAAAAAAAAGGAAAGAAAAATAAAAACATCCCTCGAAATCTGAAATTTTTGAAGATGAAAAACACTTTTTGAATCTGAAAATCAAACTTCTGAAGATGCAAAAAAACACCTTTTGAATCTGAAAATCAAACTTCTGAAGATGCAAAAAAACACTTTTTGAATCTGAAGTTTCTGAAGACAAAAAAATTTTTTAAAAGTGAAATTTTTCATAATTTTTTTTTATTGTTCTTTTATTTTCATTTCTTAACAGTAATAATCAAAAAATTTAAACATATTGTTTGTGATGATGAATTACTTTTCTTTTCGATTTTTTTTTATCTTCAGAAGTTTTCATATTCAGAAAGTGAGAGATGAAAAAAATGATAAATAAATAAAAATGATGAAAAATTCCACAAATATTATCATCAGTTTTCTCTTTCTAAACAAATTTATTTCTGATATTTTTCAATTCTTTAACAAAAAAAATTTGAAAAACGACAGGTTTTAGAAAGGAAAGAAAAAGTAATAATATTCAAAAAAAAAAAAAAAATGCTATCAAAATGAAATATAAAAATTTTATGTTTTCTGAAATTTTCGGTTAATTTTCTTTTTGTTTTTTGAGAAGAATTCTAACGAATAGATGAATTTTTGAAAATATTTGAAATAAATAATGCTAATTTAAAGCGTTAATTTATTTAAAATATAATGAAATATTTAATTATCATTTTTAAAAAATCTCATGAAAATTGAAAAAGATATGAATTTGCTATTGTAATACTAGTCTTGAAAGGAATGTCAAATAATTGATTAAGAAATTGAAACATAAATAAAAATTCAAGAAAAAAAGGAAGGAAAGTTTATTTTCGAGAATTCTCGAATGACTTGATGCGAGGTTTTGTTTGTATTATCACTTATTAATATCAAAACTTTTTTAAATTAAATTTAATTAAAACTTTTCAGAACTTTCTTTACTTTACTAAATTATTATTAAATAATATTTAAAGATTATTTTAAACAGATAACAATTACTATTTACAATCATTTTATCTATTATCAATTTATCGGTATTATAACTTTTGACTAAATTTGAATAAAACTATTCAATTTTTTTTTTATTTTTATTTCTGTTCAGTTTTGCGGTATTTCTCAAAGCATTTTACTTTTTTATCATCAATTTCATTTTTCGTCTTTTTTTTTTTTCTGAAATCTTTTCCATCAAATGCTGGTGATATTAAATTGAAAACTGAAAAAAAAAAAATTAAATTTGACATTTATCGAGAAAAATGTGATAATTTCAAGTTGGAAAACAAGTTTTATTTACAAACTATGGCATGTAAAATCTACGCAATTGAGATGAAAATTCAAGACAGTTGTTTCAAATTCTTTTCTCTCAACGTATTTATTCTCAATTATTTTACAATTTATAAGAAATAAATGCGAAAAATCTAAAAATTTTTGTTTTTTAGAATTTACAACTTTTTCACTCGTAAAAATCTAAAATTTTTCATTTTCCAAATTTTTTCACTCTAAATTTGACAAACTTTAATTAGCTCGTACTTTTAATTAAAGGAAAGACATTTTTCATTTCTTGAACAATTTTCTTTTTTTGGTAAATTCTAAATTTTTTTCATTTATAAATTTTATTATTCTATATCGAACTCAAAAAAAAAAAAGGGAAAGGAAAGAAAATTTTTCAACAAATTATAAAATGAAATTTTGCTGCATTTTATCGTTTTTCGTTTTAATAAATAAGAAAAAAAAAACTTTTAAAACTAAAATGCGAAAAACAATAGATGTTTGCTAAAATTTAAAGGTCAAATTATTCGTTTCTTTTTCGTATTTTAATTTTTTTTTTTTTATTTTAAAATCAATAAGTCTTGATATTTTTAGTTTCTGATTTGTTAAATTAATTGATTAGGAAGTTTTGCTTATTTTTTGAATTTTTTTTTTCTATTTTCATATTTCCCCTCGATATTTTAACAAAAAAACGAAAAAATTTCAGACTAATTTATTTTATCAATCAAAGAAAGATTTTCCAGTCAACATGTCTTATAAACAATTTTTTCACTTATTTTGCACGAAAAATTAATACTTCAAATTGATGGTTTTTTATTTTTTATAAGTTCTAAAATAATGTTCTACTTATTTTTTTCGAAATAAAATTCGAAAAATTTATACTTCAATTTTAAAATTTATTTAAAAGTTTTAAAAAAGAGAAAGAAATGGATTGAAAGAGAAAGAAAAAAGAAATACGAATACTGCTTATCGGATGTTTTGTGATAAGAATTTTATCATCATGAAAACTTCGTGATATTATTATTATTTCATTTTTTTTTAATCAAATTGTTTGAAAATTTCCAAAATAATAAAAATAGTAATAATTGGAAAGAAATGACAATCAATTAAATAGCAATTTGCGAAAAGTTTAAAGTGTAAATAATTAAAATAATTTAAATTTCGATAAAAATTCTAGTTTTTTAATCAAAAACAACTTACATTTCACAGTTCTTAATTTTTAGTAATTCCTAATTTAATCTGAATGAATTTTTTTAAAAATAGGCAAATTTCATTGATATATAATAGAAGAAAATTGTGCTAAAAAAAAAAAAAAATTGCGAACAAAAACAAAGAAAAAAACAAATTTCGTTGATAAATTTCAGAATAATTGTTGAAATTACTAAAATACTAATTTTAACTCCTAAATAAAAAAAAAAAAATACTTTTTTTTGGAAATGATCCAAGAATTTCAGAGGAAGAATTTTGAAAATTTTCGAACAAATATTAGTTCCTTTCATAAATTTATCAAATACATACTTTACAACAGATATTTCTAATTGGAAAATCGATTTGTAAATTAATAATATCATTTGAATAGTATTAAAATTAAAATACACGAACACAGCAAAACATATATAATTAATTTTGTTCAATTATTTAATAATATTTAAGTAAAAATATTAAAATCAAACAAAAAAGTTCGTTTAAAATTCAAAATTTTAGTTTAAAACTTATCTAAAACTTATCTTAAATCATATAATTAACACGAAATTGAGTATGTAATAAAACACATTCCACAACTTGAACAATGCAATCCAATTTCTCTGGATTTGTTTATTACAACATAACTAAGATATGAATTTAAGTTTTAGCATACATCATCGCCCGTTGTAATTTTAAATTTTAAAATAACGATAAAATTAATAAGAAAGATAAAATATGAATTTAAAATAAAATTAAAAATAATTTTTTAGTTTTGGAATGGTTTTCTGAAAAAAAGTGCAAATAATTTTGCAACATCTCTTAAAACTATCACAATAATCATTTAATCAACATAATACTGATAAAAATAAGAAATTTGAAATAATGGAATATTTATGCTTTTTTTTGGCTTCAAAATTTACAATGTATCTTGGCTGTAATTTTAAATTTAAATTAAAGCGAAATGTTAGCTCTTAAGTTTAAAATAATCCTTTAAGAATGAATAAAAATCACTTTTAAAAATATTGAAATAGAAATGAAAAATTGAAAGAATGGAAAAATTCGAAACAAAAATAAATTAAATAAAAAATTTTTGCTTAATTTTGCCTAATAAAATTGTAGCTAATTAAAAACATTGTGCTATGTTTTTTTTTTTTTGTTTTTCTTCTTTTTTTTTTTTTGCAAGTAATTAATCATTGATAAAGTTGTTCAAAAATGCGAATATTCTGGCTCTTTCAAATTTGATCATTTCAAAAAATTAACTAAACTGAAATTTTTGATTCGAAAACATACCTGTTCCGAACTTCAAATTTAAAAAGATAACCTATTCTAGTGAAAATTTGCCATAATCAGTATATCACAGAAAAATAATAGTTTATAATTGGTAATTAAGGTGTTCCCGGGAAATGATTATCAGTATATTATGGAAAATTAATAATTAATTATAATTGTAAATTTAAATGTACCGGAAAACAAAATCTGAAGTGTAGCAATAGTAAAACCGGAAAACTGTTTTGCTCAATGATAAACCGGAAAATTCAACAGCAACAAACGATAGTTTTAAAATATGTGTATGACGTGGAATTTTTCATGTTAGAAAAGAAAAAAAATTTCATTATTTCGAAGAGTTTTTCGATTTATCGATCACTTCTTATCCGTTACTTTCCGGTTTCCGGTTTATTCCAATTCCTGATTTATTCGCATGGCAAAATAACTTAACCGGATCCGGTCTAGAACTTTGTATGACTATTCAATTGAAAATTTAGCAGTATTAAGATTGAATTGATTACTAATTTACGTTTCCTTCTAACATATATTTTCAATTACTACTTTTAAGTATTAGTTATAATTAATTAAGAATTTTCTTCATGTCGCACATCTTTTCAGTTTTCTCTCTATCTCTCTTCATCGTCTCGTCCCTCGAATATTTTATAACATCTTTCCAATTCTCTTTATCTATCTTCATCATCTCGCTATAAATATTTCATTTGCGTCTCATTTTCACTTTTATCCAATAAATTAATATATATAAATTTCTTTATTTTCTAGCAAAAATGCTACTTCATACATCTTTCAATCATCATTTTCCTCAAATTACTGTACTATTTCCTCTGCCTCCAATTCTTTTCCAAATTAGTCCAATTCCTCCCGAATTGGAGAAATAACTAATGAGGATTCAGCATTGCATGATTTGTTGCATGCAATGAACCATGAAATACTACGTCATCATTTAAATACGCCAATGAATTCATTTTTTTGGAAAATGCATTTTAAAAATCTCATCCAAGAATTCCGCTCTTTTATTTTGTCACTACTATCGTTCCGAGTTTTGATTTCTGTCCATTTCGATTCCCAGAAAACACTGAAGGCGGAGATTTTTCCGGAAAATATTAAAAATTAAAAAAATTAAATTTGTTTCTTCTTTCCTTTTATGATTATGCCAAAAAATAAGAATAGGAAATATATTTCTAACAAATAATTGCTGATTTCACGTAAAACAGCAGTACTTTGTTAATATGTAATTTATATATGGAAATGTTTGAAATCGGCGCGAAGAATTAAGTTAATAGCAGGATAAGGATGAATGATAGTTCTTATGTTTGAATATTGGATAGAATTCACCGATATATTTTATCAGTTGTCCTTTCTATCATTTCGAAGTAATTCTGGTTTAATTTTCTGGTATTAACTTGTTATTTATTTTATCAATATTAGTTTTATATGACGACACATTATTTATTCATCCAATTCATGTATGTTATTTCATAGCGTAGAAGTTTAAAATGTACTAGAAAAAAAAAAAAAAGAAATTAAAAATGAAGTCGAACTAGTTCTTACTTTCCAACGGAAATATTTCCTGAAGAATTCTCCCGATATTACTTTTATTTAACAATGCATAATTTAAGCTTATCTTATTCACAATGCTTGATTTTCATTTCTTCATCATTATGTTATTTCCTTCTAATCTTGTCACTTCCATATCATACATTGATGTGTAAAGCTACAGGTTTTGAATTTTTTAATGAATGAAATATTGTTTTTGACAATTTTTTCATTTTTTTTTTAGATGAATGATATAAATGAAAGACCGGTTTTCACTCAAGAACAAATTGACAAGGAATTGAAGCAAGTAGTATTATTGGATCAAATCCTTGCTGAACATGGTACCTTGACATTAAAAGCTCTAAAAGATGTGGTCAGCAAAACTGATAAAGTAATAACTTCGAGTTTATCTTTTTTTTTTTTTGAAGTAGAATCCAGATATTGGATAGTTTTGTGAATTTTTGATCATTCTATTATCGAACATCAATAAATGGATAATTATTATCTACTAAACATAATTTTGCCTCTATTTCTGCGAAAGAAATATGTAACAGTCATCAAATTCTCAAATTTACTTAATAGTTAAATCTTTTTTAATACTTCAGGGAAATGTTTTCAAAAACTTGAACGATCTGGCAACATTCATCGGAGTGCGTACTAATATCTTTGAAGTATCATTCGATCTTGTGCGGAATCATTCGCAAGAATTTCGCGAAATGTTCGGATATTTAGTAAACTTCCTGTGTGGCATAGATCAACCAAAACGTAGTCTGGAAGTTGTAATTCAAGTGATCGAGCGATTTAATGCAGTTAGTTAGTTATAACGTACAATGAGAGATTTTAATGCAAGCTCTTTATCAACAATATCTACTGTTATTTAATAATAAATAGTCTAAGAAACGAAGCTTTATTTTAAATTTCACTAGACTTTGATACATGCAAGGTTAAATTGAATATCAAAATTATTTAATTTTTGTTGGTTAGCAAACAGCTAATAATTTTGCACCATGATATTAATTTACAGATAGTTGTACGCGAAGTTGGATGCAGTGAAAAGAAAGTACGCCTTTTTTTAGAGAAACATAAGAACTTTTTTATTCTATGCCCAAACGATACCGTTATGCTCAATCCTACATGCTTGAAAATTCCATCAGTGTGGGAACGTAAAGCATTACCTACTTACAACAATGGTATAAGGTAATCTATATATTTATATGCATATTTTCAAAGGCCGTTAAGATATATATATATATATATATATATATATATATATATATATATATATATATATATATATATTAATGATATCAAAAGTAGTATCAACTAATATTAATGGTATTAAAAATAGTATCGGCACTAAGTTGACCTTTTAATTATTATATAAATTGACCACTTAGAGTTATCTTTCATTCGGATATCATGATACAATGGATAAGCACTAGAAAAAAGGTAATTACCTTCTAATAAAAGGTCTAAACCATACCTTCTTAAGCACTAGATTTCTATACAGTATTATTGAATTTTCCATTTTTTTATTATATTTTTACCTTCAGACCTTTTATTAGAAGGTATGGTTTAACTTTATTTCGAGATAAATTCCGAAATCGAACGGTTTTCAGATATGATAGAAGCATTATTTTGGATGGTATAGGCAAAGTTGTTAGCGCAGTAAGCAGTACAAGATATATTAAAATTGAAATAATTCAAGGACCCTGGACAGCTCAAACGGTGTTCGGCTTAAGCAAGAATGTATCAAATGAAGTGAATCTAGCAAAAAAATATCCTGTAGGGACACTGGTAAGTTCAAGATCATCTATAATCTTTGAGCATTGTGAAATTATCGAAAAAAAAATCTAATTTTTCTTTATGTGAAAAGTGAAATATTAAATGTTTTGTAATACCAGTTCAGATTTTTCAATTTCTCTAATTAAAAACAGTTTCAGTTTTCTTCGGATTGATCAAAGTTAGTTATTGCTCGAATTGTTGAGTGCTCGTTAGTCATTCATCAAACATCATTAATGTTTCATAACTGATTCCCGAAGACTGGTGGATCATACATTTCACTCTCATGTATTCTAGTCGACCAAATCTCATAAAATCTCGAACAAAAATTCCGAAATTGATCGCATACCTCTTGAATTATCGAAATCCTGTTGTCAAACAGTTTTCCGAAGTTTAAGAGAGAAGATGCGAATTTTGAATTGACTCTCAGAGAAATGATATACGTATACGATAAGAAGGAAGACTTGTTGAATTTTATCTTCTTATGCATTTATCTGTTTGCAGGTGAAGATTTTGGCTCATCGTGCATATAAGGCAGCGCATCCTTGGACAGCTACAAAAGTAGTTTTAGCTGACGATCGTGATGACATATGGGGTGTCGGAGAAACAGGAAGGATGGATAGATTGCTTGGAAAACATCAGTGTATGTTAAAATACCATAGTTTTATATGTTATTGTAACATTTATATTAATCTTTTAATATTTTTAGAAATTGCTGTGGAGTCTGACGGAATTATTCAAATGTTCAATAATTATAAATTGCAGTGGTCAAAGAGGAATGTGCGAACAGCGTTGGGGCTTCAGAAATTACTGAAATGAAGTCGTTTAATAGCACTCCAAACCAAAGTTTCAAAACAGAATCGATTAGAGACAGTGCAAGTCCACAACTTATGGTGAAATCAGTTAATAAAGAAACAGAAAGAGCTGGAGGGTCTAAAATGAATTTTATCAATACCGAAGCAGAAATAGAAACAAATTCGAATCATTGGAAGTTTTATAATGATATTATTCATGATGAGAGAAAAAAAATGCGAGAAGTGGATGAATGTTTACGTGATGGACCTAAGACGTTTCGCCAGATATTCGACAAACTTATCGAAGGGTAATAATTACATTGATTTGCGTTGCATTCGTCTTTGTTTAGTGAAGAATTTTTCTCCTGACTGTCATACTTATGTTATGGGCGCAAAAATACATCTTTTTTATATATTATCTTAATTACTGCGAACATAATTATAGTAATATTAAATGAAGCATTCTGACTACATGATTATTCATTCATATGATGAATATCTGCTATTTGGAAATTAAGCGATATCATTAAATTTCGTATTTTGAAAATCTAGACTGTTATTTTTAGTGACACTTTTGCTTATTTCTCCTATATGGTTGATTTTATCGTTATCCATTCCCATCTCTACGAAGTAAAAGAAGATCGTGTATGGATAAAAAGTGACACATTTCGTAATGAAATGCTCAAATTTCTTCGCTATGTCAATGAAAAATCCAAGGAAAATGTCACCGTAAACATTTTACGTAAATTGATTAATGTAAGCATCTCTTGACTTTTCCAATTTGCGGATTATTTGTATGAGTCAAAAAACAATGTCCTGAATTTCAATTGAGTAAGAAAATTAAAAAGAAATTGAAGAATAATTATTGCGAAATTTAAATTTGCGAACAAAAACCCTAGCTAGTTACGTCTTTTTGCACTTCAAACAGGAAGGAAAAGGAAAATGAGGAGCGCAATAAATTTTTATGTGTGATAAATGATAATTTATAATGATTACAGGCTAATGATGGTGATTTCATGGACGAATTCTTGAGGTATACTGAAAATGCAGATGCATTTCTAAAATTTATTGAAGAGCATATGTCACTAATTGAATTAGCCGAAGCATTCGGTGAGCAGTTCATCTTTTTAAGAGGCACTTATGTTAGTGATTACAACATTTTCGTGCCTAAATTTCATTTTCCACCGTCCTTTTTTGATCACTGAGAAATTTTCATTTTATTATTACTTTGTTGATCTTATTTAGTATATTTGAGCAATATGGTATTTATTGTTTATTCGTGTATTAAACCAAAGAGAAATAAATTGTACTCCATTTTAAATTTCTTTTTCAAAAAAAAAATAATTTTTAAAAATACTTTTTCCACAAATTCAATGATTTGCTTTCTGGAAAAAAGTGAAGAATTAGAAAACGAAATCGAGAGTGTCATTAAAATAGAAGTTAATACGATTATTAGTAGCACAGTTACAAGCTTGAGTACAGTTATTATCACTTGAATAATTTACGGGTATTAATAGTAACATATTCCTACATGTTTTTATCAGATGTGATCAAACTCGTTTTTGATGTTGTTAATTAAAGAAATTGCAATATTATTGTAAACATTTGTTTCATAATATCTGTATATACTAATATACTGCGTATATTACAGTAATGAATTTTTTTTTCCATTTAGCATAGTATTTCATATCCCTAATATTCAGTTATTTGTTCAGTCAATAAGTTTTGTTGTCAGTATGATCTCCTTGTATACATTATATCAAGTATAAGATAATGTGCAACTTAACCTTGAAATCCTCATAATTACGTAAACAATTCTCCGGTCATATTTCTTCAATATCCAAATAAAGTCTTTATAGTTCTCATTTAAATTTGCTCTTCAAAGCAAAACATATGTTATCTTCAGAATTTCATAGCAATATCTTTATACCTTTTTGCACGCTGTCTTTCCATTTCATCCTTATTTCTTTAGCATAGAATTCGTATTTATTTTTGGACTAGACACTGATTTTCTTTTTTTCATTTCCCAATAAAATTTTAGGCATCTTTTTTTTTCTTTTTTTTTTCATTTCAAATATATTTATTGATACTTATAATATGGGACAGACACAGTGGTTCAACTCGAGTTGTTATGTGCTTGGAAACAATAAGTTTATTACTCTGCACCTACGAAAATAAATAAAAAATGTTCAATTCAGTAAAAATTTTGAATATCTGAAATAAATCATTACTGGTTAGTTGAATATAATTGATTAGTTGAATTACGAAATTTTAGTAAAATATAAAAGTGATTACTTTGAAAGATAAGGATCGAGTTGGATCACTGTGTCTTTTTTCGGAAATTGAGTCTTAAAGTGAAGTTTTAAGTTTTTATGAGATGTCAGGAAAAAATATAAAAGAATATTGACAAAATGAGATGTTAGTACAAATCGTAAATCAAATGTTAATTTGGTGAATGTTATATATGAAAATATCATCAAATAAAATTATCGTCAAATATTATATTTTGCATAAAAATTATCTCGTTTCCAAAATGCAACGTAAAAATGTAAAAGATAAAATTGCAATATCAAATACAAAGCACAACTGCCTTTTCCATTCAGTTATCTTTTATCTAATAATTAGATTTTTGCCATGAATTTATCATCGATATTCCTAATATTATTTTAATCAAAGCAATGATAAGTCTTTGTAGAGGCAGATATTGATGTGAGCATGCATTTGAAAATAAATAGGGGTCGAACTATTTTAGAAGCTCTTTATACGGATGACAATAATTATCATAATATTTGAAAATTTATTCTAATTTTTAAAAATCTTTCACTTCCAAAATTTCAATTGAAAAAATAGCGAGTGAGCGGATGATTTTTTAGCATTTCATTAAATTTTAAGCTCTGTCGTTACTTTTTTGTTTGCTACTGTATTTACTGCTATTATTGATCAAGATTTGCATGATAATAATATCGTAAATGAGAATTATTTCTAAATTTTATTGGAAGTATAATGCGCTCTAAATATTGCTAAAATGATGAAACAGTTCATCGACTTGTTCTAGTTCAAGGTCAAATTTAATAAAAATCAACTGATCAATGAAGGAATGATTAAGATATCGGACAATTTGCTTATTTATATAAAAAATTGCTTATTTGACTAATCTTTTCTACTTACAAATGAAACAAAGTTGAGTTACTGGTCTTATAGATTTATCTAAAATGGTTATTTGAATTGAATTTTGTGATAAATTGATCAACAATGTAATGACAATCATTTTCAGTCAGACATAGAAATATTCCTTCAAATACTATAACAATTAATAGCAAACAAAATAATAAAAAGTATGGGACAAAATTAAACTATTTGAAATAAAATAGTTAATAATATCTGTTAAATGACCTCATTAATCAATTCATTTTAAAACTTTCCTGCAAATATTTTTAGTGTAATAATTCAGAACAGATGTAAATTGACATTAAATTAATCATTACACTGTTGTTTTTGTATTCTTAGACGATAAAATATATTTAAAACAATTTTACGCAAAAATCGAATTTTTTGTCAAATTGTTTTTTCAAAATTACTCCAAAATTACTTCATCTTTTTCTTCAAAAAATTATTTTTTAAGGAATGAAAAAATTATTTTCGAATTATATAAAACCCAAAAAAAATTTTACTGTTAGAGAGAAAGACACATATATTGAGCTAAAAAAAAAAAAAGAAAAAAAGATTATAAACAATATTTCGTGCACTTTACTAACTGAATTATAAAAGTTCGAATTTTTTTTTTTTTTTTTTTTTTACAATCTATATAAATAAAAATGCAAAACATTCGTTGTTATCAATCTTGAACCCCCGAAAGTTTCCCTTCGATCTCTTTGAAATTTTAATACAACGTTGCATTCGAATTGTTTTCACATACCTATTGTGTAGATGTCATATCTGTGATGGATAAAAACTTGATAAAAGCATTTTTTTTTTTTTTTTTGATAATATTTCTCTTTCTCTCTCTCCTGTCCTTCTCCTTTATCGTTTTTCTATTTGTCTCTTTTTTCTTCCTTTTACTCATTTTCCTTCGTTTACTTTTTTGTTTCGTCCATATTATTCTCTCATTATTCGTGTGAAAAAGTCAAATAGCGGGAAAATGTTGACGAAATTAAAGGATGCAATTATCGTAAATAAGATTAAAGAGCGCGACTCCTTTAAAACCGAAAAAGAGATTTTCAACAAGCCAGAAGGATGAACATGTTTACCGCCAAAATGCTCCGATTCACAGACAAGCAAAGTGAGATCAACCAATCATAAGGCGACATATTATCGATTAGATAAGGGATAGAAGCTTCGAAAGGATGTAAAAGGTCAGGATGAAATCACACAGTTCCAAGGCAGCAAGAATGCAAATTCACGGTTAACTTCAATCACAAATCAATTTCGACGATAATTTAGCGGCAGTAAGAGTCACAGTGCAACGATATAAGCAACAACAGTGATAGAGCGAAAGAAAAAGAATAACAGTCACAAATAGATATTACAATTTATTTTTCAATACAATTATATTATAACTTCCCTTTTTCGCTTCTTTTTTTTTATTCATTTATTTTCGATACTTTTTTTCTCAAAAATTAGGAAAAAAATTAACAATTTATAAATTATTGATTCATTTCTAAATAATTAGTTATAGCTATCGTAGTTTCTTGGTGAGAAAAAAAAAAAAAAAAGAAACAGATCTAGCAAATATTACGAAGAATTAACGTGAAAATTACGTTAAAAAATCATTAATTTTCAATTTCCCTGCAAAATTAGCTAGCATTGATCGTAATCTCAGATAGAGAATCAAATGGAACCAGAAAGAACACAATACATGTCATAATTCTGTCACACGAATGACATATAGTTATTTCATTGTTTTCATAAAATAATTAGGAATATGCCATCTTAAAAGATTTCAATTTTCTTTTCATTTCCATGTAAATCTGATTCAAAATTTCACTAATATGATTTCATAATGTCTTATTTTTCATTTGTTCTTTTTCTCAATCGTAAGCTTCTAAAATTCTGTGGGAAATAATTGAAAATCTTCTATCTAATAATCTTTTAAGTTTTCTCAAGTACTTGTATTTCTAGAAAGAATTCCGATACTCTAATACATAAAAAAAAAAAAAAAAAGATAAAAGACTGTAAAATAAAATATCATTGGCATCAGCAATTACATGATGAATAATTACACACTGCAACGTATGAATTTCATTGTAAGGCAGCATTAAAATTGAGCATTCCGCATTATTGGTAAATTGGGATGTTTCATCATTGGTTGTTGATGATTTAACAAAAGAATGTTGTGGTGTGGATGGTTGTTTACGTCTGTAGCTCCATATTGTCTTGGAATTCTCAGTTATGTGGAGCAGTTTAATACAAAAATATTTTGTTTACAGTTATGCTTATTTGACTTAAAACTTTCGAACAGAGATTTATGACTATGCTTATTTGATTTTAAAAATTTCGATTATATGGAACATTTTATGATTATGCTTATTTGATTTAAAACTTTTGATTATATCAAATATTTATAGTTCAATTACGTGCGATTGCTGCTTACTGAAGAATAAAAATATATTGAAATGGGAAGACGTAAAGTGAAACGAAAGCCACCACCAAAATTGAAACCAATCACACCGTTGGAAACACAATTTAATTGTCCCTTCTGCAATCACGAAAGAGTATGCGAAGTAAAAATGTATGTATTTTCCTTACAGGTTCCAACCCTAAATATTTATTTTGTTGGCGTGAATTAATTTCAAGATTTTGTAAATTCTGGATGTTACTGAGGTATCAGTATAGAAACAGGACAGCTAAAGTCATTTATATAATGCACATTTTACTGTTTGGAAAAAAGCATTCAAAGCCGTTTTACTATTGAAAAGTATGCAATATCTTATTTCAAGATTTGACCACTGAATTTTGATCATAAGTTTCGTCAGTAAATCAATACATCTTTCAAACCTAAGATAAAATTGATTTGGAAGTTTTATAGATAGGCTGGCTTTTCAAGAAGGACGGAAAGATAATCAAGTGAGCTAAATGAAGATAATATCTATTGTAAATGATACATTCGAAGGATTATAGTTAATGCCAGGATAATAAATCAAACTTTTTATTTATTAAGTTCTTTTATACTCTCATTAAGTATGAAACTTGTTTATTTCAATACTTTTAACAGTGACTACGGCAAACAATTTAATATTATCAAGCTGTTACAATGCATTTCTTTATCTTTAAAAACTTGTAAGTTGTAGGGATCGTGAACGAAATGTGGGTTTCATCTCATGTCGAGTATGCCTCGAAGATTTCCAAACAAATATCAATTATCTGTCTGAACCAATTGATGTCTATTCGGATTGGATCGATGCATGCGAGCAAGCAAATCGATAAAACAAGTGTTTGATATTATTTCGCTGATTTTTTTCTCCTTTCAAATCTTTCGTTTTCTAAATAGCTTCCATTTCTGTCTTCTTAATGGTAATAAATTGTTTTGCGATTATTGTTTATTTTAGCACAAGTATTATGATTTAGTAATATAATTGAGATGGGTTATTTAATTACCATGTATGTCTGAAGTTATATCCTATTCGAGACTCATTCTCAGGTGACAGTGCAGTTTACTGTTGCGAGAATAATCATTGTTCTTTTTTTTTTTTTTTTTTTAGAATTTTTTCAAGTGAAAACAGATATGTAATATATTTTTTGCGACACTCCAGGACAGGTTTGTCCTAGACTTCTTTTATTTTTCCAACAGAATTGTTTCATTTCCCAAATAATTCTTCTGTCTTTCGAGATTTGCTTGAATTGTTTGATTTCTTTCTGGTGGTTACCTAAAGAATGTTAGCTTAATACAATGCCATATAAATGAAGCAACAATTTTGGGGCTTTTATAATCAAGTAAAACAAATTTTTTTTTTTTTTGAATTTCATTGATTTAAATTCAAATCAAAGGTATACCACCATTCTGTGCTTTTAATTGTTTACAAAAATTTTATGCTTGCCCATTTGTCTGTTATCTCGAATATTTCATTTTTTGATATTCATCTTTTCGTATTTAAAATTTGTTGGGGAAAATACTTATTCGGTGTATATTTGCTTTATTATTTGTTTCGATTATAAATTCGCATTAAATGCATTTGTTGAACTTGATCATACATTGGGAAATTTATGAATAATGTGATAAAAAAATTTGATAAAAATAGCTTCTGTAGAAGCAGATTTACCTTATAGTTTCTAGTAAGCTATGCAATTTATAGTTTCATCTCATTTATTCGCTAGGTTTTTATGTGACAGTGATACTTAGTTGAGTCTAAATTTCAAAAAGAATTTTTAAACTTTATTGTTATATAGCCAATAATTTTTAGATTTTTGTCTCAAGAAATTAAGGATTTCTTCAAATTTATTATGATCTATGTGAATATTTGATACAAATAATTTGGTTATTGACTAAATAATATAAAAAAGAAATTTATTTGAAAAAGTGATCTATTAAAATTGGAAAAAGTATTCCGTAGTTGTAAATACGACCATTTTTGGCTGGAAATATCTCAAGAATTTTGTATGATAATGTATTTTTTTTTTTTAATTTGTTGATAATTACAATAAAGAAATAAATTGCAAAAATGATTGAGCCTGTATGACAGCCTAATATATATATATATATATATGGCACTATGAAGACCTAAGAATGGACTAGCAAAATAAAATTCATACAGTATTACGTATTTGATTTATTTTAGAATTCCATAGTTATAGTTCAGAATCACTCAGAATACATAATAATGAAATATTAAATTAAGATAATTTTATCTAAATTATTAAAAAGTTGAAAATTTTTGCCTGAATTTAAAATTCTTGAAATTTCCATTTATCGTCATTTCTTTCGATAATCCAAATTTTCATTTCATAATTTTCGAAATTTAGAAAATTTGAATAAGAAAAACTTGACAAAATTTTTTTTTTAAAAAAAAGGATCGAATCTTTCACTGTAAATTTTTTTTTTTAGATTCATAAGAAAAACTATCAAATACTTTTATAATTTCGGAGAAAAAAAAAAAAAAAAACCTAATTTACATTTTCAAAAAAATTTGTGCAATTCATATAATTCATTGACCGTTTCCAACAAACAACCAATACTCCATGCTTGTGCACCACATGAATGATAACATGAAGTACCATTTGCATTTGTTAATTCAGGTAATGAAGCCCAGGTTGAGCATTTCAGGTGTTCCCAATAAGCACCCATACGTGATCGTATAAATCGCTTAGCTTTCTCATAAAATTCCATATCATTCTTATCATCACTTATCACTTTTGCTATTGCTAATTTTGCTCGATAAAAAAACATTCCCACCCATAACCATTCCTAAAAAAAAAAAATTAGATTAGTTTCGAAAAAAAAAAAGTGTTTAAATCTGATTTTGAAAAATATTTCAACTTACTTAAATAAAATGTTTTGATTCAAATGTTTAAATTCTTTTCATAAAAAAAAAAAAAAAAAAGAAGATATCAGTTAAGAATCATGATTATGCTAAAGTAAGATAAGAAAATTTGAATTGTACTCTAGTGTTTCAACTTGGAATTTAAATGAAAATTTAATTTTTAAATCCAAGAAAGTTTTAAAGTCAAGAAATCTTAAAAAAAAAAAAAAATTAAGATTAGAAAAAAGGAAAAATTTTAAGATTCATATTCTAATAAATGAGAAAACGCACCGGTCCTTGATGATAACTCCAACCTCGAGCTGTCTTCTTATCAGTGCTATCATCATCTTGATTGTAAAATGGACAATAATTATAATCACTGCAAAATAATTTGACGAATTTTAATTTATTTTTTAAATATTTTTTTTAATACTTGAATCAAAATTTCAAATGATTTCCTAATATATTATATTAGATTATCCTTATCAGCTATGTATTATGTAAGATTATCCTTATCACTTTAATATGCAAATAGGATACAGATCACTATGTGACCTTGATTGGAAGCCTAGAAAAATTCAATTTACTCATTTGTTAAGTACTTTTATTGAACTTAGCTAATATCACTTACCTTGGATCAAGAGTTTTAATACCCAATGGTCCAAGTAATTCCGTTTCTGCAATTTGCAATGCATGCCAAGCTTTTTCGGCATTCATCAATCTTGGAGCCTAAAATAAAAGAAATTTATGGAATAATTTTTTACTGCATTTTAAATTTATTAATTTTTTTTGAATTTTATACTCTAAATTTTAATCTTAAATTTCAAAAATTAATATCAAAAATATAATTAAATTTCTAAATAGATTGTCGAATAAGCTTACCACAGCTAATGTAATCGAGAAATTTGGTCTTAATTGATAATCAGTATAAATTTGCGTGGAACCATACGAATCTTTAATTATTCCACGTCTATTCACGTACTCTGATGAATCATCATCAGTTACGTAAAAAAAGCGCTCGAAATTGTTTTTCATAATATCTGCCCATTTTTTCCATGTCCATATTTCTTTATTTTCTATAAATTTATTCTTCCATAAACTTAATCGTTGATTTGATTTTGGAAAAATGAAGTTCCAAAATTCGTTCAAAATTCCACGTAAAAATAGTCCAAAGTTCAAAGTTCCACGTAAAAATAGTCCAAAGTTCAAAGTTCCACGTAAAAATAATAAGTCTAGTCTAACAATTTGCTTTAATTTTTTCTCCATACTTTGGTTGATATATAATCAAATTTTTAATTATTTAATATAACTAATTCTTGATTTTTAAGCATTAAATGCTTGCGATGCAAGCTATTATCCGAAATATTTTATAAGCAATTAGTTTTCAAAAATTTCATAAAAGATGTTGAATTTTCATGAAATTTTTTGTTAAAATTATAAAAATTTCAGAAAAAAAAAAAAAAAAACAAAAAAACAAACCAGTAAAGACGCCTTCATATGGATAAAATTTTTTCTGATACAATTCGTCTAATTTCTCAATTACCGTATAACAAAGGCCTTGTAATTCGACAGCAGCACCATCACGAGGTGTTGCTGGCCAACCTTTATTACCTGCTTTCTCGGAACTTCCCATTTTATCCATCCAAGTACCACAATTGTATAAATTACCGCCACATATAAAACCCGTATTATGATCAACATATGCTTTTACATGAAAACCTGGAAATAGTTGATATTGCTGATAAAATTATTCTAGATTAAATTTATCCAATTCAGGCTTTTCTTGCTCTTCTTTATTTCTTTCTAAAAAAACTAAAATTTTGTAAAATTTAGAACTTTATCTTACCCGGTTCCTGCATACAATCATCAATTGCAGGACCAGCATTACGCTCAACAAATTCTATTCCATTAAAATGTCTCATAAGTGTTTCTTGTATTGTATCAGCAAGGCATTGTTCCTTAAAAAAAAAAGAGAAAATTCGTTCTAATACTTGTAAAAATATAAATTTCACTTTATTTTTATTTTGACTTTTACTTTTATTTTTCCTATTTTTCACCTATTTTTATTTGTTTTCATTTTTTATTCTTATTTCGAATTATGTTGAAAATATTTGAAAAATTCATGTTGCAAATATTCCTGAAGTACGAAAAAACAATTACTGCTATGTTAATTAATCAAATTTTACTAATTAATCATCGGATTAATTTTACTTACAGTTAAATCATGTCCATATATGGTATCATCATGAATGAATATACGAAGTACGGTATTTTGAAGAATTTCGACACCATTTGGAACAATTTCAATATATTTTACGATAGCATATAACCAAAACCAAACAGCATCACGAGCATTATAACGTGCCCCATGTCCACCATCCAAAAGATTTGGTATCATTCCATGTCTCATTGCACCACCATATGATAAAATTAGATTTCTACAAACATTTTTTCAATGATAGGATACAGTACCGAATAGGTGTTCCATTACAGTACCCAATTAACAATCGTACAGTATCCAATAAATAATCTTCCCTAATTTCTTCAATTCTAGATTTTTAATTTTCAGCTAGATTTTTTTCTATTGTTTTAATTTCATTTGTTTCAATTAATACTTCTGGATGATTAAATTCTTAGCATACAAATAGTTTGCACTTGCACAGAATCCTTCATCAATGTTACGATATTTTGGACTTGCACAGAATTCTTCATCGAACTTATTACGGTATTTGTACAGAAGAAGCCTTGACTGATTCTGTTATGGTATTTGTTTAGAAGTCTTAGTTGATCCTATTATTGTCTTTTTATAGAAATCTTAATTGATCCTATTACTGTATTTATACATAAGCTTTGACTGATCCTATTAGGGCATATTTCTACAGAAGCATCACCGATTTTATTACGGTATTCGTGGGTGTAAAAGCCTTCATTGATCGTGTTACGATATTTGTATTGAAATGGAGATCCTGATTGATGTGGTATTTTTACTATCAAGAAAGATGAATTTTTTTTCGTAATGATGGATAAATTAAATACTACATTATTAATTTTGCCCTTTTGCCGGCAGGTAGAGAAATTATTGAATCAATTGATTCGATTCTACAACAGTTTTAAATATTTTGTATTAAATTTTATATTAATTAAACAAATGAAAAATTAAGTTTTACAAAAAAGTATGTATAACAAAAGAATTTTACCGTGCATCCTGAAATCTACCGGTAACAAGACAACAACCAGGTAGTGCGATAAACGTATCACGACCCCAATTTCGCCAGATTCCGGTCGCAAAATGCGGTAAACCAGCGGAAAGCGATGAAGGCAGCTCATCTTCTGTTTTATATCCATCCGGTAATAATGATAATTTGGCATTTTTAACCGATCCAAGAAAAGATACTGATGACAGCGCTAATGACTGAACATATATCGATGCTGTTTTAAATGGTCTGCAAAATTTCCAGGTAATTAATTGTGCAATTAATTAGGTAAAATCCTCAAAATATACTATCAATAAACAAATATAGATTCAATTATAACAGATTTATTTGATAATCAATATATCATTTAAGCAATAAAACTATATTGAAATAAAATTAGAAATGAAGAGAATTTTCAGAAAAATTGGTTAAATAATGATAAAGATTAAATACTGCATAATTTGCAATAATTTTTTACTGATTATGATTAAATGATTGATAAAAGAAAAAAAAAAAAATGAAACTTACGAACTCAATTTTTCCATCAATTGTTCCAATGTTGTTTCATAAATTAGCGAAAATAATGCCTCAAAATAGCAAGGCCTTAAATCATACGGTACATCATGAAGTGGTAAGAATAAAGTTTGAATGATACGTGCAATTTCTGCTAATAATGGATTAATTTTACTGATTCGCTGATAAATATAATCACAAAGCCATAAGCCATCACGTAAATTTTGACATATCGGATGACCAAGATCATTATAAAATCGAATATCATTCAAATAGGGTAGCAATCCTAAAATTACGAAATTTTTTTTCTCTTCCATTTTTCTTTTTAATTTTCATTTAATAATTAAATTATTGCTATTTTTATTTCTTTTTTTTTTTATTATTTATACATTTCCTTTTAATAACCGTGTGTTGAATTTCAATGAATGAAAAAAGAAAGAAAAAATCTTTCAAAAAAAGAAATCAATATATACATATATAAATGGATCTAAAAATATAATCTTAGCACAAGCAAACATTATCCAAGTAATCAGATTATAGTGATAAGAATAATACTATTAATGATTTCTGATATAGATAATTATTCTGATGAAAAAATCTTCCAGAAGTCAAAAATCAATGCATATAAATGGATCTAATAGTAATCTTGGCATAAGCTTGAAAAATCTTGGCAGTAAGTAACTATTATCCAAACGATCGGACTGCAATGATAAAAATAATGATATTGATAATTTTTGATTAGTGAATTATCTTTATGTTAATATTTAGTTTTTAGAATTTATTGGATAATTCTTATAGGCTTTTTTTTTAAAAAATATCCAATTTATTGATGGCAGGAAGAAATATTTAAAAGTTTATCCTTATCTTTACGTATCACTTATTCCTAAAATTTGAAATTCTTTAAAAATATGAATTTAAAATTTTTAAATAGGGGAAAATTTTAAAATTTTGATAAAATTAACCTTGTAAGCCACAATAATTTAATGTTTTCCAATTTGGTATATTATATGAGCCGGATCCGAAATCATCCTGATCTTCTCCGGTACACCGGAATAAAAGCATATTGTAATTTTGTAAAGTTAATTGTTTCAATGCATTCACAAAAGCTGCAAAATATGAAATCTCGTAAATCTCGTATTCATACTATTATTAACTTTCTCTTCATAATTTACAATAATATATCAATAGGCAATATAAATTTCTTTACCGAAAAACTTTCAGGTAACTCGGAAAACTTCAAGACAACCGGAAAACTTTCAGGTAATCGGAAAATTTCCAGGTTGAATAATTGGAGATTTTACTTAATCGAAACTTTTGACATATTATCAATAAAAATATCCACTTACATGTTTTTATGAAATCATTCTTTTCAGATAAATAATCATCAATCAAATTGATTGCATCTATTGCTTTCTTGATTGGTGATACCCTGTTAAAAATTTGATTTTAAATTAAAAATTTCAAATTTGCGTTTAGTTTAAATGAAAATGTTTAAAATTTAAATTTTATTAATGTTACTGGATTTTTTATAAATTCTTAATTTAACTGAATTCGATCAATTTTACCAAACTAGACTAATTTTATTGAGCAAATGATTTGACGATATTGTCAAATTTTTATGTAAATTGTGACCTTTCCATCTATTTTTTTTTATTTCAGCAAAGTGATTAACTTTAAGTCGATATGAGCGATAATAAAAATGACTTTGAATTTTTTTTTTTTTTTTTTGTTTAACTTATCTAATCTGATCAGATTCATTATCATTATCAGTTAGCTAAACGATAAGTTGGCTTACTTGATAACAATAACTGATCCGGATGGAAAATATTTTAGATGAAGTTTGCCATTTATTTCATATTGTTCGATGATTGCCAATTTTGAATCATCTCGTTTCAGATGCTCTCGAACTTCCACTTCACCACCATTTAAACCAACAATTTTGTCCGAACTTTCTGTAACTTTTTTTTTTTTTTCAACTTCCATTTATCAAAAATTTTAACATTTTAAACAATTTCTAATAATTTTTTTTTTATTAAAACATGTAATAATATACCTCGACTTCCTTTATCTGTATAATGAAATTCGATTTCCAATAGAATTTCATCCAATAAACCTAAAATTCATCCTTTTTTTTTTGCAACATTTTAAGCTAATTATAAAAAATAAACATCCAAACATAAAATAACATCGAAACGATTCGTTTTAATGTATTTTTTGAAAATCTGATGTATTAGTATTCCGGAATCAATAATATCACTAGCTATTGTTAAAGTACCATAAATGTTAATACACCAGATTTCCCGAATAAACTTTTATATTATCGCTAAATATTATTCGATCATTTTGTTTTAAATCATTCAATTTTTAATAAAAATTTGAATAATTTAAAAAATGATAATTTCTTTTGGAAAAAATTAATTACTTTCAATTAAAATTATTACCAGTAAATGTTAAATCATCAACTTTTGGACAATCATGACAAATGGCATGCTTATCGAATGCAGTATATGCAAGCATAATAATTTTTTCATGAGTTATTGGATTATATCGTGTTATTGCTACAATATCTGGTGTACGTTGATCAACATAAATCTAAAATTAAATAGAAAAAACGTCAATTTTCGAAATAATTAATTAATCAATTAATTAATTAATTCTTTGCTGAGCATTATGATGAAGGTAACTTTTTAAAATGATTTCAAATTATGCTGAATAATTGAATAATATAATTTGAATACTTGAGTATAATTGTTTTCAGCAAGCCAAATATGCAATTTATTTAATGCAGCACGGGCTGGAATGATAGCAAGTGATTGTTTTACTTCATCCCATGTCGTATAATTACGTGTTTCATTAACAACATCAATCTAAAAATTGGATCATTTTAACGGAATCAAAAATAAAATCATATATTATATATTATTATTTATTTTCAATTCAAATACAATTGAATATGATATAATAAAGATTCGAAAAATCATCATTTGTGAAGAAAAAGAATAAATGTCGGAAAAAATTGAAAAATTAAATTGAAATAATTTTATCTCAAATATATATGTTGAAATAATCAAAGTATCTGCATTGTAGAAAAATTCTGATGATTCATCAATTTGAAATGAATATAAATGAATGTTGCGATGTGGTTTCTAATCCTCATCTTTGTTTGCGATTTCTCAGCTTTATCTTGTCTGCGATTTCTCAGCTTTATCTTGTCTGCGATTTCTCATCTATAGTAAGAAATCGTAGACTTATGTAACGTTTCAGTCCTACAATCACGCTCCTACGTTTATGTCTAAAATATTGTAAACAACTCCTCGATCTCTCATAACATATCCTCTGGATCTCATACAACTCTTCAACTAGTTTTTACTCTGCGATTATTTCTTTTTCTTTTTTTTTTTTTTGAATTATTTTTTATCATGACCACCCTATATTAATACTCGTGCAACAACAGTTCTACTCAAATATTTGAAATCGCATTTCTATTCTTTTTTTTTTTTTTAATCGCAAATAATGTATAAAATTTTTGCTTCATTTATCAACGCTTATCTTTTTTAATATTGATCTTTTTCGATAGATAGAATGGTATTTGCCTATCTTTATTTATTTTTTACATTATGGATACATGTATGAATACCGATGGATTATCCATATTCAATTTATCAAAAAAATTTTTTAATTAAAAGACAGTTTTTCTCTTTCGTAACAGTAAATGAAAAAAAAATATATGTATTTGCATATATCATTAAATTCTTATGAATCTTTTTACTAAAATAAAATAATCTGTTAAAAGATTGAAAAATCTCTCTCTCTCTCTCTCTCTCTCTCTCTCTCTCTCTCTCTCTGTGAATTTAATAAATTGATGAAATTAATTCATATTTTCGGATAAAAATATTATGATAGAATTAATTTAAAATTTTTAAAAGAAAATAATTTGACAGAATTGATTTAAAATTAAGATAAGAATGAGTTTTTCGAATTAATTTCTATCAAATTATCCGATACATAGATCGGCTTATTTATTATATATTTTAATTAATAATAATAATTACAACTTACTTTATAGGGGACAAGTTCATCATATCCACGAACACTACCAATGCCACAATTTGCCATTGCTAACATTGCAGCTGTTGGTACATAATCATAAATGGAACGTTTCTAAAATTATTTGTAAAAATTGTTTTTTTTTTTTAAAAGAAAAAAGCAAAAAATTGGATGCTATTAATATTATTAAAAATTTTAGTTATTATATTTTAATTATTATATTTCAATTAAATAAATGTGGAAAATAATTAATTAAACCATTTTATTAAATAATGAATTCAAGTATATGCAATCCGAAGAAAGATTAAACTAATCCTTGCATTTTTTTTTTTTTAATTTAGAAAATCGTGCAATTTTGCTTTCAAACTACTTAATTCTTATCATTTATGATTAATTCAATGCAATATTGTTAAATTAATGCAAATAAAAAGAGGGAAAAAATGAAGTGAAGTAATTTGGAAAATTATTTTAGATTTGAATATATGCAATTAGAAAGAATTTCAAAACTAATTCTGGCATTTAAAAAATGAAAAATGCAATTTTTGATTTCAAATTACTTTACTCTTTCATTCTTATCATTAATATAAATGATTAATTAATTGATTTCATCGAATTAATTGATGCAAAAAAAGAAAGTGAGAACAAATTACCGCGGATTGAGCATATGCAATCAGAAAAAAAAAAAACTTTAAAATTATTCCGTTCATTCAAAATATGGAAAAATGCAATTTAATTTTGATTTCAAATTATTTTATCATTGAGATAATTCAAATTATCGATAATGATACTATTACTAAGTAATATCATTACTCTCTTATCATTGTAATAAAATAATCCAAATTATCGTTAATACGATACTAATTAATATCATTGACTGTTATCATTGTATTAATTCAAATTACTGATAACAATACGATATGAATTGATATTACTGATAAATTTTCTAATCATTATAATATTCAAATTATCGATAACAATTCATTTACACTAATTAGCAATTAATTAAATTAATTAATGCAACAATTAAGGAAAGTAATTAATTAATTACCTCGATAGCTGATGGATTATCATGTGTTTGATCGAAGAAAAAAGCAGGTGCTACACAAGATGTTGCATTTTGGATTGTTTTTTGAATAAAACCACCTAATACATCACCACCATATCGATAAATAAAACGACCTTGTTCAAAACTTATTGGTGCATTTTGAGCTTCTAAAAATTTGCAAAAAATTTAATTAATTAATTAATTAGTTAATTAATTAATAATTAAATTTAAAATTTTTTGAATAATTTAACAGAAATATTATTAAATTACAAAAAAAAAAAAGAAAATTTACCCCGTATTAATGAAGTTATTCCAAGTCGATTGACAAAAATATTATCCAAATTTTCACTTTGTGTAAAAAGTTCGGCTGTTACATAGATATCTGGTCGTATTTCACGAGCAGCTTTTAAAAGATACTAAAATAAAAAAAAAAAAAGGGAATTATAATAATATTTCTAATCAAAATACTAAATTTCAAAGTAAAAACGTGATAATTTACGTCAAATTAAACTTTAAGATTGAAAAAGGTGTGGAAAAGACGTCAAATTAAATCGAAAACAACGTAAAAAAAACGTCAAATTAAATTTCATAATTTGTAAAAGACGTAAAAATATATACTTCAGCAACATGAATTGGTGTACTATGACAATTATCAATACGTAAAGCGTGAAATATTTTTGCGCAACGTTGGCTAAAATGAAAAAAAAAATTTAATTCCACAAATTCATTAATTCAGAGTTTAATTAATTTTAATAAATTAAGCATTTAGTAATGTTACTATTTATAAATTTTCATATTATCATTATATATTATTCTGGATTATTTTTAAATTTTAATAAAATTGAAATTTCTTTCTTCCTTATCTTTTTTTTTTTTTTTAAATTGTTTTTGAGAATAATATCAGATACTGTGATATGATAACAGTAGAAAATTATTTGATTATTGCATCAACATCAAACAATACCAGGATATTATTGTCTTGGCTATTTAATTCTAGGCTATATTTTTTGTTCAATTTTAAGATAATTATGTAATTGTAATTTTTGTTAATGAAAAACAAAAAAATGAGACAACAAGCGAATTCCTTTATCGATTGTTTTTTTTTCTTTTTAAATAATAATAAGAAATGAATCGAAATTTAAATTAGAATAGCTTAACAGAAAATTTACGTATATCTTTTCATCAAATCCCATAAATAGGGACAATCTTCCGGTTTTTCACCATAATTTAGCTTAATACAATCTGACCAACATACTAAATGTCTCATTAAATAAACCTGAAATAAAAATCATTATATTTCAAAACAATAAAAAAAAAAGAAATGGAAAACAAAATAATATTTAATTACTTGAAATTGAAATTTTGAAAGATTCTTCAATATTTTATTTTATTAGCTTATAATATTCGATAAATACGGTAGGTTTCTAATACCATTAAATAGGTTCGAGTAAATTGGCATATTTTTAATGCAAAAATTTTGATGTCAAGACTTAGTATTACTAAAATTATTGTAATTTATTATCGTTAAGATTACAAAAATTTAACGCTACAAAATTATCACGATTTAATACCGTAATATTATCAATACAATTTAATATCATTGAATATTATCACGATTTAGTTGCCGTTAAGATTCTTATGACTTAATATTAGTAGGAATATCATGATCTGATATTGTTATGATTATCATCAATTAAATGCCAATAAAATTATCATGATTTAATAATGTTAATATTATCACTTAAATACCATCAGGAATTATTATCATTTAATTGCTAATAATTTAACGATTAATTGATAATTTTTTTAAAGCATATCTTCTTAAAAAAAAAAATGCATAAATTATCAAAATAGCTAATGATAAATTTTCTCAAACAGATGTGAGCTATTAAAATTCTCATTTAAATCTATTTGCAGTATTTAAATTAAAATTTTGTGAATTCTTTTTTTTGAAATAAATTTTAATTAAAATTTCTATTAATTACATATATTCATTTTACCTGTGATGGATAATGAGCAAAATTTTTTAATGGATTATCATTCATAACCCATCCATTACATGCCATTATTTTTTCCGCTATTTCATTATTGTATGCAAAATTTTCCTCATCTTTCCATGAACTTAATGATGGAAATGGTTGTGCAAAGTATCTGAAAAAAAGAAAAAAAGATCGGAAAATATTTTGGAGAAAAAATTGGAATTTATTAATATAATATTAATATGATATTAGTTAATTCCGGAAGTGTTTCTTTTATAGTTGCTTTAATTCCAATTCGATTGATAATTTCCAAAATGCATTGATAAAATAACTTCAAAATTAAGTTTATTTATTATAATTAAATTTTAATTCATCGATGATTTCGGAAAATTGCGATAGTACAATTTTTGCAATTATAATATTAATTAATTAACGTATTTGAAAGTATTTCCTTTGTAATTGGTTTAATTCCAATTTGGTCGATAATTTCCGAAAAATGTTGATAATCTAATTTTAAATTAAGTTTGTTTATTATAATTTAATTTTAGTTCATCGATTATTCCGGAAAATTGCGATAACACAAATTGCGATAATACAAATTGCGATAATACAATTTTAAACTTGAATATGCAAGAATTTTTTACTCATTATTTTTATATTTTTAAAAACAATTTTATTTCCCTATCAATTATTCATCAATCAATTGACTAAAATTATTTGATATATATTTAACATAATGAATATATGTGATATACTCATAATTCTAATCTGTGAAAAAAATTTTATTTAATTCTAGTAGATAATTAAATAATTCTTATTCAATAATTAATAAGTTTAATTCTATATTTAGTAGAATAAGAAAAAATTGAAATTTTTCATAATTTCAATTAAATTATATGATACAGATATATAATATCAATCTGTCAAAAGATTCAATTAATTCTAGCCGGTAATTAGACTCTTTTTCTCATTAATTAACAGGTTAGTACTACATTTAATGTGAAATGAAAATTCGAAATTTATGAAAACATAAAAATAAAAAACGAAATTTATGAAAATTTAGAAAAAGAAATTTACAAAAAAAAAAAAAAATGAAATTCGAAAATTTATGAAAAAAAATTTACAAAAAAAAAAAAAAAAAAAAAAAAAAAAAAAAAAAAGAAAAAAAAAGAAATGTATAAAAAAAAATCATTCAACCCAATGAAAATATTTATGAATTCTAATTAATTAATTATTTTTGTTTTTTTTTTTTTACAAATTTTGATATAGATAAATTCGATAGTGGATAATTACTGAGTAAGAAGACCGTGATCTTCGGTTAATTCGCGAAGTCGCGGTCCCGACGGATCAATTCGTTCGTAACTAATATGACCGGCACAAGCTTGTACAACATTTTCAATAATTCCATCAGCTATTTTCAATGCTTTTTCATTTAAAAATTGAAGATGTGCTCGAAATGCTTCGATGCATTTGAATTGTCTATCTCCTTCATCATAAGCATCATCTCTTCAATTATCAGAAATTAAAAACTTGAAATAGTTTAATCCAATTTAAAATTCCTCAATCTCTTGATTAATTCAGGTTTATTTTTGCATCAAACGTTTCAATCATCACTCTTCCTCAATCAATAAACGATCATTTCTTCTCATATGAAATTTTAGAACTTAAAAGACTTAATTTAATTCTAATTTCTCAACTTCTCAGCTAATTTAGGTTTGTTTTTTTTTAGCAGAAATTTCAATCGTCTCTTTCTCTAATCACTTTTGATATAAAATTCTTCCAAATATAAAACTCAAAACCTAAAAATTTAATCTAAATTTCTCACTTTCCTAATAATTTTAGGTTTATTTTTGCAGCAATTAGATCATAGATTTTTTTTTTTCAAAAATTATATCAAAATTTTGCACCTTTTTCGGTTAAAAATTTTATTTGCACGATCCATATCGACGATGAAGCCAAAACGATTCCAATCTGGTCCTGGCTCTGATTCCAACATTACATCCCATACTTCCAATGATGATCCTTCTAAATATTCGTACAATTAAAAATAAATCCAGTTTGAAAATTAACAAAATAAATTTCAAAAAGAAATTTTAGGAAGAAAAAAATTCAAAATTATAAATAATATGAGATCATATGGCTATCTATTGTTTATGATATATTCTACGATAATTTACAAAAATTGAATACCGAGAAAAATTCATATTTCAACTTTCCCGAAAAGATTCAAAATTAATCGATAAATTAATCAATCTTCAAGTTATCTCATTCAAGTAATTTATTGATCTGAATTTTGGATCATTTTAAAATTAACAACCTTTTACGTATTTTTCAAATTTTGCCACAAATTTATCAATGTCAACTTGAAAGAATTCATAAACTCGTAATTGTGGTAAAATTTCATAGCGTAAAATATCAAGAATAGTCTAAAAAAGGTAAAATGAAAAACATCAAAATAAAAAAATTTTATGGAAAAAGCAAAATTGAAATAGAATGAAAAATATGAATTAAATTAAATGATTTTAATTTAATTTATACTTTTTTAATTAAATGATAAATTAAACAATTTCATATGATGAACTTCTAGTGATAAAAATGTTTTATCAATTTTTTTCCTAATATTTTTTTTTCATTTAATTGTTTACAGAATATGATTTATATTATTTTAGCAAAAATTACAGTATGTTATAAATTTATCATGTATGCAGGATACAAACTTGTGATATTATTGATTTTAACACTGTATTTAAGATAAAATTATTGAAACAAATTAATAATATTAACTATTACCGTATCAAAAATTACAGTATCTTATAGAATTCATCATACAGAATACAAAACTTTTGATATTAATTTTAATACTGTATTTTCGATAAATTATTAAAACAAAGACATACTTTCAAATGTTCACTAGTATTAATTTCCGCATTAAGATTTCGATCTTTATATTTTCCATTTACGATATCATTACCAAAATGATATAACAAACGATCGAGGATATAAGCTGGCCGCAAATGTGGAGTATTTTTTAAATTATAAGCACATTCTGGATGTTCCTAGGAAAAAAAAAATTAAATTAATTAATAGATATTTGATTTATAAATTATTTTCTTGCATAATATAAATAAAATTAATAACTTGAATTAGTGCTTATACTGGAATAATTAATAAATTTACATTAATGCAGTAGAATTTATGGACTATTTTTCTCATAATATAAATGAAATTAATGACTTGAAATCGAATTTATATTGGAATAATTAATAAATTATTACTAATGTTGCGAAATTTATGGATTATTTTCTTCATAATATAAATGAAATTAACAATATATAATATAAATTATCACTAATGCTTATATCGTTATCAGTAATGAATTCAATTAATCATTTGATAACAAAATGATAACGAATGCAACTTACTAAAAGCCATGAAGCATTTCGGGCTGAATGATTCCATACAACATCTTGCATGGACAATAAATGATAATCTTTTTCGAAATTTTCAATCAATATTGCCAAATCATCATAGGTATACTGTTTCTCCTGTTTAAATAAATTATTCAACGATTTAAGTATATTTTGAAAATTCCAATTATTCAAAGATAATTAAAATTACACAAAATCTAAAATTACTAATTTGAAAAAATAGAAATTAAAATCTTTTTTTGAGAACTAGAAAAATCATAAATTAGATTTTTCCTGAAAACTAAAAAAAAAAAAGTAATCAAGTATTTATTATTTACAAAATTTATTCATTCTAAGCAGAACTTACAGCAGTACTGAAGTTGGGATTCAATTGCAATGGATCAGCAATACAATAGCTAAAATAGTCAAATTAATATTTTAAATGAAATTTTTTAAAAACTTTGCAAAATCGTAAAAAAAATATAAATTAAAAAAATCGATATTTTAAACAAAATTTTTTCGAAAATTTTGCAAAATTATAGAAAAATATGAATTACCCTGTAATTTTATATATTTTATATTTTTTTTAATAAATGTAATAATTTAAAATTTGTTTATAATCAAATTGATATTAAATTACTATTTCCAAGTTTGAAAAATTTTTTAAAAATAATTTTGCAGTGATTAGTAATTGGGATAAAAAGAAATTCAAAATGCAAAAACTAAAAATTTGAATTTTAAAATTGAAGAAAATGCTAAAAATATAATCAAATAAAAAAAAATAAAATAAGTAAATCAAATAATCGATATTTTCAAATTACACTATACAATTATTAATTTTAATTATAGTATGAGCGAATATATTACTTGCCGAAATTTGAATTAAAGAGAAACTTAAAAATATATTTAAATAAAAAAAAAATGGTAACAATAAAATCAGTAATTTAAATAATCAAAATTTTCCAATTTCAAGTATTCAGTTATTAATTTTCCAATTACAGTATTCAGTTATTAATTTAAAATCATAATTTACCGTGTATTACCTGCTATTTGAAATTCCAAGTTGTTGTACAGGCGTAAAATGAATCATATTATATCCAGCTTTTGCGGCTATTTTTAATCGTTCTTTCCACATATCAAATTTACCGAGAAGTTTTGAAATATGCGTGATACACGTGACAGCACTTAGACGTAACGGACGTTTATTTAAGAATAAAATTGGCATTACCAAAATATATCCATTACCTGCTGCTTTACTGAAAATCAAATTTTTTTTTTTTTTAAGTTAATTTGATAAATTTTTATCTTGTTTTTTTTGCTAGAATTCATTAATTAAGTAAATTTTTGATTTGAGTATAAAATTAATTTAATTAGTACCCATACCTTTCATTATCAACTATAAAATGATAGGAGAAAGCACCGGAACGTTCGCATTTAATTTCAGCAAATGTTGCAAATTCATCAGCTCCCTCTTTCCAGGTAATTTTACCCAAAATTGAGGTAAAAACATCCACTTTTCGTCCCAATAAGCTTGCACCACGAATAAATCGAACAATCCAACCTATTAATTATTTCAAAAATAATTAGCTAATAAAAATATTCATAAAAGAAAAAAAAATAAAACTTGGAAAATGAAATTTAAAATGAAAATATAAAAAAAAATTAAATTGCAAGAATTTTATACTCAGTTAATGATGCCAAATTAATTATAGACATTAAATGAAGATTTTTATCGAAAATCTCAATGCTAATAATTGTCAAAATAATTCCTTCTAATTTATGTATATAGAACAAATATTTTGTTATAATTGATCTTTGTACTTTTATTAATTATTAAAAATTTGAAAATTTTCTTTTTCCCCAAAAAATTTCATTTATTCAATAAAAAAAATTTTTCGGAAATAATCAAAAATATCCCTTTTTTTTTTTAAATCCATTTCAATTTAAACATGCTTTTTTCCAAAAAAAATTGATTCAGTGTTTGATAATATTAAATAAATATTTTAAAATCAATTTTCCAATATTTTAAAATCTTTAAATAAAACCTTTCTGCAAGCGAAATACCGATTCTTCGAGATTTTCGCCATAATTAAGTGTAATAATACGTATTTCCGGTTTTCGATTTTCATAAATATCATTCTTCAGTAAATTAACATCTTCAGTTACAGACATAATCAATATTTCGTCAAAATGAAAATTAACGAAAAAAAAAGTGCTGAAATAAATAATGTCAAAAAAATAAATAAAAAAATGAATTAATCAGATAATCGAATTAAGTATGAAAATTAATGCAACATGGATAAACATATTTTGTTGAAGAATTTTGATAAATTTTTCAAAATAATCATTTAGAAAAAATTTTTTAAATCATTTTAAATTATGAATCGAACAAATATATTAATGAATTAATTAGTAAAGTTTTAATAGCATCTAAATAAAATAAAATAATCAATCGATAATTCTTTACATTTGTCTTTTTCTTTCCTTCTTTATTTTTTTTTTTTTTTTTTTTTTTGTTTGGAGAATTGTATAAATCAAAGAAAGAAAAAAAACATGATTAATTAAATAAACTATAAAATAAAAAGGAAAAAAACATAATTAATTAAATAAACTATAGAATAGAAACCGGAAAAATTTAAGCATACTATTATTAATAGAAATTGGAAAAAAAGAAAATTATAATTTGAAAAAATTTAAAAAAAGAGAAAAGAGGAAAGAGAAATGATGAAAAATAGATTTGATAGATGGTTAGGAAGCAAACAACAGGAGGAGGAATGATACACGAAATGATTTTCAAAATTAAACTAATCGATTTTAGTATCACCCAGCCGTTCGTTCGTCTTCTCATTCTGCTTCATCATACAATGTGTTTTGATGGATAAAAAAAATTTTTAATTTCAACAAAGTTGTTTTTTTTCTCTTTTTTTGATTTTTAAAAAAGTACTTATTTATGTTGGTAAGTAAGTTGAAAAAATAAATTTGAAAAAGTTGGAAAAAAAATTTTTCGTTAGAAGTTTGAAAAATATGCTTGAAAAAAAGTAAAGTTTGAAGAAAAAAGTGTTGAAGTTGTAAATTGAAAAGTACATTTTTGAAAAAGTAGAAAATTTTTTGGAAAAAAAAATATTCTTAACATTGCAACTTGAGAAATATATTTAGAGAAAAAAGAATATTTGAAAAAAAAAAAAAAAGGTGCTTAAATTACAAGTTAGAAAATATATTTCAAAAAAAAAAATAGGAATTTTCGGGAAAAAGTTTTTGGTTTTCTTTTTTTTTTTGTTTTTTTTTTGAAAATACGCTTGTTTTTATATATATATATATATTTTTTTTGTTAAGAATGGAAAAAATAGGAAGGTTTTGGAGAAAATTCTTACATTGTAAGTTGAAAATGAAAAAATTTTTTACAAATTGATTTTACATTTATTTATAAATTGTTTTGAAATATATAAAAAATAGAATGAAATTTGTTTAATTATGATTAAATGAATGATTATGTAAATAATTACTTATAGGGAAAAAAAATTTGAGTAAAGTAAAACAAAGTAAAAAGTAAAATAAAGTAAAGTAAAGCAAGTTAAATATATTTGCGAATAAAAAATTTTATTATAAATATTAAAAAAAAAAAACGAAAAAAACGAAAAAAAAATAAATAAAAGATTTGTTTGTAAAACATACGAATATTTTGATTTGTTCAAATAAATAATATTAGATTGAAAATATTTTTTAAAAATTAAAAATTTAAAAAAATTAGCTGAACGATTTTATTAAGTACACGTAATAATTAACTTTTGCATTAATTAGTCATGGAATACGTGAAGATGAGAAATGTATTAATTAACTTTTGCATTAATCAGGTCACGTAACACGTGGAAATAAGAAATATTTGTTAGAAGTTTTCAATGTATTCGTATTCGAACTTTTGAAATTATAATTTTTGTATAGATTAATCAGTCGTCACGTAACACGTAAGGATAAAAAATGTTTGTTAAAAATTATTTGATATTTATTTTTCTTACTTTTAAATTATAACTTTTATTCACGTAAGACTTGAAAATAAAAATAATAATTAAAATTATATAATGTATTTTCTTACTTTCGAAATATATTGATCATTTTGTATTATATCAGATAATTCATTGTATTGTGTATTGATTGATCGAAGTTTTGATTCCATCATTTCAGATTTTCTGTCAACTTTTGTCTCCTTAATAAATATTTCATTTGTTCGTCCAGAAAATTAGAAATGAAATAAGTTTTTTTTTTTTTTTTTTAGATTTATATATTTGTTATGAAATTTAATAGTATTGAGTGAAATTATAAATTTATGAATAATTATAAAATATATAATTAATTAGTTGATTGATAACTTGTTGTAATTAATTCAATCGAATTTAATTTAATCTTTTTTTTTAATAGATAAATAAATGGTTCACTGAAAAATTTCAAAATTTTTGACTTTCTTTAAAGATCGCAAAAGTATTTTTTCAAAAAATAAATCGCAAACTATTTGCGATTTATTTATTTAAAGTAATGACAAATAATGATGACATTTTATTTGACTGATTGTCTTATTTAGTCAAGGCATTAATTTTTTGAGAAAATGGAATGAATAATCAAAAAAATTTCGATTACGAAAAATTCCGATATTCTATTTCTATTCCGTACAAACTTTTTTTTATTCTCTTTTTTTTCAAGACAAAATTATTGAAATTATCTAAAAATCGTTAAATTTATGGCATTTTTTTCTTTTAAATTACCATAATTTTACTTAAATATGTAGTCTTTTGTTTAAGATTTCATATTAACAGTAATATTTTAATTATTTCGTATTTTATTTAAATAATTTTAGATGTCAAAATTTTCGAAATGTTCACAATTTATTGAATCAAATATCAATTAAACAAATATTTGAAACATATTTGATCAATTAATATTTTTCAAATCAAAAGAAAAAGAAAAGGGAAAAAAGAAATTAAAATTGAAATTAAAAAAAAAGCAGTAAAATAAAAAAGAATTTGAAAAAATCCAAGAATTTTTCTAGAATTTTTCAAATCATAAAATTTTTCATTTTTTAGTTTCCTCAAAAAATCTTACAGAACAAGCTGGAGCTAAAAATATTAATTACTGTTTTTCACACTTTATTTTTAAAATAAAAATTTAAACGGAAAGGGAAAGAAAAAAATTAAAATTGAAACAAAAAAAAAAAAAAAAAATGAAAAGGAACAGAAATGAAATGAAAGAAAATTAATTATGAAAAATTTCGTTAAATTTTTAAAACTAATAAATCTTTCATTTTCTCAAATTTCTCCTTAAATATCGTATAAAATATGCTGAAACTATATATTATTTTAAGTTTTAATTCTAAAATTGAAAATTTTTCAAATGAATAAAAATAAACTTTGCAACTTACCAAAGTTCTTTTAACTCTCAAAATTTTGAACGGCATTTCGAGCAATATCTACAACATTAATAATAACAGTAATGATTATCTTGATAATAATCGATGATGTTTCGGATGATATGTTGGTGATAAGATAAATATATTATTTCCAATAATTTCTATAATAAAAACAAAAATTGATCATTGATCATTTAATTTTTTAATCATAACAATTATTTAAGTTTAATTATCAAAATCACACATATTTCCGGATGCGATTTTCATTTTTCCATTATTCCGATATATTTATCAATTTTCGAAAAATTATTTTCTCTTTACTCGAGATTAGTCATTTTGGAAATTATCTTAAGTAATCGAAAATTCAAATAAACAAAAATTATCTCCAATAATCAATAATTAATAAAATTCAAATAATTTTGCAATCAATTTATGATCATTCGATTTCAGATCTCTTTAATGATAAAATTAATAAATATTATAATCGTTGATAATAAAATATAAAAAATAGTGAAACGAAATGTAATTGAGAGAATTGTATAACTAATAAAAATTCAAAAATCAACGATTGAATGGTTTAAAGGTTTAAAATGGTTTAAAAAAAAAAAAAAAAAAAAATTGAAAGCAATAGTTTAAAATATTTGTAAACTTTACACAATTTAGAGAAATTTGAAAAGGAAAAAATTTTGCTAAAAAATGAATAGAAATGATATATATTAATTTGTTTTAATTGATTATCATTTATCAGCTATCAATGATATCATTTTTACTTCTTTAATTCGTTATCATAAAAAGTGGAAAAGCAAAATGTGTTGTATCAGATGAATGAAGTTTACAATACCAATAAAATAATTCTAATATACATGGCTATTTTTAGATATTCATAATTAATTTTTTCAAGTATTAAGTATTTCAAATATTAAATTATTAAGTATTCTCGAAGTACTTTTTGAATATCAAAGAAAAAAAAAATTATGAAAACGTAACTTATTTAATTATTCTTTTGAGGTCAGCAAGTGAAGTATAAAGATCAAAAAAAATAAGACAGATAGATATAATAATAAAATTTATATTTAAATCGAAATTGAGGGTAATTTTAAATGAAGAAATTTTGAATTAAATTTGATTTAAATTTCTAATTCATAGAATCAATTTATCGATTATAACTGTTTATGCTTTTGATCTTAGTAATTTAAATATTAATTACAGAAAAACATAAATTATTTAGCATAAAGATAGAAAGGAAATGATAATTTAAATTTATTTATCAATACCTTTTTATCAGAAATGAGAACATATTTAGAACTTTTGATGAGAATTGTCTAGATTTTAAAATTAATAGCAATCTTTTATTACTAATTTTAATGTTTTTGATATCGCACATTTGCATATTTACAGCTTTTGATTGAAAATTCAATTAAATTTGAGTAATTAAATTCGGCTATTAAACATTTCCGAAATAAAGTTACTATAGAAAATACCAAAAATAATTGAAAAATTTACAGAATTTATTCACTAATACAATGATTTTTGATATATTCAAACTTTTAAATTGCCATTTGCCAATAAAAATTTTTTGTATTTATTTGAAATTTTCGGAATTTTATTTTATTCTAAATTATATTTAAATTGAAAAATATCTATTATGATATAAAAGCGATAAAACTACAATTTTATCCTAATCTTTCGTCATAATTAGCTATTCTTTACTTTTTTTTAGTTAATGAATTGACAAAGAAAAAAAAAAATTAGCTAAAATTTCAATTTTTCAAATCAAAAGATTTAATATTTGTCAAAAGAATATCATTGAGATTGTAATTTCTTTAATTATGTTTCTGAATTAAAATAACATTAAAAATATGCATGTATTAAAATTATTGAGTTTAAATATTTGATAAAAAATTTTAGTAATTTAATTTTAGTACTCTTTGATTTTTTTTTTTCGAGAGAACAATTTGCTCAGAAAAAAAAATATATATATATATATGAAATATTTAATATTGAAATTATTAAGTTATTCTATTCCAAATTTTAAGCAATAAATAATTATAAAAAGTCTTAATATATATAATTTTAATATATATATATATATAAAGAAATGTTGTGTTTGATGAATGAATAACAAGAATGATTGATTATTTGATAAGGATTCTTGCCAAAGTAACACATGAATCATTTATTAACAGCAATTTATCATTATTCATGTTTGCTTAAAATTAAACTTATCATTTTTATAAGCTTATTGGATGCTCAGAAAGCTTATCGTTATTCATTCGAAATCGTTCCAATCAGAATTCAAATATCAAAGAAGATAATTTAATTTCTAAATAAAATATCAATTTAAACTAAGACAATTTAATTTTTAAATAAAATAAATTAATTATTTTTGAAATTCAGAAATTTTCAGTATAATTAGTTTATTAATTGTGTAACTAATAAATTAAAATTGTTATTTATAGAATTTGCTTCATTTCTGTGTGCGTGCGTGTGTGTGTTTCCTTTTCAAATGACTATTTTTAAGATGTTTTTGTCAAATTTTATCACAACTGAAATGTTTTTTCCATCAATTTGATGACAAATGTCGCTCTTTTCCTCTCCTTCAAATTTAAAATGTTAAAATTTCATTACTAATTTACTTCGTTGTTTTCCTTTACTCCAGTTAGGTTTGATCGAATTCGAGTAGCTCATGTGATATCGATTATCTTAGATATTTCAATATTTGATGCTATTTTTGATGATCAAATTTAGCCAAAATTTTTTTTTTCTCCGAAAATAATATTTAGGAAAAGAAATTAGTAATAAATAGGAAATTGAATGGAAATAGTCTTTATTAAATGTATACCAAATTTTAGGTTTAAGAAAAATGAACTTTTCTGATAGAATTGCTTAAATAAAGAAGAATTTTGAGGATTTTTTTGAAAAGAATGAATTTTTTAAGATTCAAATTCTATTGCTAAAATTTAAATTCTAATTTTTTAAGATTCAATTTCAAATTCCATTCAAATTTTATTATTTGCAGATTTTGGTTTAACTTAAATTAATAATAATTTGAATAGAATCTGACGTTAGGATCAAAGGAGTAATGACTTCGTCGGTCTATTCATTAACCTGGATATCTCAAAACAGGTCATATCAATACGTAACAGTTCCAATTTTTTTTTTTTTTTTTTTTTCGCAACAATTCTAATTCAATAACAATTCAATTCTAATTCAGTAATAATTCTAATTGATTAACAAATCTAATTAAATTCTAATTCTAGTTAGAATTAATGCAACAATTCTAATTTGTAACTATAATGTTACAGCCAAGATTGTCTTAGATCTCTTATAAAAAATAAATTAAGGAAAATCAGATAGTTCAATGCCTGAAGATTAGAGCTGATAATTGAACGAATTTTACGTCATTCAATTTTTCGGCACATTTTCCCTCCCCCCTCCCCCGGCAGAGAATTACATTAAGATTTATGAATTAAATTATTATCACAGATTTATCACTAATCTTTGAACTATAGCTTAATCCGTTGATAACGAATTTGAATTATAAATTTGCATATTTCATCCAATTTTTCGGCACATTTTCCACTAACGGAGAATTATGTCAGGAGATATTTGCATTTTAATGAATAAACTGCTATAATTATCTTTACCATTCTTATCATAATCTTATCATAATCTCTAAATTATAATTTAATCAATTCGTAACAAATTTGAATTGTAAATTCGATGTATAAATCTAAAATCCTATAAAGAGTAGTTAGAGAGGACAGTTGATTGATTTCGACAAATCAATTTATTAATGATTTGATTATCCTTACTACGCATTCTTTTGCATCTCCTTGAAATGAAGGAGGCGTGATAGAGAGTGACCTTTGACCTGTAAGCATCTAGCTCCGTATTAAGGATTGCTGTCCACTCATTGGTTGCATCATTTTGAGAGAGTGACCGCGTGGACAAATGGTTGCACATCATTTAACTTAGGTAAATATCATTTGTTAGTGTGCAGCCATTAGCTGTGTCCAATGCAAGATGACCTCGGGGTCAAGCAAATCATTTGTATTCTTATAGTTTGCTTTCAATGTGTAACCATTGACTATGTCCTTAGGGTCAAGTAAATGACCCCAGGGTCAAGCAAATCAATTGCATTTTTGTGGATTCAATCGTTCATTTCTTTTTTCTTAATCGAAAGTGAATGATAATTTTTTTTTTTTTCTAAAATTTCATTCTCCATTCATATTTACTACTAATGCAGTAAATTAAGTAAATATTAAGTAAAAATTAAGTAAAAAATGTTGATGTCCACCCATTTTGGCTACTACTTCTGTTCAAGCAACTCCAAGCTCATGCAACTCAATTGCAGGTTATTCGACTTGAATAAATGTCATCTATTGATTGTGTTCTTGTGCAAATGACCTCAGGGTCAAGCAAGTCAGTTGCTCATGAATGATCATTGATCACTTGGAAAGATCGCTTTTAGTGTAAATTCATCGGATCGCTTTCAGTGTAACTGTTTCTTTCCCTTCAAAATTTCATTTTTCTTTTAAATTTACTACTTTTTAGTAGATAGATATTGATTAGATAAATATTGCTAATGTTAACTATTGGATATACCTGTACAAATGACCCCGGAATCAAGCAACTTAGTTGCATATCCCTTGATTTAGATATATATCAGGTAAATATTGCTAATGCTCACCTATTGGATGTATTTTTGTACGAATGACCACAGGGTCAAGCAAGTCAGTTGCATATTCCTCAACTTAGGTAAATGCCATTTATCGATGTCCATCCACTTCCTCTGCGAATGACCCCAAGGTCAAACAACTCAATTGCATATCACTTGATTTGGGTAAATATCATTTGTTGATGTCCATCTATTGGTTGCATTCTTGCACAAATGACCGCGAGGTCAAACAACTCAATTGCATATCACTCAATCTGGGTAAATGCCATTTGTTGACATCCATTCATTGCCCCTCTCTGGCGCAAATGACCTCGGGTTCAAACAACTCGGTTGCATATTACTCAATTTAGAGAAATGTCAGTCATTGCCTCTCTCCTGATGGCAAATGACCTCGATTTCAAACAACTAAGTTGCATACGCTCAATTTGGTATTGCTATTTATTGCCTCTTTCCTGTGCAAATGACCTCGGGGTCAAACAACAACTAAGTTGCAAACGCTCGATTAGTGCAAACAATTACAAAGGAATTTGGAGTGTAAATCAAATATGGATATGTGTAGTATGTAATAGTAAGAAAATATACAGTTATCTGAGAGAGATCTAGAGAATTACAGGGAGGATTATACATTATACATGGATATTTACCTATTTACCGCAATATCATCAGATGAGAATGACCTCAAGGTCAAGCAAATCGATCAGATTGTTCAATTGCTCATCATTTTACATTCTTTCGTCCAGTTGACATATAGCAAAATAACAATTTGTTCTTTGAAAACTTTATGCTTTTTTTTTTTTTTTAATTTCGAATATAAACAAATCGATTGTCTTTTTACTTGTCAAAATGTTTGCTCTAAATCTGTCTAAAATATTCCAATTCAAAATCTCTCTCAATATTTTACGAATTAAATAACTTTTTTCTAACATTTTTAGGAAGATAATTATGTTGCGTAATTACTAATTATTATTTCATTGATTGAAATTAAAATATTCTTGATGATTTGAAATCAAAGATCGAAATCAATATATGACATTTGTGACATGAAAAAATCAATAAAGAGTGGTAATATCTTTTGAAAAAATAGTTACTTACATATGATGAAAATGTTTTCTCGAAAAAGATCACTACATCAATTTTTATGAATCATAAAATTTGACAAAAAATTTGATCAAATATTTGCTACGATGTTAATCTCATGGCCATTTTCTTGTTAACTTAATTTACATTAATTAATCGAATAAGTAATTTTATTTGATCAAATTTTGATCAAATAAAATCACTTATTTGATTAATTCATATTATTACTTGTACCACAATATTAAAACCCTTTTATTATTATTATTTGTAATAATTTTTTATCATCAGAATCGTCTTATCATTGTTTATGCCTTATCGTTAAATTCATTTTACAATTTTTTATCATTATCACTAAAATCATCTCCTCTACTTAAACTTTTTGATAGCTTTTAATTTGTTTCGTAAGAATAAGTAATTTTTATTTCCTAAACTTCAATATTTTTAATCTTTCGCATAATTTTAAGTAAAATTCATAGCATAATATTGCTACTATAAAATCAATAATTTTATTATTTGCTTATCTTACAATCCAAAAAAAAAAGAGACAACACACCAACCTCTCATCTATATATTTTCAAATTCGTCATATTTTAGCGCTTATCCACACATGGGATTCCGTTTTACGCAATTTGGTTTATATCACTCTGATGAAATGGTTTCACAGTGGCATCACGTGGGACGATTTGTGCACTTCGGCTTATGTTACTCTGAGTCGATGGTTTCGTACTGATGTCATGTTTTAGTTTTGGTTTGTATGCAACTATCTCGTATGGCTGTTTTTGTGGCTGGTAGGTTGCCGGATTAGAGTACGCGGAGACGTGGAGGAGTTGCAAGTACCACGTTCGGACGTGTATTACTTACGTAGGATGACGTGATGCATATAATTCATGGCAGTTATATTGAGGATTAGGTACACTTCGTTGAAAAGTAATAGTTATAAAAAGAATTTCAGTAATCGGTTTGTTACTGTTCATGAATTATTGATTGAATGACTAATATATATGCTGTAAAAAAATTATTGACGAAAATTCGATATGCTTTTAGAGTTATTAGCTATTTTTTAGCATTTACCTAAAGATGACTAAGCGTTTTAATCATTCTTAAATTATTTACTTAAGTAATTGCTAGTGTATTCGTACAATACAGAATTGATGAGGAGGGAACGACTAACGGAAAATATGCTCATTATTCGAGATCATTTTTCACGCTATCACTATTTGTCACTAGATTATTATGCTGCAAGTACAACTGTTGAATTGTGATATATAGAAGTTTTCGTGGAAGTGTTGTTTATCCTATATCAGAATATTTATTTATGTAATGTCAATTAATGACGTCATTATTTATTTCAGGTTAATTATTTAGAAAGATGGCTGTAACAACAGCAGGTACTACACTTCCACTTCCTAATCTGTAAGTTATATAATTTTTTTTCACTATTTATTGAGTAACATTGCGTATATTATTTATGATGTATTTGACAATTCGAAGTACAATATTATGTAACGTAGTTGTGCTCATTTGATGATACAATTGATCAGTTTTACATATAGATGTAGCAGCTGAAAATTTGGGAAATACTCGTTCTTTGGAAGTTATGCTACTTTAATCTTTGTTTTGTTGTCATTCTCTAATTGCTGCTTATTTTGCAGAAGTTCTATTTCTGCTATTGGTAGTTGGGCTGAAGCAGTCGAACAGGAGAGTAAGTCGTCCTTATTCTTTCGTAAATTTTTTGTTTTATGCTTGTGCTTAGTTTTTGAATTTCTTATACGAAACTGATGAGTAATTGCATTATCAGGAAGTGAGATGTGAGGATTAGAATATAGAGTGTAGTGAATTTTTGAAAATTTCTGTTGAACTTAAGCGCTGCTTGCTTCTATAGTGCTGTAGAATTAAGATGTGTACTTGTTGATTTGATACATTTGTGTCGGACAGGCAATGGAATTATTGAATGATTTCTCGGGTATGTAATCATGAGATTCGAAAGATGATAAGACGGATAAATTTTGCTTAGTCTGGCGAAAGTATTTGAGACCTGTTTCCTTTATGTGAAGTTCTTTTGTTGTATATATTTTGCGTGACTTTTCCAGCTTTGGGTGGAACACGTGAATCGACAAAAGACGGTGTTAAAATTGTAACCGATATTATTTCTGATGATACCGGCAAATATAAGGTCAGCAAAGTTGATGGAGATACCGGTTTAATATTAATGATTTGATTTCGTTAAAGTAGTAATGGTGACATTTTCAATTGGTAAACAAATAAATAAAGGAATTAATCAAGAAAGCACATTAGATAAGTAAATTCAAATTCATATAAATCATATAAGCCGAACGAAGGCCTAAATGCAGCAATCTCAAGCAATGTTTGGTTTTGTGCTATTTATATCATATGATAGGTTGTGACAACTTTTAAAGTTGTAACGAAAAAGGTGGCAAGACCAATAGCAGAGCGGAAGAAATGGAAGAAATTTGGGCAATGCAAGAATGATGGTCCTGGACCGCATGTGTCCACAACTTATGTTGCTGAAGAAGTCCTTATGCAATTCATTAGGAATCGTGCTGGTGAAGTAAGTAATTTGTTTCTGATATTTTTTCGTTAGCACTCTATTTGATAAATTTTAAATAGCTAGAACTGCACTAAATATATTTTAGCAACAACTCGATATCGGTGATGAAGGAACTAAGGTTACAACGACAGCTGGAGGATCATTCACTCATTGTCGCTATTGCAAAGTTGGTTTATTTAAAATTCTATGGAAGGAAATAATATTTGATTCTCACCATATCTTAAAGAATTAGAACCATTGTACTTTTATTTTTGATTTCAAAGAGAAATCCGCACTGTGCTTGCAAACTTAAAATTACGGGTAAATTAAATGCGCATTTAATCATATCTCAGTAATGTTATGGTCGTAGTTTGATTAAATTGGTTTAATGTTGATTGGAATGCTTACAATCTAATTTATATTTCGAGATCATTTTTAGTCGGATGAACATTGGTCTGTAAGTTGTCCATACAAGTCAATGTATGCGAAAGATGATGAAGAGGATATGGAAAATAAAGAGAAAGATACAAAGCTCGGTCCAGCAGTGCCGGGATCAGGCAAATATGTAGCACCGGGAATGCGTGGAGATCGGCCAGTGATTACAGGTGGTGCAGAAAGAAGGTCCGAGGAAAATACATGCAGAGTTACAAATTTGCCAGAAGAATGTGATGAAATGGTTATATCATTTTTCGAAATTTTGAATCATGCTTTGAGTCATGTTTTTCTTTATCGAATTTTATTTTACTTCAGTTTTAGTTGTGAGATGAGTGCTGTATGATTTAAAAGGATTTTTATGTATTATTATAATTTGGAAGTTTGAGATTATTGCTTTTAGCTTGCATACAATATCAAACTGAATAAAAATAAGGAAGTTCAAGAAAGTTGCTATATTTTCCGTATTGCTGTATCATTTAATAGTTTTAATATTTTTAGGAACTCCGTGCTTTGTTTGGCACTGTGGGTACCGTAAATCGAGTCTTTATTGCGAAGGATAAGCACACGAATAAACCGAAAGGATTCGCTTTTGTCACATTTGAACATCGGAGTCAAACAGAAGCCGCGATACAGAAATTGAATGGATATAAGCTAGATCATCTCGTATTAAAAGTTGAATGGACAAGGTTTGTTTGATTGTATTCTGTAATTTGGAAATGGTTTATAATTTTATCGATCATATCAGTTCAACTATCAGTTGTTATCACTGGTTACCAATTGGTAAAAGATAATGCAGTTTAATTTTACTATGTTAAATTTCATGTTTCAAGGTATCGGAAAACTTTTTTTTGAGTCATTTATCGTTATTAGGAATTTCTTACAGTATAGTTGTAATGATGGCCATGTTATCTTATCGCCAAGAAGTTGACTTTCAAGTGAATGATATTTCCGGTAAAATCAATAACAGTTTTTCATTTCAGACCAAATAATTAACGACATTTCGCAACAGTTGCACTACATGAATTTGAATGGAATTTTTCATGATTTTTGTTTTAATTGTATTAACCTGTGATGCTCGAGTTTGAATAAAATATGAAATGGGCTTGGTTTTTTGTATGATTTTGATGCGAAGTTTTTCTACCAACATTTATTCGAGGAATTTTTTTTTTTTGAGTTATATATTTTTTTAACGTTCCATGAAAGCGAAGTATTTTTTAGTTATAAATTTATCTTTTGCTTATTCTGTTTTTTTTTTTCTTTTTTTCTTTTTTGAAAAGTACAAAAGGGAAGATAAGTATAGATAGATGGTTAATTTACTTAGTTTATATGTTTTTATAGCTATTTCAGAAATGTTAAATGAGACAGGTAATAATAAATTTCGTGCTGTAAATTGTATTTTTCAGAATACGAGTACAAGAATGAAAGTCGATTGCTGAAATGGGTTTCCTTAAAATTTTGAAGAAACAGCGTTTAAAGGAAAAAGAACTACGAATATTAGTTCTTGGTCTAGATAACGGTGGGAAAACAACTGTACTAAGAAAACTAAATGGTGAAGAAATCAATGAAATTGCACCAACTTTCGGTATGTTCAGTATCTGTTCTGAATATTTGCGATCAGCCATCTTGAATGGGCTATAACTATCAACAGAAATGGTTGAACATGCAGACTTGACAGTTGGGCCAATCATTCAGTCAATTTAAAAAATGAACTTTTCGAAGTTTATATGTGAAGCTTCTTCCAAGTCTTCAAAAGCCGAAAATCTCATTACTTTTAGGAGTGCAGATCAGTAATTTTGCTAACTCTGTTAAATCGTTTAATTTATTTAATCGGTGTTATAACATTAATTTTGTAACAGAAACATTAAAACCAGCAAGCTGTCAAATTGTTCGAATATAATTAGTCACCGATTCATTTATTAATGATTACATTCTTTCTAAAACAGATGATATATGTCATTAGTTCTGTGTAAATATTATTGAATCATCTTTTACAAGCACAAATTTGCGAAACAGTTGCCTTGATTTGAGCTTAGTTAACTTATTTTTATTGTTGTCCACACAACTTAGAATGATTTGCATATTTTGAGATTGAATTTGTTTGTACAGGTTTCAATATCAAAACATTAGAATACAAAAATATGAAGTTGAATATGTGGGATGTTGGCGGACAGAAAAGTTTGCGGTCATATTGGCGAAATTATTTCGAACAAACAGATGGCGTTATATGGGTGGTTGATTCAGCTGATATTGATAGAATGGATGATTGTAAGCGTGAACTTGGTTCATTGCTGGTACGATTTTATGCTGTTCGTATCACTTTTCAAATAAAATGTTGTGCGGTTTTCACCTATACTTTCACTATCCTTTAAAAAGAAGAAGAAAGTATTAAGAATTTCAGTTGCAATTGCATGATAGTTTTGAATCTTGTTATGCACTGAATATGTTTCCGATTCTAACCTTTTGAGTTCGATTGACATTTATTCCTCATTTATTAAGCATGCCATTTTAGTTGGCAGAAGTATACTTTCCTGTAAAATTTATTTTTTTTTAAGGTTTTAATATCTTTAAGGTGGAAGAACGATTAGCCGGGGCATCACTTTTAGTTCTTGCGAACAAACAAGATTTATCATCCAGTGCAAGTTCGAAAGAAATTGAGGAGGTTAGAGGTCTTTCATTTTCTTTCCTATGGGATTTGTTTGTCTATTTTTGAAGATTTTGTTATGAACATATAAAGATATTATTAATCTGATATTATGTCAAATAATATCAGATTTTATTGATCAAAGGATAAGTGGAAAGACCTATTTTCTTAAATTAAGCTTCATGGAAATAATTTATGTTAAAGATTGACTCATCCCGTGAAATAAATTTAATAATTTGGTTTTCATAGCCTAGCTTAGTTTTATTTAATTTGAAGCTTTAACTTATTGGTTCAATGCTTGTAGTTACTGGGTTTGCGCAATTTGAAGTCACATCATTGGAATATATATGGATGTAGTGCATTTACTGGCGAAAATCTCACTGAAGCAATTGATTGGTTATGTACTGATATCTCATCTCGGCTGTTTGCATTCGATTAATTTGTTAAACAGAGCGTTTCTTTTTCTTTTTTTTTTTCTTGTGTTATTTGACATTAGTATATATGCTATGTTTTGATTTGTTATGTTTTCTTCCCAATTTAGTTTTCGGAACAATATCCTTAATTCAGATGCTTATTTTCATCAGAATGGAATAATAATATATTACTATAGAACGTGAAAAGGATTATATTTAAAGATCGATTAATTTATTAGATTGAAATATCATTTAAATTTCATTAGTATGTGATTCATTGAGTAGGCAGAAAACTCCCTGTTCAGTTTTCTCGGAATTTGAAATAGCCCTTTCTTGGTTATTTGGTTTCGACTCTTTTTTTAAAGTTATAATTGCTTTGCTGTAGATGTAAATAGATTTTCAATATTCTTAAGATAGTTGTTCGTGATGCTTTCAATATGAAATAGATCAGTACCTTAACCGAAATTTTTTTCCTTCATCCGCTCGTTGATAGTTGTCATTTATAGACTATTCAGTAGATGTGTAATTACCTGTAAATTAATGTCTATTTTATGCTTCTTTATTGTTGAAGAAATTTTTCTGCAATTGATAATTTTCAATCATAAACAATGTTACAACCGAGATCTTATAATGATTTCAAATACTCATGTCTTATACTCAGGACATAGAATTGATGGAAAATATAATTTCTTTTTTTCTGTGCTATTAAAATAAACTTAAAATATTGCATCTTATAACTTGTATTTATTGGAAGTTTGACTCCAGTACTATTGGTTTATAGCTTTTGATTAATCTCTCTTTATTTCTTTTTTTTTTCTTTCTTTTTTTTTTTTCTTCGAACAATTTACTCAAATATTTCGAAACAGGTGGATGGAGTCTATAGATTATTTATCTGTTCAATAGTGATTTGATGCATCAGTTGCAATTTTAAAATGGAATGGCAAGATGAATATAGTAGATATAATAAGTTACTTTTATATCATATGTTTCATTTTTGATACATATTGATCTCTTTTTAGAAGTGGACTGTCTTTCAGGTTTCTTCGTTTATTTGTCGTATTTGCCTCTGTATTTTAATCCAGGATGGAATTTATTCATTAATTTTTTGGTTCTTGTATGGAAGAAGTGTAAAAAGAAGAAAAGAGCGAAGTATATACATATTCGTCAATACAGGTTAATAATTTCATATTTTCCGATGCATTTTATCATTAATAATGGAGGAGGTAATATCAGATCTAGTATATACGTGATTAGATGAGATATTTATTACTTAGAGAAAGTTATCAATTTGGGAAGAAACAATTCATGAAATGTAAAAAGTGAGCATATCAATATTTCTTTAATATCGGTAGAAACATGCCATTCATATTTCCTTATATTAGCAGTAATACTGAACTAGGATAGAGCTGTATTACTCAAAAAGATCAAATGTCCACCGTGCATGTAAACATAATGAAAGTAGGAAGCTTATGACATTAATCAATTATTTTCAAACCACTGCGTTTTATCTACTGATTTCCGTAGGCCAGAGATGATCAGAATTCTGGCTTCTTGTCAGTGACATTATCATTTAATTTGTTTAATTTGTGGATAATTGTGCTGTTTTCTTTCAATATTGTCTACCACAGTGTGATTATCAGTTGCTCGTTTAAAACAGATTCAGAGATACTTGTATATACATTGTTTTGATTTTTATAGTTTCTTTCTATGTTAATTAATCATTAGTAGCAACATGATGATTGATCTTATCGGGACCAATTTAATTTCATTTATCACTATCATATTTATTGTAATTACTGTTTTTTTTTTTTTTTTTTTATTTGTATTACTTCCCTTGTCAGCAATTTAACATAGAATAGATTCAAACAAATGGTTTAATAATTGTTGTTTTCATCCGAAAATCGATGCATTTATAACTTTTATATTCTTTAATTTTTGTTTCATTAAATAACTCTATAGTTTTGGCAATCAGATCTATGACATTTTGAGTCTAGTAATTTATAATAATATGCTGTTGTGTAATCTTCCGGTCAATTTCGATCTTTAAAATGTTAATTGTGCAATGTTCAAACAATTGGGAAGCTTTGACTGATTTTCAGAAACTGACAGGCTCAGAAGATATGCATTTGGTTATAGAGAAATACCGAAATTTAGTGAATACCACGCAACCATCTGAACCAATTTTGGTACCTTTCATGCGATACAGTCGAGAATGTATAGTTAGTGCGATAATGGAATTCATAAATTATAACTTCATAATGGATAGTCCTCCGAAATATCGCGATTCTGAAGGAGATATGGTTCTCTTGGAAACACGAGAAGCTTTTGAGGTATTGTCTAGTACAATTTATACTCTCGACATATCGTGGAAACAAGGTAATTAGTAATGAAACTTCAGGGAAATGCGGTTATATACATCATATCATTTCAACTATCTCTTTAATCAGATCATTGTTGTTTATATTGCTTGCCTATAAATGGTTAACAGATGAGAGGATTAGTATTGAGATTTTTTTGAATTTTTTAGAAATTTTGTTCTACCGTACTTCAGCTAGTAGTATGCAATCTGACAGTGCAGTGATAAGCAAGTAACTATTAACTTTGTTTTTTATTAGGGTATGAAATTTCAAAAAGATTTATCATAAATATTTCGGGTATATCGTTTTTCATTTGTTTTAGGCTGCCGTCGATGATGTAATGCAGACACCAATGAAATTATTCATAGTTCATGTGGATGGTTTCTACAAATCTGAATTACCGAAGGAGCAGGATATTGAAATACCTATGACTGTGAGTTATTTTGCGCTGTGATATTCATTTTCTTATATTTTGAGTTTATTCTTAAAGTGAACTGTTTAGAAGGCCAAAATTGTTCGGTGGTTATTATCTAAGAATATTGATTGAATTTAATTTCTGATTATGTAAAATTTGATATAATTTTACATCAAATTTTGCAGAAACAGGCTAGCTTTTTATGTGATGCTTACACGACGAATGATTCGCATATCATTGTAATGGATCGGGTAAATTTGCTTTAATAATTTTTTCATATGAATGTTTTATTTGCATGTTATCTGCAAATCTGTCATATTATATTCAGTAGTTAGGAGAAGTTATTGGGGAACAAAATTTGATCGAATTGCAGTTTAGGACTAGAGATTGATTGGATTGAAAACTGCTTCTTAATATTGTGATTCTGCTAAGTTAGCAATAGACTTTCTTGGATTTATATAATATTATACACAATATCGCGCTTAAACAATATTAAAGAAAATGAGCAATACACGGTAAATGTAACATTCGTCTCCTGCTGATTTTTCGCTCATGCTCCGTTGAGATCGTTTTTAATATTGGATTGGGATTGAATTTTTGCTGATATTATTATTTACAAAAGTTGCTGTTGAAGAAATTGCTCCTGTTGGAAACATTGATATAGAAGGAGCTGATTTTGTTGAAAAAGCTGATGTTGAAAGGATTGTTCGTGTTGAAGATACCAGTATTGAAAAACTGATCGCGTTGAAATTAACAATATTGAACGGATTGATTCTGTTGAAGACTGCTTGGCTGATGACTGATTTTGAAAAGACGTTGCAAAGACTGCTTGCGTTGAAGACACCATCCGATGTCACTAAATCTAAGATCCAAAAAGCCTCCAAAAGCTCCCTTTTTATATTGATCATTCTTGGTATTGATAGTGGGCGAAGGTTAACAACGCATTAGTCATACAAAAGATTGGTGAGAACTAAGGATAAGGTGGACAATCCTCACAAATTTCACTCCTTGTAACATTCTTGGCAATGAACATCTCCACATTTCACAATACCCAGAAGTTCTGTTAGTAAATCAAAAAATGAGAGAATAAAAGTCTTTGTGTCGACAAATTCATTATCAGCATTTGTCATTTATCGATGTTATTTATCGATGACTCATTTGTCTGAGGAATATTACAGATTTTTCCTTTATAGATTAGATTATTTTCATTTTATTTATATTATAAAATATTCTGCGTTTTACGGATAGAAGCGTCGTGTTACGAAAAAATGCGATATTTCTTTAGAAGACGTTGAATAAACTATGATTCTAAGCGGGAGTAGTTCTTTCAGTTAATAAAACGATATAATGACTGGTATGTATTTTTCAGTGTGCAGTTGCATTTTCATCTGATAATGTAATACGTTGAGTATTTGAATCTTGATACATACTTCCATCGATCTTGTTTTAAATATTGTTAAATATCAAATCTTCTCTTTTTTATTTTTTGGTTTGTGTGTTATAGATGATGAAAAGGATCAAGCAGGAAGTAAGTAAACAAATTGTCCGACACCCAATAATCAGTAAACTAGCAGGACTTATGAATGAACTTGAAAAACAAAAAGCTTATCTTTATAAAGTGTGTTACAATGAACAAAAATCTACTCAAAGTATGGTTTTGTTTTTTTTTTTCTTTTTCTTTTTTCATTTATAAAGAAGTGATTAATTGAAGCTTAATCAATTGATAAGGAAGTATATCGGTCTTATTGAGTATGATTCAAATATTTTTTTCGCGGAATTAATCCTGATTTTATTTGATATGGAAATATGCAACCAATAGAAAACATATGAACTACATTGTAATCCAGTCTCCGCATAAGTAAATAATTCACCATCTGTGCATTTCAGTTTAGCATAAATTGTTAGAACTTTCAAATCCAAAATTTTCATTCTTATTATAATTTAGCATTTCAAGCAAATATATATGACGAAGCTACAGTTGCTTCATCGTCATCAACATCCCTTGAAAATCAAAGTTCTTCGAAGATATTACTTGGAAAGGATGATACTGTTGTCTTTCAATTAGTTGATGAAAGCCCAGTTTGGGATGTGAAAGCAATTTATGAAAGGAAAACTATACCTTTAACGAAATGGGAAAATCCTGTAAGTTTTGATTGGATGATTTTATGAAAAAGTGACATGAGAAAGGTGTTCAGAAATAGATTTCGAATAATTGTTTTTCACAAGAAAAATCAATTTCTTGATCAAATCGATAATTTTCGTAAAAAATATTTTAGAGTTCATCTGATTTGCTAAAAACTGCACGTGAAGGAGAAGGGATTTTCTCTAAACGTTGGGTTCTTCGTCGATTTGCTTGCAGAAGATGGGAAAATGTTTCGGTTATTCTTTTTTAATTTTCATAGTTTGCAAGAAGTATTGTACCATTGATTACATATGTTTGATTTCTTACCATGAAAATAGCGCTACTAACAGTAGTGGTTAATGAGTTTAATCATATTTTCATCATCAGTGGTGTAAGCAGATGACGCTGCAGTTGTATTTCCGTGATATTTTGACATTTGGTTTATTTTCCTTGAAGTTTATTGGGGTTTTCTGAGAATATAAGTAGAAAGTACCAAAAAATATTTGATTTTGCTATTGTTTTCCATCTGGTTTAGTTAGGAATTTCACAAATAACCATTCGATACCGATTTTAATTCACTTTCATTCATAATTTCCCATAATGATTTAATGAACCTTCAAAAGTGAAGATTTAGTGAAGCTTTTAAATGATTTAGTGAACCTTCAAAAATTCCAGGAATGCTTCCAAGTTTCATTTTAAATTGTAGTTTGCTTCCGGAATTTAATTGTTGATATCTTAGGATCTGTAATCTTTTTCCGATAATAACTACTGAAGTTGTTGCGGAATTTCAAAATTAGAAAAAGAAAAAGGTTGTAAGATCTCATTGTCTTTCAGTTTTATTTGATTAGTAAGGTGATAATTATTAACAACATATCAAAGTTATTTAAAACACATTTTCTCTGTTAATTTGAAATTTCAGATAATTAATGAAACGATGTCTGATATGTTAGAAATACATCGTTCAAAGATGACTGTAACGAATTTGCCAGAAAAAGGCCAAATTGTTGATTTCACTGTGTGGGTGAAATGTTTGGCTTCAACGGGATATTTCTGTGCAACTTGGCGGCTTCATAAAATGATTGATAACGGTAGAGATTCGATTCCTGAAGGGCCAAGTCTAATGTTTGAAATTTTTGTGAATCCATTCATTGATGAAAATTTTACTCTCGAGAGGCCTCTCTTTACTAATGTATGTTTTATTTTATTGCTATTGTTTTTTATCACTTATATTTTCATCATTCAACTTTATGCTGGAAGTTGGAGGGGCACATAGCAATCCAAAATAACATTTATTGATGAGGCATTTCATAGTGATGTTAGGTATTGGCAATATTAATTTTACTAATCAAAATTCGATATATCATTAAAGAAGATGGCAGCATTAAGTTTTGCTATGCCGTACGAATTGACCCACTAAGTCATTACATCATTCTGATCGTTGTTTTTAAGTAATATTTAGAACTAGACGCATAATAAGATTATCTGAAATAAATGTAAACATATCTTAGGAATTGGATTCGTTTTCATATTATGACAGAATCAAGGATGAGGAACCAAATGTCGATGTATATATTTTTTTTCTTATTCATTATTAATAATTATACTTTAATCTTAACTAATATCTTTGGTTGAATACTGTCTTTCTAATCAATTTCAAAATAGGAGTGAAGAATTTGAAGTTTAAAAAGTAACTTGCTCAATTTCAAGTATATAGCTTATAAATTTGGATACATGAGCTTTGAAAAATCCTCAATTTCAGATTGTTCACGAATTGGTAGAGTTTATACGTTTTCAATTTCAGGATACTCAGGAACTGGAAGAATTAGCGAGCTCCGGATCGGTTTCAGCATCTGATTATGAAGTAATTGATGGCGGAGAAACTATGAGCGATTCTGAGAAGCAATGAGTGAATTTAAATGAATCTAATAACCAAGATATCATTTGCTTGTTTTGGTGTAGACTGTGTATTTCATAAAATTTTTGAAATGAAATATATTTTAAAAAAAAGAGAGAAATGTATTTTTCTGTATTTAAAACTGCTTTCAGATATGGTCATATTTTAATTTATTGTCTTCGGAAAATGTATATTTTATCTTAATACATATCGTTTAAATTCAGCAGAATTTAGGCAATTTCTGTTTGAGATTTGTAGCTGAGTTTTAGATTTGGCACTTCCAATCTCAACAATGCATGGTTTTTTTTTCTTTTATTTTAAACTTTATTTTATGTATTTGTTTTGATTTGTATCATATGATTGCTTTTTGACTGTATAGATCAATTTTATATATTTAGAATTTAATCTTAAGTATGCTTAATTCTGCGAGTTTACCACTTCAACTTAATGTCCTTCATTTGAAGATCAATCATATTTAATTTCCTGCCATCACTTGATTGGATTTAATTTATTTTGCAACTGACCCCATGTTTTTCCTTAACATTTCGCAGAACTATAATTGATGTTCTGTAGTTCAAATATATGCGTATTATGTCTTGTTATAGTATGATTGACCTCAATCTCCCTCTCTCTCTATCTCTTGTACATTTCACAATGCTATAATTGACATTCATAATGTATGTTTTATTATAGCATAATTAATTGACTTCAAAATTATGTCTTGTGCATTTTATTATGTTACATTCATTCATATATCATGTATATATCCTGTTATGAATTGATTGCAGATCAAGCATAATTGACTGACGACCTCTTTATAATTATTCTCGATACATTTCGCTGTGGTATAATTAACGTCGAAGATGGAAAAAGCTTTTTGATAGAAGGTGGAATAAGTTATTCTCAATTATTTTGTTTAGCGAAATTTTTAATAACCAAAATATTCCAATTTTTTTTTTTCCAGCCTCTTATATGCCTGATGATACAAATTGATGGATATGATCTCAAGTCGTTTACTTTTTCAGTTTCAGTCGTTCCGATTAGTTTTGCATTATTTGCCCATCGAAAGTTTTATGCTATATGATAACATTTAATCTTATTTATCTGTTAAAAATATATGCATTATAAGTCTAAATAAAGAGAGGCTGAAGTTGGTGCAACTTTATAGAAAAGATTTGAATATTCTCCAAGTGTACTTTCAGGAATATCTTCTACAGCATCAAGTTGTATGATCGCTAATGTCATATCGCTCTCTCTTTTGCTGCAATTTTAAACATTTCAAAGAGTGAATCATATTTAGATGAAAATATCATTTTAAGAATATCTTCTACGATATAATTAACGCAATTTAATTTATATTTAAAGTTTAAATATTTCCGAAAATATTAAGTATCTAAATATATTGTCAAATAAGCAGTAAAAATATAACACTGTTACATTTTTATGTATAAACAAGTTTAGCAAAAAGTTGTTTTGTTTTTTCTTTTTTTTTTTTTTTTTTTTCATAAAGCTTTTTATTATTATAAATTTAAGTAAAAATTATAAGATCACTTAAAGATATTTTAATTGCTCGATTTTTTTTTCCATTCTAGAGGAAAATATAGCTAAGATAATTAAAAATAATTACCTAAAAATTTCGGTTATAGCTACAATGCAATGTGTAACAGTTGCGCGTAACATCGGTACGATGCAAAATTGACTTTGAGCCCAAACATATCCTCGTATACGATGTAATAATCGATAATATCCGGTTGTTGATTGATTTTTTTGTAATACTGAAAGTATGATAAATATGAAATAAATAATTAAAAAAGAATATAAATATGTTTAACTATTAATTAATAAAAAAATATCTGCTATAAGTTATAGAAATCATAAATTAATAAAAATTATAGCAGATATTTTTATATCAATTATAGCTAAGTATATTTTTTTCAATTATATTTTATAAAGAATAGATGATCCTTACATATTACAGAAATCATTTGAGATCTTTAAAATCGATATATTAACATGTTTTCTGTATTTCAGGATGCTAAATTATGTCAAATAATATCATGAGAAATTAAGTAATTTTGTAAATAATTCTTACAAATAAGTACACTAAGTAATTCCATGCATGGATTCTTAAAAGTTAACGCTTATCAGATGATAATATGATAAGAATTATTTAATAATTCTATAATAGAATTATTTAGATGATTCGAATTTGCGTAATATCTTAAGACTAAGATGATATAATCACAAATTAATATGAATAATTTGAATTCAAATTTAATGCATACAGATTTTATGAGCCTTTTCGATTGTATGCGCATCTTCCAGAAGTACCATTTGATATAAGGATGTGTCAAGAAGAGAAGAAGCACCGAAACCAGTAAGTGCTGTTACTCTTTAAAAGTTAGAAAGAATTAAAAATAAAATTAAAACTTTGATTTAGAAAGTATACGAAATTTGAAAAAATCCTCGCAAAAACAAGGATTTGAAATTTAGATTTAGAAAAATGACTTTAAATGCGCCAATTTGAATCGTTAATTAGGAAATATACAAAATACTGAAAGTGTTCCTTTAAAATATAATCAGTTTAGGAAAAAATTTTTGATATTTTAATAACCTTGAATCAACAAAAATAATATTTAAATCCAATCGAGCTCGAAACATGAATGTTGATGGTGAAAGTTTCAGTTCGGTAATACCACTTCGTGTAAGCATATATCCGACAGCTAATAAACCCATATTTGTAATTTTTTCTCCATCGTGACAAATTTTCGAATAACCCCAACAGCTGATCGTCTACAAATGATACACCGGTCAATTACTGATAATTGTTAATGAAAATTGATTAGATAATTTCTGATTTAAACTAGAAAAATATATAGAATGTAAATAATGGCAAGGTTTTTGAATAATCTAAACAATTGATCATCTATAAATGATATCGCAAAAGAAATGGGTTAATTGTTAGGTAGCCATTAAATTAAAGGCTAATTAGAAAATTTTCAGTTTGGGTTTGAAAAAGCAACTGAAATATGAATTTATGGATTACTCAGAATTTAAAAATAATGAAAATATAAATTGAAAAAATCAAATAATTTTTTTAAAATCAATTCTTGTAGCATTATTAAATATTAATTAGACGATGTTTAGTTTAAATTAGAAAAGTGATCGAATATCGATAATAATGTACCAATGTTTTTTATTATTTATTCTAATATCTATGGAAAAGAAGATATTGATAATATATTTCCAAAGTAACTAAAGAAATTATTTCAAAAATTAAAGTAATTCAAAAGTGATAATTTATCTGAAATTCGTGGTATATTTAAATTAATCAAATAAAATGGATTACTAAATTGAATACGAAATAAAATGAAACTTTTATAAATTTTAATTTAATGATTAACATGATGATATGAATTAATTTTTTTAAATTAATTACTCCAAAAAAAAACAAATTTTCTTTTTTTTCAGAAAACCTTATATCCATTATAAATAATTCCAGCATTTCGTTTAGGTAAAACACATTTTAGTCGTATGGAAAACATTCGTTCTATTTCATCATTATACGATTGATTAATATTGATAAAATTATCATTGTTGTTATTGTTCGTTGTAAATTGAGTAGTAGAATGGAAATCAATATTGGATAGAATAAATCGTAATTCTAGTTCATCATCAGGATGAAGAAAATCGAATATCGATGAACCAATTAATTCGACCTTTAAAAGAAAAAAAACTAAAAGAAAAAATGAATCATAAAATTTTGAATTTTCAAGAATTTTAAGATTTAAAAATTTTGCAAAAAATCAAAAATTTGACTCTCTTTTTTTTTCATTATTTAAAAATAATCAAAGTTTAAAAATTTTATTTGATATTAGTAATTTAATGAATCTACCACTGTTTGCTGCTATAGATTTTTAGAAATATAAAGATGAAATTATTTTAAATGTGTAGTTTAAATGATTTGATCATAAAATAATGAAGATACGATTCAATGACATTTTAAATCAACAACAAATAAACATATTTTAATTAATTAAATTCTTTTTTTATATTAATTAAATATGTATCAAGAAAATAAATAGGCTAAAGGACATGCTTTGATATCCAACATTTATGAGCCTAAAAGGCTTCGAAATTAATTAACCCCAACATTATCAATAATAACAATAAATCATTACGGAAAATTTTTTTATATTTTAAAACGATAACAGTTTTAATATCCAAATATTTTCCCTTTTTTTTTCTTGTAATTTTTTGCTCATTATAAATGATAGTTTCAATGGATAAATTTTTTCAAAATTTTATCAGATTTTTAATTTAGAATCCAATTTTAATTAATAAATTTAATTTTAATTAATCAATTTTTTAATTATGAAATATATTATACCTGTGAAAGTCCTAAATGAACAGAAGCCGTTTCTGATACATACATCATTTTACCATCAGCATTAAGTATGAGTACAAAGCCATCCAAAGTTTGAAGCAAAAATGAGCCTAGCGCTATTCTTTCAACTTGTCCATTACTATTATTTTGTTGTGGAAATACATTTCGTAATGCCAAATATGCGGATGTTAAGCGTATGATTGAAGCCTTTAATAGTAATAATAATTTAAAAACTCATTTAAATGATTTTATAAATTTTAATTAAATAGAATCCAAAAGCTGATTTAAATGATTTTACAAATTTAATTAAACAAAATCCAAAAAATGATTTAAATAATTTTACAAATTTAATTAAATAAAATCCAAAAAATGATTTAAATGATTTTGCGGTTTTAAATTTGTAAACTTAGAAATTTTCATTCAAATGATTTTAATAAAATTAAATGAATAAAATTTAAAAATTCCTTCAAATGATGTCATAATTTTAAAATTCAAGAATTCAATTTAAATGATTTTATGAATTTAAATTATTGAAATTCAAGAACTTATGCAAATAATTTTATAACTTTAAATGAAGAAATTTCAAAAAATTATTTGAATGATTTTATTATAATTTTCGACTACTTACATTAATTCATTTCATTTCATTGCAAAGGTTTTATATCAAATTTTGACTTTTTTTTTTTTTTTTTTTTTAAATATTAAATTTATTCATCATTTTTCAAACATTTTTGCAAAATGAATTATTCGAACACTTATTCAATCAATATTTACAAATTTTAGATTATATAATTAAAAGAGATATTAATTAATGATATTTTCTGCTTTTATATTTTTGACGAATACAATTCAATTTAAATTATCTTTATTCGTGTTAATTCAAATTCATCACCTTATCAAGCTGAAATGTTATAGCAGCAGCAAGTGGTAAGCATTGTGCTAATGATTCCAATTCTTTATTTTCTAAATCTCGTCGATTTCGAGCGCTCATTTTTCGAAATTTACTTCTTAAAATTAAAATTAGAACATAATTCTTAAAATTAGTGGAAAATAAAAAGGATAGATGGGATGATATTTGATAATTTTTATTAAGATATAGCTAAAAATTAAAGAATATATATGTGAAGAAAATGCTCATTACATTAGATTAACGAATTTGCTAAATCTTTAAGAATTAAAAATTTAAATTAAACAGAGAAATCAAAATTTTTAAATAATACTACGATAATGTAACCAAAGAAAGAATTAAAATGAATGATCAAATGGTTTGCATCGTTTAGAAAATCGATAAATCAGTTTTTTCAGATTAAAATTGAATGAATTCTGATATCTGATTAAATCAATAAAATACATGATATATCAATATTTACTTAATCTTTTATTTAATTTAAAAAGAAACTGCAATAATACCATGAAAAAAAAGAAAAAAAATTCGATGAGAAGATAAAAACTCACAATAATTTTGAAATTATTTGTTAAATAAATTTTAATTGAATCCAAAATAGTTTAATATGAAAAAATAAATCGATAAATCAGATTTTTAAAATTTGATAAGGATTGAAAAAAAAAATTAAAGTGCTAATAATCATTTCAGTTAATTAATTGGAATTACTAACTCATTAATTAGGATTATTGCGATATTCATTTGTTCTGTTCAGGTATGTTTAAAATGGTTTTATAATTGATTGAATTCATTCAATTTCTTGTATCGAAATATACAATAGCTAATTTTTGAAAGAGTACAAATGCTATTATTTAATTTAATTTTATCATTTAATTGCTTGATCCATCAATATCTGAATAGATATTCAATGATTTTATAAAATTCAATAGCACTATAAAAATTAGAAAAAATCCCAGAAAATATTACAAAAATTTGAAAGGTTAGAAAATGCTAAAAAAAAAAATAAAGAATCCAATAATTGATTTCAATAAATGCAAGTTAGAAAAGATAAAAGGAAAAAAATAAGTTTTTAATATAACCATGAGATTCAAATGCTTACTGCTTATAAAAACTTTTTTTTTTCGTCTTTTTTTTTTTCATTATCCATCTAAATGGAATAATAATTATGGTTGCAATTCTGAAATAATTCACATTTAGCAAAAAAAAAAAAAAAAAAATGAAAAATTTCGCCTCATAAAATACGTATTTAGCACGATCAGTTATTGGATTATAATATTTTAATATTTGTAATTTCATTAATGATATCAAAGTTTTTTTTCTTTGATCAAAATTTTAAATGGAAAATATTCCTTCCATGCATTAACTTATTTTCATTTTGAATAAATGCTACTTAGAAATGGTAAAAAAAGGAAAAAATTCTAATTTTCAACCAATTTAAAGAATTTTATTTTTATTCAGATATGTTTGATTCAAATTCGAATTGCTTAATTTCCTAATTTCAAAATTTTATTTAAAAAATTGAAACATCTCAATGAATGAAATTGAGATAATTACGAGGATACTTTGTTCCTTATTTTTCTTACCTAAAATTTTCTTACAACATTTCTTCTTGCTAACCAGATTACATATGTGTATCTCTTAATATCGTTTTTCATCCGGGATCAAATCAATTTAGATAAAATTATTCAAATCGGACGAAATAAATATTAGTTTGCATTTCATTTTGTTTTTACTACATTGTACACTATTTTGTCATTACAAAACAATTTTCAATAATTTCTTTATAGAATATTTTATGTCGATGAAAAAACATACTTCATTAATTTGCAATAGTTCCTTTCTTGAAAAAAATACGAAATTCATAATAAAATGAAAAATATACTGCAAGGTAGATTATCTATAATTGAAAGACGTTCATTAACATTTAAAAATTCCAGATTTTGGACAATTATTGTAAGATTCAACATTTTAGCGACTATTATTAAATATAAATTTTCAAATTTCATAGATTTCAGAAATCTTGCTCAATTCTGAATTCACAATTTAAATATTATTTGCAGCGAAGAAACAATGATATGGTTGCTTAATTAATAAAATACAAAAGTAGGCAAATCACAGCAATTAAAATGGCTTTTTTTTTTTCTTGTAAAACAATGGAAGCGTTATCTAAAATGAAGCATCAATTTTTGGCTCAGCAGAAATTAAATCACAGTGCTGACGAATTCTTCAAATACTATTGTGATCTGGAGGAATTCTTCATCGACAAAATCCGCTTCAGATTCGTTGCAAGCGCAATGGATGCTGCTCGATAGAGTTCAATAGAAGAAAATGAGAGTAGAGTTTTTTGCCAATCATCCGGATCACCACCATATAATTCCGCATATGCATAACCAACTGTAGTAGCAAATGCATCATTTGCATATCCTTTTGGTGTATGTTTCTGCAGAAAAGTTAATTTATTTTCGGAAGTTAGATAAAATTAATTAAATAAATAAATTTGGTGAAATCTGGTTTGATTTGAGTTTTTCTAAATACTTTTCACTTTATTCGTTCATTGTTTCTCTTTTCACTAAAAGATGGAAAAAATTTATTAAAATAGGCTACACTTTCTGCTATTGAAAAAAAATGTTCTATTTATTATCAAGTAAATCATTACTTAAGTAATGATTTACTTGATACTGCGGTTATTATATTATACTGAAATGTATTTTTAACATCTAAAATATAAAATAAAAAAAACTAGCCAGCTCTATTATTGTAAGCGGCAGGAATTTTACGTATAACAGAAATAGTATATTCGAAGTTAATAAAAGAGTAGCAAAGAAATAATACCTTCCACAATCAAGAGTTCTAAAAATCCAAAAAATACCTGAAGCGTAGCAATTACGTCAGCATCAACTTGTGTTGCTTGTATAAATACACTAACTTCAACATCTCCTTTCTGTAATAAAAATATTTACTGTCGAAAAATCTGCTTCAAGAATTTAGAATTAAAATAACTTGATGAAATCCAGCTAATTTAAGAACAATGATTTTATAGAAAAGAAAAGAGATTTTATAAAAAAAAATATATGTATATAAAGAAAATATGTAGAAACAGAAAAATACGAAGATTTTATCTAAATAGAATTCTTATTTGATCGAAATATAAAAAAAGAGTAACTCACCTGAGCTAATATTAGGGCAGTGTCAAACCAATAATCATCAATTTGATACAAAAACGGTTGTATAATGAATACAGTTGTCTCCGGGCTAACAGCATTGCTATTTCGTAAGTTAGCCAAACGTTCCTTTACTTTCTGAAAAATGTATTTCATTATATATTGGAATTTTAAAAAACTATGAAATATACTATGTACAGCCGTATATACAATTAATTAAGAAATAAACTGAGTTATAAATAAAACCAAATAAATAAATAGAAAGCGATACTATGCAAATAAATAAAGAAGCAAGAAAACCTACTAAAGGCTTAACAAGCTGTAAGTGCCTTAAAAGCTCATAATCTATGTGAAAAGGTTCAATCTTTTCTAAACAATTGTATTAACCTAATCAATAATATCATAACTGTGCATATCAAGTGCAATAATACCATAAGTTCAAGGTTCGATAAAATGCAAAACTTCAGCATACGTTTCTCGGCCAATCATCCACATATTTCTTATTCTTTTTAACTAACTGCGTTTACCTTAATCCTTGATCAGATAAGTAAACTGATGACTAACCTTCCAAGCCGAATCATGTCCAACAATCTGAATGTTAGCAGCAGGTTCTGGTTCTATTTCGTTAAATATTATTTCACTTAATGTTTGACGCAGACTCTGTCTAACAGCATCGATAATTTGTTTGCTACCGTTGCATAATATAATAGCATGCAGCACATCATTACCATCTAGAAAATCTCGCATTCCAGGATCCAACGCCGTTAATACTGAATCCATTCCTACCTAAAATTTTATCACTTTTATTTAATTCAATCCTATCAAATCCATAGAAATAAATTGATATAAGAGTGATAATAGTTAGATAATTTTGATAGAATCGGTACAAAGCAAATAAAAAGAATAACAAATTTTGAATAGAAAAAATTAATTATAAATTTGTTAAGAGATGACGGATTTTAAAGAGATTATATACCTGGTAAAATTGATCGATCCCATTTCAATTAAATCTTCAAAGATATATCTTTTATTATTTTGCTTGATTTCATTTCATTTAAATCTCCATTTCTAAACAATATTAACAAACCTTAGCTTTGTTAGCCATTTTGGATAAGAATTCTGATTGTTGCACAGTTTGTTGAAACCAATGCAAGACACCCATCCCTTTCGATTCATCATTTATTTCTGGTATCGTTTGTTCTGTTCCCTGTTCATTCATCAAAATTGTCATTTGCGCAACTGGTGCAGCTACCGATGGCGACATCGATGTTGAAGATACTGTTTGATTAACAGTTACTGGTATATCTGATGTAGCAGCAGCAGCAGTAGCAGCAGGAACTACATGACTTTCTGATGGAATTACTACCGTAGATTGTTCCATAGTGGGAACTACAGGATTTGATGAAAGGGAGAAGTTTGGTGTTGATGATGCTAAAAGCTGTGATGATGGTGGTGTAAGAGTAGAGGGCGGCGAAGGAAAGGTAGATGGTGGAAGAGGTGGAAATGTGGTTTGTGATAATTCGGAATTTGTCACGGTGCAAGAAAGAGTTGTTAATGGAGGATGTAATTGCGGTGGTACCGGTGGAGCAAATGTTGTTTGCTTTTGTTCCATGTAAAATGATGGTAACTCTGTCGGTGGTGGTGGAAAATTTCCTGAAATAATTAAGCCCTCGTGATTAACTTTCATTAGTAAAATTTGAGAATTGAATTAACATCTTTTAAAATTTCAAAGGATAATTCTTGTCCAAATTTTTATCGGAATTTGGAAATAATACCTATTATTGATCCTTCTTTCATTGGTTTATTCAAATTGAGAAACTGAGAATCTGAAAGGAATAATATTTGAAGACTTCCAAGGTGTATTACAATGCTTGCGGAACTAATGGTCTTCATGTAGGTTAAAAGGCGATGAATATTTATATAAAATCTCAAAAACGAAAAATGTTGAACAGACTTTATGTATCCTCAAGATTCTGATATAACAAAACTTCTACATGAACTAATCGGTCCTACTTTCCAAAACCTCAAATGCTATATAATGTTTCTCAATTTGAAGGTCTTAAGATCTTAAGAAAATAATTTCAATCACCAACCTTCTGATCCATCAGGAGTTGAAGCCATTTTGATGACTTTACATAAGAAAGTGATCTTTCAAATCGCACAATTGTTTTTCTCTTTTATAAACGGTATATCAGTTGGTCCTTCAAATTGATGATACATAATTTCCACTTTTATTAAATAAGTAAAGTCAAACATTTCCCATGCATTGTAAGCTAAACCAAAAAATAATCGAAAGAAATTGTCCATATTCATCGCCTTAACTGGCAAAAATTAACGAATATCGATGCTCACTTGGGAAATTTGCTAAATTTCCATTATTTCTCTACCAATTTGTTCCTTAACTGGGCAATTTTCACAAAATGAAATAAACCTTTTTTATAACGTACAACAGATAGAAAAGTTGATAAATTTATCATATGAATCGATTTCTTGGTCTGAATCAAGTATCTGCCTAAATTTAGTTTGAGTGATTCAAACAAATCCTAATATACTCAACGTTATAACAAAAAAAGTACTGATTAAATAATGTTTTTGTGGATTTATTTTCACCGAAAATGTTATGCCAAAAGAAAAAAATCTATAAAGCATTTTATACATTAAATTTAATATAATTAATGATGAGACAAATAAATATCAAGAGAAATTAAATACCGGGATAGAAATACAATCTGCACATTTTCAAACTAATATTTTAAAAATACTAAATCGCTTACAGTTGAACAATTGAAATGGATTACTAAAAACAGAAATTGTATATAAGTGAGACAGACAAATTTAATTAAAACAAAATAAAAAAATGATATACGTAAAATGAACGTAAACAAAATGAAAACAAATTAGAGCAATGATGTTATGACAAAATCAACTTGATCAAAGTTTTATGCATCATAAATGATGACAAATCTAGAGATTTGAGGTTCAAATTCAAAGGAAAATTTGGAAACATAATTTTAAAATACAAAAAAAAAAAAAAAAAAAAAATTAAACCCCCAAAAAATTAAAAAAAAAAAAAAAAAAAAAAAAAAAAAAAAGATTATACACCACAAAAATTATGAAAAAGGAAATCAAGTGATTGAAGAAGTACAAGAAGGAAAAACAGAAACTTGAAGCAACTAATTACATTCTAACATTCCAATAGAAATAAAATAACATCAAATCTATACCGCAAAAATATAAAATCTACGAAATAAATCGCGTTGAAATTTGATGGATTCAATTGCTTTTTAAAAAAGAAGACGAATAATGCATAAAAATAACAATTTTGCGAATACAAATGAATTCAAATAAATAAACCAATCAAGATAAGAAAGAAGCTTAGCTAATTATGAATAATAAAACATGAATTTTTGCTTATTCTTGCTTTGATCGGAAAAAAAAGAACGAGATTATATATCTAACAGCAACAACTTAAAATCGGAAATTGAAACAGAATTGAAATTGTGTCAATCATGTAAAAACTGATGACGGTACGATACCTTCTTTGGTTGCAAAGCCGGGTGCAAGATTGGCATTTACAAGAAAATTTAGCGGGAATTCTACGAGATTACCAATCAAATCTCGAAGATACTCCTCGGCTACTTGTGGCACAGTTTCAACTAGCGGTAATTTTGCAATATGCATTTGTACTTCTTCAAAATCTTTCAGCTTATCTGTAGGGATAGCATTGAAAACCTGTAAAATTTTAAAATCATTCATTCTTAGAAAAACCGATATGTAGCATAAACAACAAGCATGATAAAAACTACGAATAAGGTATTTATATGCAGTATTTTACAAACTTGAAAATATCAAAAACACTTAAAATTTGCAATAGTGACAAAGTAATTTAAATTTAAGTTCAGTACAATTAAAAATGTTCTTATGATGAAGAATTCATACTTTTTCAAATATTTCTGTATTCTTTTTTGCGATAGCTCCCCATGTGCCGATGAAAAATGAATCAACAATGGGATCATCTACATCAATTTCTCTTTTCGGTGGCTTTCTTTTTTGTTCCGGCAATAAACCGAGATGTTCCTAAAAATTATACGAAATTTTTCATATCCGTTTCTTCCAAAAGAAAAAAAAAAAAAAAAGAAAGAGAAAAACAGAGCTGAGCAACAAAAGACGTTAATTGTGAGTTTAATAATGAAGCCATCTTCATTTTATCGCTAATATTTCGTCAGTCAGTACAGCATATCTACTGATTTATCAGAAAAAAATTCCGAATCAATTAACAGTCCTCTACATGAAATTTTAATGAATTAGTACAACTATTTGCATGCTTTCTGTTTTTAAAGTTCCATGAAAAGATATGAAAAGATGCTGAAACATTTATAATTGCCAAAAATCAATCAATTCAATTCATCCAAATAATGAGTGAATTGCATAAATTAGTTTTTGGCAATTATAAATGATCATATACAATCTCCCATTGGAAAAATCAAATAAACTAATTTAATTATCTTTTAAAGTTACTCAAAATATTAATTAGAGAGCAAGAAAAGGAGTTCCTTTTATTTCATACGATAAGAAAGAGTGAAAAAATCAATAGCTAACCATCATCAGTGTTTTCCGTAAACTGGATGCAAATTTGCCTGCATCATATGATTTCCCGTTCATTCGCGATGGTACATGTTCGCAGTCTTTGACAAGAATACAAACCTGTTTAAAAAGAATGAAATATCATTAATAACAAAATTATAATTATCAAATTCACTAGATAAACATTATATTTCATATAATTCATTTATAGCAATAATATATTTCCATATTAATTGTCATCGTACCCAGAGTTGATGATTTGTTTCTGGTTGTATTGAAGCAAAACTAGGCTATTAAGAAGAAAGTTATATTGTCATATATGTATCGATTATATTACATGATTGCTCTTTTGGTTTCTTCATAATCTTCATATTATCTTAATCTTTTTATCCTATTTTGCTTCAGCGTTACAAGAATTAATAGACATTTTCGGTTATTTGATTGTCTTCTTGTCCTCTTAGTCATCATTATCTAACAAAAATTGATAAAAAATGTCTCAACTTAAACTTGCATTTTCTTGCAACAGCAATCTTAGAGTTTTGAAACTTGAAATAATTATGATCCTTACCTCTGAATCTCTATTACCAACTTGTGAACGATCGTTTATATTCGCTGATCCAATAATCACATATCGATCATCCACAATCATTAATTTACAGTGGATATAAATTATTTCTGTTCGCTGGAAAAAAAAAGACTTATTACTATGATAAAGCCTAAATTTTCAACATAATTTAGCAAATTTATTTTGAAGCACTTCAAGCTTTCGCAAACATTCTTACTCAAAAAAAAAATTAATGTGTGAAATAATCAACCGAGCTTTCGATGCTACGTTATTGATATATATCACATTCAAGAGAGATATTCTAATCATATCATTATATACAATGTTAGGGAAATTAATTGGAAGTATTTTTTTTTTTTCTTCTCGAATATATGGAACCTATTCGATTTGGTAGAAACATAAAGTTGTTTTTTCTTTCTTTCGTAAAAACTTCATTCTGACCAATTTTCCAGAGAGTGTTTCGTAGGTACGTAAAGAACCAATATGAATATATTCCATTGGATCAGGTATAAATCTTTTGAGACTTTCTATCAATGAATCTGGTCCTCGGGAAAGTGATTTATATGTCCAGTGCAGAACAGCTTGTAGTGCTGAACCACCTGGTGCACCAATTTCACCTTCAAAGCCAGGAAGCAATGGTAGCATTATATATACTCGAAACTTTGCACGATCACTGAAATAAATGAATAATCTCCAACTAGGACTGCAACTCAATTAAAAAGGGAATTAAAAGTTGTTCACTTCGAAATCAAATTTAAGTTTGAAATTGACAAAAAATGAAAATATTTAGGGGAATTTCCATTACTGACCGATGAGCTCGTTTGATTCGTTCGCAAAGTACTTTGCAAATTTCATTTCTCACATCAACGCTATCAATAATGGATACAAAAAATTGATTTTCAATATAAATATAATGTTGAGCATTTGCAATAAGAGAAACATATGCCTATAAGAATGCATTTGACTGCAAAGAATTCTCACTCTCATCATCATTCTGAGCTTACACATTGGTCAAATTTATATATGCTCTTCTCATCTATCATATCATATGACAAAATCAATATTGAAATTCCAAGCTTAATTTCATGTTTCACCATTTTATGATAAATATTGAATATAGTAGAATGCTAGAGAACATATCGGAAATTAAATTTCAACAAGATCATATAAACTGCATAATCCGTACTCCCAATCTTTATTCGAAAAAAAGTTTTTGTTGCTGATATTAATACCTGTTGAATGCTATCTTCTGTAGCATTAGTAAGTGATGACCATTTAGAAACTGAGCGTAAGACTTGCACATCAGCCAGATTACTGTATGTTTCTAAGACACGCGGTACTTTAACGGTATCATAAGATTTGGGTAACAAAAATGGATACTCCTTCAACTCTTTCGACTTTTCCGTCTATAAATTAACAATTGAGATATCTCAAAAAATATTAATTTTAAGTGTTAGAAATTTTGAAAATGTTTTTAAATAATTTTAATCTCAAGAAAAAAGGTAAGAACTGAACAGGATTAATTTATTTGATAATCAATATCTAACATTAAGAAAGGAAGTTACCTTAGTTGCATTCCATCTCTGAATAAAATGTCGAGCAATATCACGTGCAGAACTACCATATGTACATGCATGAATATCATGCCAAGGCATTCGCGGAGTCAAATGTCTATCGATGAAATCTAAAAAATTAATGATAACTTATGATAATGAGTTATGCAATGTTTGGGTTTTTAAATGTCTTTAAAAATTTAATATAATCATATTAAAATTATACAGTAATTTGTAAATAGTTAGTTGCCAAGTAAACCGAAATATGCATGTCAGATGTCTTAAATGCTTGATTAATCGTTGACTTAATAATTTAAGAACCACTCATTAGCATTATATTAATTATTTTTAAACATTCAGCAATATGTCAATTAATAAGTGGCTTATAAATAGACAACTAGATAATTATATCTAAAAATTCCCATTAATTGATTTAAAAAAAATCAATTAATTTCAATTCTTTTAAAATCGTTGCAAATTTTAAATAACCAATTTCACTACTTCCCAATCTTCCAAATCAGATCTTCTTTTTTGAATCTAGTAAGAGAACAGAATCCATTTAAACACTCCATCGTGATAGGGAGCAATAATTTAACTGACGGATCGATTTAATATTTGGAACTATGAATTATTATCATAAGATTCATTCATGATTAATTTCGATGAATGGTTGTATTATCGAAAAAAATAAAGGCTAAGCTTGAAGAGGGACTTTGTTTTACTTTCATCAATAATTATATGAAAAAGACGTAAATATAATTTTAATCGTCAAATTATTTTGAATACAATAAAATATCTTCAACATACCGTGGAATGGCATATCCAGTTCAATAAAATCTTTATGAATAAAATTTACGTAGTCTTTTCCAATCCACAATTTCCCAGCACCTTCCATTCGTTCTTCCATAGCATGAATTTGTTCATTTTGATGGTGCAGTTCCATGTATCTATAAATATTATTACTTTGTGTATAATTTTTAACTGAAAAGTTTATAAATCAACTAATCAGGTAAAAGTTTTCATTAAATAATTTTCAAATTTTACATAGCATCAACAATGAGTTATAAATGTAGCTGTTCTTTGAAGATATCCAAATTACTGCATTGATTCACATATTCTCCGACAAATTACAACTCATTAGACTTGAAACTATCTTGAAAATTACCTAAGATCATATCGAGTTGTTTCCTGCTTTATTTTTTGCCAATTTTTCTTAGCCGATGATGATCTGAAGCCATGTGCTACTTTCGACAATATCTTTCGCTGTGGTGTAGGTGTTGATTTCCTCTCAGCATTATGTTTCGCTTCTTCTGCTTTTCCACTACGCACATAAGCCTGAGAAAACAAAAATGCTTACTTTATTTTCCAACAGGCGAAAATGCTAATATACTTAACGATCATATAATCTACATATATATATATATATATCTATATATAATCAAACTCAATGGATGCCTGCTCCCTGCTCTTACAGTAAAACTTATATAAGTTTTTCTTCCTTTTAAATATAAATTTTTTTCTCAATTTATATTTACATCTTTTTAGCAAAATTTATGCATAGCAAAATAGTGTTTGCTTTCTCCAAATGATATTTATCCAAATAAGCGAGAAATTAAAATCACAATTAATAAATTTCTTTTGCCGAAATATACGCTTGATATCCAACAAAAAGTTACGTGTAACGATAATACATGGTGAAATTTGGAGATATATTAAAATAAAAATTTATTTGCAACGTCAATTTTTTTTTTTGAAACTTAAAATCAAAATATTTCCAAAAAAGTACCTTATATTTATCCATAGCATCATGAATATCCATTTTTTCTGCGTTCATATTTAACATTTCAATGGGTGGTGCTTCAATTGCCGATTTTGACTTCCTTATCACACTATGCGTATGTTTAACTACTGATAGAAAGACATGATTGTTTCCGGTTAACTTCCGTGGCGATGCACAGTCTCCTAAACATTCAACAGTAAATTAATCTATTGTTTCTTTCTTAAGTATTCATTCATTTTATTAAAACTTAAGTAATCTGTCTTTGACCGTTCCACTAACCTTGCTCATATGCCTTTTAATATGTGAAAAAGATCATGAACAAAGGATTAAATTAGAAGTAGTGCTATTTAATTTTAATCTTCAACATTTAATAACAAATTAGTCACTGTTGCACTGTGCCACATAATCCAAAATGCATGTTGTAAGCATGAAAGTCTTAAAAGAACTCAACAAAAATCAAAAAAATCACTTTACAAACAAACAAAATTGCATAAACAGCGAATATCACAAAAAATCTACCAACATAATGAACATTGTTATAGGATAGTGCATGCATTGCAAAAGTACAATTAAATGTTACACATAAAGCAAAAATTGCAATCAAAGCAAAGCAAAAGGACAAAAATCAAAAGTAACGAAGCAAATAGTTGTCAATGAAACACATATAGATGAAAAAAAGAGATTTACATCAAGCGATAATATCACAAAAGGAGAGATTAAGCCTTTACTTAACCAGCTTCTTTATTTTATTTTATTTCCCTACGCATAAAGCAATATATTTACCTTCATCAAGCTGATCTTTCTTGCATTGTTTCTGTTTGGCAAAGCTTGCTGGATATCTTTGAACATTCTTTTTTTTGCCTTTTTTGCCATTTCCAATTTCCTTGTTTACCAAATTGTCCGATCTGTCAACTTCATCGTATTCATCACTTTTCTTTGTTACTGTTTCATCTTCTTCCAGTCCAATGGGTGACAGTGTTCCAACTGCTTTTACAATCTGCTTAACACCTTTCATCTGAAACGGAAACATTTCATTTCTTCTCTCTTTCGGAAAATTCATCTAAAAATTAAATTGATAAGTTCGATTGGTTTTGCATTCTTATTCAATTTACTCATACCCTAAAATTATGTACACATAAATTTTATGTCTCTACCTGAACAATATATTAAGACCATAACATTCATATAAAATTGCGGCAACATCTGCTCAAGATCTCACAAACTTTATCTGCTAAGCAATTTGATTCATTCGGTTTTCGACAGCGACTTTTAGTTTCGAAAAAAAATTTATTTGACACAATAAAATTTATTTGTACATTCGAATATCTTAACTAACAAATTATTCCACAGTAATTTTAAATAGACATAACCCTTACTGAAATCATTTAAATATTTTGCGTCATATGATAAGATGAACGCTCTAGAACTATAAGTTCCATTTTCTCTAAATTTTCACTGCAAAAAAACTTATTAAGTTAAATTAAAACGAACCATGGAAAAGTCACCAGCCAAAAGTTGCTGTTCGGAAATTTTCACCGAACCGCAATCAGCCAATTTATGGCGACAGTCATCCCAACGACCAAAACATAAATCGACACCGCCAACAAATGCTATCAGCTGATCAATAACAATTAATTTCTCGTGATGAGCCCAGAAAAATGTACCTGATGAAAGATAATGATCTGGATGACGAAGTACCTAAATATCGAAATACAATGAGCAATTTTTTTTTCAAGCTAGTAGCCACTAAACGTATCTTCAAGATAAAAGGATGAAAAATTCTACTGTTTTCTTCCAATGACTAATTTTTCTAATATACTGAACAAAAAGTCAAGCTAAACTGGAAAAGAAGCAGTATATTTTTAAAAAAAAGATTAAGATATTTAAACTAATATCTAATAAAATGTCTTAAACTATTAAGTAAGAGCCTTTTAAATAAAAAGTTTAGTTTTTTACCTTAATATTTTCATGAAGCGTTTGTAGAGTTCGTTTAGTATATATGCTATTAATCCCAAGAGCCATTTCCATTTCCTTATACAGGAGAACAAATATCTTAATGCCTTGTTCCGCTTTCCTCTGAAATTATAATATTGTAAAAATCTAACCGAGGAAAGGATTTTTCTCTGCAGCTATCTAATGACAACATAATTCACGCCCATCAAATTTAAAGCTATTTAATGAATTTTCTTTTTTAGATTTAAACCAAAAACATAGTTTTAATTTTGAACTTTCACTCAGAAATGAAGGATAGAAAAAACTAACTTTCTCTTTTCTATGATCATTTAATTACTGATGCAACTAAATTACATAAAGCAACCTTTAAAATTTCATCAAGCCTCCAGCGGTTTCCTTCTACTGCTGGTCTTTTCATGAAAATTTCTGGTGATAACCACCAGCCTGCAATGAAAATTTCCTCACGGGCTAGTTCCATCATATTCGCTGCATGTTCCATGAATGATCGTCCATCCACAAACCTATAAAAAAAATATTGGAAAAAAAACTTTGATAATTAACAATAAATTTTATTTCATTTACAGGAAAGAAATGAATTTTGGCGAACCACTGAACATTCTGTGCACGTCGCACCGGAAATGTTGACCCGTAAGGATGATTTTCTAGCCAGATCCTTCCAACACTATTCATTGATTCCAGTATTGCTGCCTTCCATTGTATCGCATCTAGCGATGTTCGACATTTCAGTACCAGTACACTAAATTGGGATTTGGAACTAAATTAAATAAGATAGGCAATAAATTTAACATTTTAAGAATAAATGCAACCAGTTTTATCACCATTATCATTAAGAATGTCACTGAGTATGCTTCACAATAAAAGCATTATTGCATGCTGCATAAAGCAAGCAAAAATTGATAATTTCAACCATCAAAGGCTTACCGTTCAATCTATTCACTATCAAAAAAATTTATTTCATTACTTCATCTAGCTAATGATTTCAGAAATTGTACTACTGCTTGTTGAAACTACAGCATAAGAAGATAGTGCGTAAGATAAATAAGATACTGTTGTTGATTGCTTATAACTAAACCATTTGGCATTCCTTCTGCTTCGCTACTTCCAGCAGAAACATCGAAATCGCGATCAAACAAAAGAACAAAACGCATTTGTTCAGTTCTTGGATTCATGTAACAAACAGATGAATCCTGAAATACTGATATTATTAGTAAATTATTTATTTCTTTTATTTTGAAATAAAAAAAAAAAAAAAGAAAGATAAAAATGATCATTAAGTTACTTTCAAAATAAGCCATCGTTTCGACCATCTCACACAATAACGAACACAACATTGTTTCCACCCGATAAAAACTCTGCCACCACCAGGACGCTTTTTTACCATACCTTCGCAATATTTACCACCCAATTCATTTATAAATGAAAAGCGTGATACTTCCAAAAATTCTGCCTATTAAAGACTTCAATTAGAAGAGGAAAGTGATGAGAAAAATTATAAATGAAAGACAATTAGATTAAAAAACGATATAATTTCGCTCATATGGTAAAACTGTAAGCCTTATATATTCGGTTGGAATATTTTTATGCTATTAAAGCATAGTAAGAAATGAAGATTTTCAAAAAAAAAAAAAAATATATATATATATATATAAAAGGAAAATCAAAAAGAAGTACCTAAAACATATATATATATATATATATATATATATAGACAAGATTTGCATAAGGAAAGAAAATGAAAGCAACCAAAAAATATTGAGATATGATGGAATATATGACTCTACCTTTCAAGTAAGCTGAAAAATTATACTAGAAAAAAGTTAAGGCAGAGAGGAAAATATAAGGAAAGGGAAAAGTTGAGTCAATATAAGAAGATCGAATCGTAAGATATTGTTGAATTGGAACTCAGACAATCTTCGAAATTCCTGTTTAGTTACAGCTCAGGCTTTCATTTCAAAGATACGAATATTTCTTAAACAAACTAACTGTTTCGTGGTGATTTTTATTTACAGGTATATGCAATACTGCTTGAAGCCATTTCTCCAATCTTTGCTGAAAAGTATAATAAAACTTATTCCTTTTACTGGTCATTCTTTCACTGCACAGACACTAGAAAAATAACAAAGGTATATAAAAAAAATTCTTCCATCATACTAAAGAATGGCTGATAAATTTTACCACTAAAATTGTAAGCAATTTCTTCTCACTATTAGAAAAATTGAAGTAAAGGATCAAGCAACATTATTTGGAATCAAATCCCCAAAAAGGATTTGCGATTTTTAGTTGTTTGTTAAATCATATTTCATTTACGCTACACTGCATATCAAACGATCTTTATACTATTGATTGGTTATTTCACACCTTACTAAATTGAGTAATAAATATTCCAGAAGAAAAAAAACAACTAGAATAAGACAATCAAATATGTAATTTGCAGTTATTTGAATCCAATATTAATATACCCGACGTTCATTTGGATCAATGACTGCATCCGGAACGAAACCAAGCGATGGCAGTTGATGCCGTTTTATCTCGCTTAATCGTAAATTTTTTCGTTCCACAAGATTTTCGCTTGCTGGCAATAACACTAAAAAATTCGAAATTATAAAAATAACACCAGCAGCAGTAGTGAAAATACTAAATTGTCATTACTATCATAACTGTTTAGTATATCAGAGCAAGGCTTTTTCAACAAAAAATTAAACGGCATGCCTGATTTAATATAATCAGAAAGAACATATGAATGGAGCCATCAGTCCTTCTGACTAGTCTTTTTAAGAGTTAGACGATGTTGAAGCTTTCACATTATAAACTTTGAGAATTTCTTTAAATCTTTTTAATCAAAATTAAACTTTGTTTCTAACCAATCAAATTTTGAGTAATAAAATTAATTAAATGGATATAAAGAGTATTATTATAAATGAATTAAATAACCATTCAACACAGGGACTGCAGCAGTTCCGGTGGAATCAACAGGAGTCGGTTGTTGCACAACATTAGTCCCTTTTTCTGCGATATCACTTTGGCATATATTATCAGGGAAATCGCGACATCGATTCAAATCATGAATCTAAAAACACATTCATATACGAAATCAATGAAAAAAGAAATTCATTCATATATGAATTATAATAAAAATATTATAATTCAATTTAGCGTATTTCAAAAACACCTCTTGGATTTTTGATGTTTTATGATACGGACAATCATCTCTGTGATCCGGTATTATATCAATGCCAACCGACTCAAGCGCATCATCCAAGACTTCCTGTGCTCTGCAATATTAAAGGGCATCAAAATTCATAAAAACAACACAAATATCACTGCAAAACAAATATCACTACATATTTTATCACGTACACATATATAAACATGCATAGTTTTTTTTTTTTTTTTGGGATCGTTCGCAGGAATTTAGATAACCAATTAGAACTTAGAGTAATTGGGAAATGATTCCTCTCAAACTTCTGTATTTGCTAAAATTTTCATTACAAAAAGTATAGATAATTATCGCTTATAGAAATCAAAAAAAATGAAAAATAAAAAATAATTTCCTAAAAATTTATTCGAAAAATGAAGTTTTTTCTGGAGTAAGATATGAGCCCAATACTTTATTGAAAAAGCTGATACTTGACATGCAGAAGAAAAGACATATATGATAGAATTAGAAGCCTGAGCAAAACAAAATATATTTACGACAGAAAAAACATAGAAATAATACTGCCATGAATAATTACAGTTCTTTTCCATATCGTAACCTGCATTAAAAGTTTCCAACACAGTAAAAACTTTAAAGGAAATACAAATTAATTCGTATTATTGTTACTAATGAAACTGCTTCATTAGCAATAATAAATCTTTTAATTAAAAATTGTAGCTTCCATTGTTGCACGTGAAAGATTGGTTTGATTAGTATTATAGTAAAAAATTAAAACGTTTGAAATTGAGAGAATAGTAAAGAGATTCTTATGCGTGTTTTGTGAATTAAGGCCATTAAAAAACTAAATATAGTCTTTGAAAACCCAAAATTGTTCCATTATTTCCAGCATCATTTTGGCTCTTAGCTAACTTATTTCTTCTCTTACCCAATCTTTTTTTGCAATCAAAAACAGTGACAGAATTATAAAACGAAAGAGATTTCAAACGTTATCTTTTACGATGTAATTTAAGCGCCAGATTTTTCGAACCATAATATTAAAGTAGTTTCCTGCATCCATTTTAGCCTTTATCGATTACAGCTAACTAGAAATGAGTGTTTACGGTCCAAATATTTCGGGCATAATTCTGGGACTTCACTAGTTGTACCTTAGTCTAAAATTCAGAAGCTAACGAGGTTATTTATGCTATCAAATGAAATTAAATTAATAATATTACGAATATTATCAGTCATTCATTATCTGAAGGAAAATAAAATTCTATCAATAATTTATTACCTAAAAAAAAGAAAAAAAAAAAAAAAAAAAAAAAAAAAAAAAAAAAAAAAAAAAACTCACCTCCTAACCGGACCTCGTATCCGTTCTGCAGCACGATGTGTAAGTAATCGAGCAGCAAGTACAGCAAAATCTTTATTCTGCTTAACAACTTTCCACTGAAACGGTCCATGCTCCAATTCAATCACATACCTGAAGAGAAAGCTATATTTCATCGACAGAATTTTATTTTCCTTTATTTATATTTTATTTCATGCAACTTGATTTATATGCATTACTAAATAATGTGAAAATACTAAAAACTCTTGTCATTACTAGGTTTATAAAAAAGTAAATTACTAATATAGATTTAATATGGTCTTTTTCATCAATGAATATACAAATTGAGAAAATTTTCATGGATAATTAGGATATTTTAATACTGTTACTATCAAATCTTAATAATATCTTAATATTAAAAAAGGAAAAAAAGAACTAACCACTCTCTATACTAGTAATAGAAATTGCATCATTAATAAGCTTGCTAAAACTTACAATTCAATTATCCGATTATTTATCCTTTGAAAGGTCCATTTACTTAATTTTATTCCTTCCCCTTTAAATTTCTATCAGTCATATATATCAACGAAATATAGCAAGGAAAAATGATGTTAAACATTATGGAATAAACAATTAATTAATCAGTGATTTTCCTTTTTTTTTTTTTTTTTGATTTTTTTAAGCGTAATGAAATTGCTATAAATGATGCATCTACCAGGAGAAAATGCTCAATCTCGGATAATCAAAATAGAAATCTTACAGATAAGCATTTATGAGATGTAATCCGAATTTGTGATCCCGTTTTGCTTCGATTATTTGAGCTTTAACCGGAAGACCGGGAATCCAGTAACCACGACATCGTGCCTGATCTTGGGTATCATATGTCGATAAATAGGGTACAACACCAACTGAAACAATAGTAAAATTTGTTAACATCTAACATGTTTTACACTGTTTAGTTATCTCATTTCATGCATTTTTTTTTTTTTTGACCCATAAAAAATTATTAAATGAAAGTAAAATAAAGTAATGGCAAATTATTAACAGCGGAATTACTAAGATAATTCAATATCTCAGTGAAAGGGAGAAGAGGAAGCCATCAAAAAAAAAAAAAAAGTAATTATTAATTTAAAAAAATTATGATAAGTATAACAGGTATAAGGAATATGTAAATTCTTTATTAAATAAGCTAAAGATATTGGTCTTTGCTGAATTCATCTTCTGTGATTCAATTTGATTTTAAATCACTGTTTTTCACAAATATCAGCAAATCTAATATCATAGATGGATTAGATAAGAAATAAGAACTTAAAACTTAAAAATTAAGTAAGAAACAAACTTTTAGAACTTGGTGATCCAGGAAGTGCTTTATAGAGTTGAGATACGATGCAATCACATGCAAAACCATCGAAATCATCAGTATCATTTTTATCAGCCATTCAAAATAATGTGAATTATTCGCAAGAATATACGATAACTCAAGATATGATTATTTAAGACTGACTGGACATCGAAAAAGAAGACAATAAAAAATCATAAGCTAAATATTTGAAACCAATAACAGTCACCCAACCAACGAAGTTCGAAAAAAACTGAAACTTATTTCTTTAATATTGCGATTATTAGAAGCAATAAATAATATCAATAATAGCGATAAAAAGTTTAGTTGATATAAAACAGTTAACGCTACCGATAATGACTCGATTGTTTACTGACAAATAATTCAGTTAATCAATTTGTGATTATTAATTAATCAATTTTTGATTACTTATCTATTTTATTGGCTAATTTAGTCCTTTTAATATTTCATACAATCTAAATTCAATGAAATATTTTTTGACTTGACAAAAAATGACTCAGCTATTTTATAAGATTAAAGGTCCCTCTTTTGTACTTTTTTTTCATGCTGAAATTTAAATTATTCAAAATTAATTTAAACACATCTAAATGATCGAACAATAATCGGATATAATTACAATAAACAAAAAGTGAATAAGTGAAGGAAATGACTGAAATAGGACAAATTAATGAAAGCGAAGTGTAAAATAAATCAGAATAAATCAATTTGCTTTCTCAACAAATGAATCATTCGGAACAAATAAATTTAAAGAATTAGATAAAATTCCAACTTTATATAATTTTTAAATTCAATTAATACAACTTAACCATTGATTTTTTTCCCTTTTTTTTTTTGTTTCTTCTTTTATTGCAACGAAAAATACTCTCAACCACTGCACCACTACCGACCAAAGCTATCTAGCTATTTTCTCAATCTCATGCCATCATTCCTTCGCAATTCTTATCAATTCCTGTTTCTCAATATTTCATATATGTCTCTTTCTACCATTCACTCTTTGAACAGTATAAAAAAACCTATTTCGCAAATCCTATCAATTTCTAATATCCCCCAAATTACCACACTATCTCACTAATAGCAATTATTTTTCATAATTGTTGTTGATTTTACGTCGCATATTTTGCGACATAAAAAAAAAAAACACCAACGACGCATGCAACGGAAATGCAAAACTTCGTCTTTCCTGTTAAATTTGAAATTAAAAAAAGAAGAGGAAAAAAAAAACACACAAAAACTCGAATAATTCTATTTTACGAAGATTTTATACAATTTTATTTTATTTTTAAATTTGTAATCTAATTTTAGATCACAAATTATAGCAATAGATTCAAATTTCATTAATAAATCAAAGTTGCACTCTTCATTACGATTTCAAGTGATTAATTTTCACTGCCTATTTTATAATTTTTAAAATTCAATTATACTATTCATAATTCTATGAGCAAAAATAGTCGATGATAAATGACTTTTTTGCTGAAAAATAATAATTAAAAATCAATGCTGCATAAAGTAATCAATTTTTTTTTTTTTTTTTATTCATATTTTTTTTCGATGTTACATGAATAGCTTCAATGTTTTAAATTTCAAATTGCAAACATCATTGTTTGATTTCCATTTCAAATAAAAATGATCAATTTCGTTTTTAAATAATATTTCATCAGAAAATTCAAATATTTTGTGTAAAATGAGGAGAAAAAAAAAACCTGAATTGATCTGAAATGAAAAAATAACTTTCAAATTATTTAGCATAACCATAAATATCATTACCAAAGATAAAATATTCAATTAATTTGGTGAAATAATCAAAAATATTTTCATACATCTGCAATTAGCAAAAATTTTTTAAATAAATATTGGAAATTTAAAAGTTTTTTAAATCAGAAAATGATATAAATTAAAAGTTCAATTTTGAAGAAAATTTGGAGAAAAATTTTCAAATTTTAATATGCAAAGATATTATTTGTTGTTCAAATAATAAATTTGAATTAATGGAATTTGGAATAGAATGAAATAATATATACATATGTAAACTATATTCATTAAAGAAATGATAATACTATAATTATCAATTAAAAAACATTTCCATTTTTTTGAATTATATAAAAGAAAAAAAATCGAATTTAAATCAGAAATAAAAAAAAAAAAACGAAATAAATTAAACAGCTGTGATGACAGTAAATCGTATTATTTTAGCAAAGAAATGGAAAATGGAAGATATCCAGACAAAGATGTTAAAATAATAGATCGGTTTTTTTTTTTCTGTTTTTTTGTTTTTGTTTTTTTTTTTTTAAAAAAAAAAAACGAAATCAATGCACAGATGTTCATTTTCCATAGGGAAATGACGATATCAATATCAAACTAATCAAGTTCAAAAGAGGATATGTTGTTAAGTTTTAGCAAGAAAAGTTTGTTTAAATTGGTAAGAAAGAAAAAATTGCTATAAATTTAAGAAAGAAATTTTTTTTTCTTTTTTAAATTTATACAATTCATCATTCTGAACGAATAATTAAATATTAATTACATTATTTTGAATATAATTAAAGAGTAAAATAAAATCGTTTTCGAAATGATTGAAATAATTCAGCTTCTTTCATTAATATACTATTAATGGTAGAAATGAAAAGGTTGAGAAATATTGGAAAAATAAGAAAATAATTTTTCCTTTTTTTCATAAACAAAAACATTCTTTTTTTTTACTATAATCTTTCAATAATTGAGAATAATTTCTTTTTAACTTAATTTTTTAATCAAAATATATTCTTTTTTTTTTTTTTATCATAAGCGATTTTAAAATTTTTTTCTTCTTAACAACTGAAAATTTTTACATTTTGCAAAATGAAAAAGAAGATAGTTATTGATTTTTTTTTTTTTTTAATGATATAAAAAGCTATAATGCAATGGTAGGGAAAAAGGAATCGAAGAAAAAGAGATTTTTTGATTTTTGAAATTTGTTTGATTGATTCATTTTCAGTTTCTTATAAAATTAGAAATGTAATAATCAAAATTAGAAGCAAAAAAAAAAAAATAAAATAAAATAAAAGAAATTAGTTCTTTTGCTATATAATGCATTTTACAGTAAACCAAAAGCATTATTTTGAAGGGAAAAAAATGCTGTATTCAATTTAAACATTTTATACAATTAGCTTCAAATGGAAAAAAAAGGAAAGAAATTTGCAAAAACTTGTTTATTTCAAAATTTAAATGTTAAAAGTTTTCACATAAAATTCTTCAGTTATAATGAAATATTATCATAATACTCATTATTTAATATGCAAATTTTTTATCATGTTTTGAAATTTTTTAAAATTATCTTGAGAATATAAATTTATATGAAAAGGATGGAAAAAGGTTTCTAGTTCGCAGAAATCAGTAACGATTTGAAATATATTTGATTTATTTTGATATCTTTGAGATATTTGCTAGATGGAAATGCTAAGAGATATTTCGAATTTATCTTGTATCGATCCAAAATCTGGAATACCAACCAAAAATTTAAAACCTATAATGGGTTTGAAATTTTTGTAAGATGAAAGAAAAATTTGATATACAAAAAAAAAAAAAAAAAAAAAAAAATCTGATGCAAGTTATTTGTGAGAGGAAGATGAAAATTCAATTTCAATAATTTTTTGTAAAATGATTAAACAAAAGTAATCACCGAACGATTGATAACACTTGAACTTATGATATTTCATATCAGTAATATTTGATATAGATCATTTGATTGATTGCCAATATTAATAAATGATAAATTTAGCAATATTTATTGTCATCGAAATATTTTTTTTGCTTTTAGATAGCACGAAATAATAGTAAAGGTCATAAAGTTCACAAAAATTTTTTATCAAAATGATAGATAATTTTCGAATTTGTGATATTTTCTATTAATAATATCGATTTAGTATCATTTCGGATGATTTTCAATTAAAAATAAATAAGACACCCTGTAGATCATCGATCATCTGTCGGAGCATTTTTGCTTTTAATTGTAACAAAACAACAAAGATCACAGATCACATGATTATCTGGTTTTTAATTTATTATTTTTGACATGTAAGCTATTTCTATTTTAGAAAATATGTTTACATTTTTAATTAGTAAGTGTGTTTCTGTAATCAATATGTTTCCGTTTCAATTTATGTTTCCGTTTCAATTAATCATTTATTAATTAAAAAAAAAAAGAACAAAAATCCCAATTTATGTGAAGATTAGGAAAAAATGAAAAAAAATGATAGTTTTAGTTTTTTAAGAATTTTTAAATATGATTAGCAAACAAACTATCCTTTATAATTGACATAAAATACATAAATAAAAAAAGTAAATATAATAAATTTATATGCAAATAAATTTACATGAATAGATTTACAAATAAATTACAATCATACATGAATATATATTTCTATATGTCGGGAAAATCGAAATTTCTTTTCTTTTTTTTTCTGTTTATAGACATGATGAAATGATCAAAGATCAATTATATCATAGAATATCTTGATATAAGCAAGCTTTTGACCTTTACGCTATAATTAATATAATTGTAAATTATGCTGGAGTTGTAATCTGTGTGAGGCATTCAATTTTTTAATTTTGATCGATATTCGACAAAAGCGAAGCATTGAATCCTTTGTTCTGATCAGTATTGATTAGAATTTAATTTTTTCTTTTTTTTTGTTCTTATCGGTATTGATCAAGACTTAATTTCGCATCGTGAATTCGGTGAACGAGGCGGTTAAACTTAGCTTCAATTCTTCATCAAATTCTCTCAATTTCCAACTCTAAACCAAATCTCCAGTAAAATTCCCTATTCTCCATAAATGGAAGGCCTTCAAGCTATCGATTATATTTCCGATATTCATCTGTAAAGTTGCAGCGATAAATTATGTTATAACAAAGCCTTTATCACATAAACAAATAATTCTAAACCGAAAAGTCTTCAATTTTCTGAAAAATCTTTCACAAATTTATTTCATAACAATAGATATGAATTAAATGAGAAATGAATAAATGATTGGAAGATAAAGCAGATAACTAACTGATATGATAAACAATTTTATAATTGAAGAAATTATTTTTAGCGAATTATTTGATTTTTGTTCAAATTTTTCTTCTAATTAATCAATATAATTTGACGAAAATCGAATTAATGAAAGTTGACGAATTTAGATTAAAATATGGCATGATTGATTAATTAGAATAATGATTAAATTTGAAAATGGCAAAAAACAATAGCAATAAATAATACCTATCGAATAAACTTTAGCATTTATTAAATTCCATATTTTACAAGTTTTATTAATTAATTCGAAAAAAAAAAAAACTAATGAAAAATAAAGTTATGCTTATTCTAGTATCTTAATTTATTTAAGAAATTTAGGGGAATATTTCAGGATTACGAGAATATTTGTATCTGATATGTAAAGCTAAGTTATTAAGATAACTTAATTAATTCAATCGCCAAGCTTCCGTCGAAAAAATTCCGCAATGTTTCCGGTAAATTATTACGAAAACTAATTAGATTTATATGCGCAAAATTAATTTAAGATGATTTAGATAACTTTAAAAATTATCAAAATTTTATAAATTTTCGTTAAAATAAATGAAAAAGATCAGGATAGCTTTGAATTTCATAATTTATTGTTACTTTCGGCCATTCATCGAAATATATTTGTTTTAATCAAAATAAATATTTCTAAACTAATTCATTAATAGCAATTTTAACACATAAGGGAAGAAGCTTTTAACAATTTAAAATTGTTTACAAAGTTTCGTTAAAAAATGAAAGAAAGAAAAAAAAAAAAAGAATTTTGCTTGATTATTAGAAGAGAAATGTTGAGAATGAAATGATGAAGCTATGGATTTTGCTATTTTCCTTCTGGTTGTTGCTGCTTGTTAAATCCAATAAATTTCAAGAAGAAAGAAAAATAAGAGAAAGTGAAGAAAAACATTTAAAAAGTGAAAGTGATTGGAAATTTGAGAATTTCTTTTTTTTTTTTTTTAGCAATTTCTTTTTCAGCATTTTTATTCCCCGCAAAAAATTTAACAAAAATTACTTTGCGAAAAATTCTCCAGTAAATTTTCTATTAATTAGATTTTTATTAATTGAAAATCTTCCACTAATTAAACTTCTTTATATAAATTTTTGTTTGATTTTTTGATCCTTTCTTACTTTTTGTTCCATTGTTTTATTAATTATATTTTTTTATTCGAAAATACCATAAATGAAAAATTAAATTCGATGTGATCCGATTTTTTTATTCCAAATTAGCAGCTATTGGAATTGAAAAATGAAATTGGAAATGGAATAATTGATGAAATAAAAAAAAAAAAGTAAAAAGTAAAACATCAAAATATAACAAACGAACTGTGAGAAGGAGCAAATTACGATCGAATTTTTTCTTAATTGAATTATATGAAAAATATTGGAATTAAAGACTAAATATCCGAATCGGTATTAATTATAAATCAAAAAATATGACCAAAACTTCTTGCATATATTATTTATTCAAAAATTATAGATTAGAAAAGTATCAGAATGAAGAAACTACGTTTTCAATCAAATAGTTGAGATATTTGTTGGCAAAAAAATGAAATGAAATAATATCGATTTTTCGGCCGTATATAATCATCAGTAGGGTTTAAGCCTAAGCTTAAGTTAAAATTTGAAGCTCTTGAAAAACCTAAATTAAAGCCTAAATTAGAGCTATTGAAATTGGAAATGAAGAAAATGAAGTTGGAAATGGAATAGTTAATGAAGTGGAAACGAACAAATTTTGAGAAGAAGTAAATATCCAGAAAATTTTTTGTCGAAAATAATAATTTCTCATTGAATTGTTATTGAAATACAATTATTATGTTGCTATAATTCATTTCGAATTTTCATTCTGTGATATTTGATTTTTTTTTTTTTTAAACTTATCAACAAATTTGTAGAATTTAATATAATGGAAACGATCGATGAATAATTTTAATTACTTGTTTGTTTATTTGTTCATTAATTTTTTTTCTGCTTATTGAATTACCTCTTATTTGTTTAGCAATAATATTTTTGTCAAAATAAAGTATTTTTTTCTTTTTTATTTATATTAATAGTTTCAAATATATGCTTGCATTAGATCTTTTTTCATTATAATATTATCATTTATGATTTGATAATTGATTCGGAATCGAATTTGATCAAATTATCCATTGTGATTTTTATTTCTTTCATTAATTTTGTAACAAATTTACGATATTAATCGGCTAAATTATTCGTAAATGCTATTGTTCGAAATATATTTGTTAAGAATTTTTGGATAAATTTAATCGATATTTCGATATTTCGATATTTCATTGGAAGAAACAATTGAACAGATCAATAATAGTGGTACAAATTATACAAGTGAACAAATAAATTAGTAAAATTGGCATGCAATTGCGAGATAACGTTTATCGGCAAGTTTACAGCAATCATAATCATAATTATCAGTGTTTCCAAATCACGGCCATCGTCCCTTATCTGTCAATTTACATTAATCAGAAATTGTGTATCACTTTGAACGAATCGAATAACGCTCATTTTCGATAATCTTTCCTTAATTTCTTATCTTTACTAAATTTTTACTTTTGATTTCATTCATATTTCATATCTTTAATATCTGAAAGAATTTTGTTTCATTAATAAGAAATAATATTGTAATTTTATTATCAAATTGATGTCAAATTTATTTGAAAATGAAACGAAGAAAATGACGGAGGAGAAATGTCTATAAATCGTTAATATAAAAATTTAAAAAAGAATTTGTAATTAAATTCAATTTAAAACTTATTTTTAAATAAGATGTTTTAAAAGTCAAATGTTTATTGTTACACATTTTCAAAAATAACATAAAGTTCTAGATTTGTTTTAACTTTTTTCAGGCATTTGTAAGTTTTTTAATAATGTTTTTTTTTTTTTTTTTAACGGTTTTTTAACATTAAATTGTTTTTGAAATTTCGAAAAATTCTCGTTGCAATTAATTAAATATTAATTATTTAATTTATTGAATGTTTCAATTCTTATCTGATTTCAAAATAATAAATACCTTCCGATACTGATATATTAGGAATCATATTTATAGTCGAATTTTGTCAGTATTAGAATAGATTATATATAATTGTGTTCATTAATTAATATTTAAAAATCATACGAATAGTTTTGACAAATGAATATCAAAAAATATTAAACATTTTTTGCAACTATAAATTATCAATTAAAACAATTAATAGAGATATTGATCGATTATTTGCATAATTTTGGCAAATTTTAATGAACATTTTACCATATCTAAGGAAATAAAACAATTTTAATAGTCTTATTTCTATGTTTTCTTTTTTTTTTTTTAGAGTCTTAGGACTATTTAATAGCATTTTCCAGACAATTTGATGTAAATTTAAATGACGAATTGTCTGACAAACATAAATCTGAAATAATCAATAACACATTTTATAGCAATTTTTAAATTTACACTAATATATCTTTATTTTTCGACTGAAAATATTTACTATGCAAGAATGATCCCTTCTTCTTGACTTTTTTTTTCTAATATAATATTAGAGATTGACCTTTCTTGACCTTTCTTCTCAATATAATACATAAATAATCAATCTTTCTAATTTAATAGAGGAATGATCGGATTAATCTATTCAGTTCATATCCTTTGGTCAATGACCATTTAAAATTTTACCTTTATTTTACCTTTATTCGTCAACGGCAATTGAAATTTTACATTTATTTGCTCCAATTTTGGTTACACCATTAATCCTTTCAAATTTTCATTCATTTTACATTTTGATGAATAAAATAAATTATTGTATGTGATGCCGGACGACGAATTGATGTGACATTTATAAGTAGTTTAGGAGGTTTATTAAATTTCAAAATTTTTACATTAGCTCTTGTCCATTTCATTTTATTATCTTTGCAAAGATCAGGAATTAATTAGAATAATTAATTAGAGTGTGGCAATTTATACATTCAGTGATATAAATTAATTAATATACCGTCCAATTTTATCATATTTCTAAAACTATAAAAGCTATCATATCCTAATTAATTAGAAAGAAAAAAAAAAAAAAAACGAAGATCATTTCATGCATTTCTTTTTTCTATCTAGAAATTCCTAAAAAAATTTTTCTTCCTAAAAATTCTTAAAATTCCCAAAAAATTAAATAGCATTTAGGTAAATAATATTAAAGGATTCGAAATTATTTCTTTTTGATTTTAAAAAATTCATTTTATTGATTTTATCATTCATATTTTTGTAAATTAAAATTCGATCGTTTTTTTTCTTCTTATTTTATATTAAAATTTGAAGTCAATCAATAAATATTTTTGTAAGATTTGCGGTAAATCAAAAAATATTTTTGCAAAGTAAATAAAAAAAAGAAACACTCAATAATTTTTTTTTTTGATTTTAAAGCAAATTATTTTTATTTTATTAAAATAGAAGTTTAATTTCGAAATATTTACAAATAGCTAGAGAGATAAAATGGTTGCTTAAATTTAAGAATTTTTAAAAATTCTATAAAATGGTTCTATCAATCATATATTTGTAATCTTTACTTTCGAACTATTAGTCACAATTTCTCCCTTTAAATTACTTAATTGGAATTTCAAATATTGTTAATCTAAAGTTTTAAGACTAATTAATCAATTAATTTTCCTTTCAGACCACTACTAATTAAATGAGACTTTTTGAAATTGTCGAGCAATGAATGCTTCAATCAGTGTATAAAAATTTTTAATGTTAATCAATAAAAGAATTTCTATTTCTAATTTCTTTTTTATTTTCTCCATAATCTCGCAAAATAAAACAAATTTTCCTTATTGATTTTTAATCCTTGATAATCAAATTAAAGTATCGCTCAAATTTTAATTAACCATTTGTCATTTGGAGCGATTTTCAATCAAACGAACAAGACTTGAATTCGTACTTCATTTATTTGTTAGTGATATTTAATTTAAAAAATTGTGTATCTTTAATTAAAACTTAATTACTAGCAAGACTTGGCCATAAATTCATGTTTCATTTATTGTTAATTTTGCTAATTAGGCAGTATAATTATCTCAAAAATTTCTTTTCCACATAGATTAAAATTAATTTTATATGTTACAATTAATTTTAATGGATTTTTCTTTTTCAATACAATATTATGATTTATTTTACGCATGTATAATTTTGGAATCAGCAATGGTCAAGACTTGTTCGATCGGGCCAAATTTTAGATTCAATAGAGGCCAGAGTCAAAATTCAAAATTATCGTCAAAATAATCAATATTCAAAACATAATTCAATATTCAAAATTTAATTTAATATTTAAAATTGTCTTCTATCAAATATTCTCTTTTTGCATTTGATTGTTTAATTTTAGGAAAAAGATTATAGAATATTGAATTAATTTCTAATGCATATTTCGTAAATTTCTCAAATTGTGTCAATCAATATCAGATTAATCCATTTTTAATTTAATTGATGAAATTAATTCGACAGATTGATGCGATCGGCATCGTAAAAGCGAAAGAAGGCGGAGAATCCAATTCCGGATGATTATCCCAAATTTTGATTTTATTCTGATAACAAATATCATTTTTTGATATTTTCTAATTTTCAATGAAACTTTCAATTTCATATTTATAAATGCTAGTATAGGATAAAGATTAAAATAAATACATGATTAATGAGTAATTAATGAATCAATTACTAAGTTATTAATTATTAGATAATTAATAAAGCATCCAAGTTTATGAATATTAATATTATTACTACTCATGATGAAATAGTGCTGATAAAATTGGATAGAAAAAGTTTACACTACTGAAATGATAACTTTTAATTAAATTGGATATGTAAGTTTTATCAATTGATAATGAAGAAAATGGGTGAAAAAATTAGAAAAATCCGTGAAAAATGTCAAAAAAGATTTAATTAATGATAAAATGATTATGATAGATGCTTTGCAACATTTTCAAAGTTTGAGATAGAAAGTTTTCAAATCTTTGATCTTAGATTTTTTTTTTTTTTTCAAATCTTTGAAAACTTAGATTACGATATAAAATATTTTCCAATTAGTACTCGAGAATCTTAAGTTTAAATTAAATATATGAAATTAATGATATTATATAACTTTTAGTTCTTTTTATATTTATCAACATTATCATTATTATAATTATTATGCTGATTATTAAGTCTATTTTTATTATTATCATTTTTAACGATTCATTGGTAGTAATTATTTTGTTTCTATTATTCTTATATTTATTATTACTATCATTATCAACAGAATTATCATTCTTATTAATTTCAATTATGATCACTGTTAGTAACAACTTTATTATTAATAGAATAATTAATTAAGCATAATTAATAGCGCTAAAAATTATGTGCTTTAATGATAAAAATAATCGTTATCTTTTCTTCTGGCAATTTATTAATTGAAAAACAAAACTAATTAATTGTAATCAATAATATTTGTATTGCTATTACAGTAATAGCATATTTGCTGATAATCTTTTACTTTTTTTTTTTTTTTTTTTAAATTATAAACAAAAAAAAAACTTTTCTTAAATCTAATTAATTGTTTCAAATTTAACAAAATGAAAAATCAAATTAATTAGCGACTTACCAACTGTTTCCTACAATTGTTTGCAATCAATCAGTAAAATATTTCTATTTTTATCATCAATTTAATCAGTTTATCAGTTGTGTGTAACAACAACAGTTTCGATGAAATTGCAAAATATTCCAATGTTTGTTTGAAATTTTTTTAATTATCATTATCATTAAAGATTAATCTTTTCTAACATTATCAACTAAAATATTTATAAATTTTTTACATTTTTTCATCATTGAAATTTTTTATATTTGTTCTATATTAGACAAACTTAAATATTCGGATTCTTCGCTTTTTTCATGTTAATCATATTTAAGTATTCCGATTATTCATTTCCTTCATCTCCTTTATTACGAATAATGATGAGAAATAATAAAGTCTAAAACAGCAAGTTTAAATTCTTATTATATTTACTGTACAGTAAAAAAAAAATAATTTTTGTAAAATTATCATAATTATTACTAATTTTTTTATTCTTTATTGTCAATATTATATTATTATTACTATTATTTTAGTTTATTTATTACAACAAAAATAATATATTTTTATCATATAAGATTATAAATCAAATAATTTAAATAATATTCATATACATATAACAATTAAATCAGATAATTATTTAACTAAAAAATACAATTTTCATAATTTTTTTTACAAATTATAATTAATATAAATTTATATTATTTATCATTAAATCAAAATTATAAATTAATTATTGCTAATTAGATAGTATTTAGAAAAATTGCTACAATGCATAAAATATTTAATAATTTTCCTATTGCTGCTAATTAATAATTTTCCTATTGCTACTAATTAGTAATTCTTCTACTGCTACTAATTAACAACTTGCTAATAATAAACAAGAAGAAGAGGAGGATGAAATGATATCTGAAAAATGTATTTATCATCCAACCTTTCTCGAATTTCATTCTCGAAAATCAAATTCTTCACTAAGCACTTTCAATCGTCTTCTTTCCACTTTCAGTCTTAAAATTTCTCGTCAAATATTTTTCATTTGTTAATCAAAATCAAAAAATTTTTTATTTTTCTTTTTTGTCGATACACAGTGATTAATTAGAATTAATTAGTTGTAATTTATTATCAGTTGATAGTTGATAATTCATTGCCAGTTAATTTCTTACTTATTTCTTTGTCAAAATTAACGAATTTTTTTCTTTTTTTTTTTTTTTTTTTGATAAATAACAATACTAATTGGAATTCCTATAATTACAACTAATTGGAATTCATATAATTATTTATACAACTTAATTTATATAATTACAACTAATTGGGATTTATTACCAGTTAATGATTTCTTTTTTTCTTTTTTCTATCCGAAACTGATATTTTGCGCTCTTATTTTCGAATTTTACTATTCAAATTACAATTTATTGATGAAAAAAATGCTATTTAAATGAAATTTCATTGGATATTTCTGTCAGCATAATTATTAACATCATTGTATTTTAATTACAAAAAAGTAATTTTTGACAACAATTTGTACACAAATTGATTAAATACATGTATATTCATGATATTATCATTATCATCAAGAATGATGATAATAATAATGATAATTGTTTTTATGATGATTATTATTATTTTTTTTTTTTTTTTTTTTTTTTTTTTTTTTTTTTTTTTTTTTTTTTTTTTTTTTTTTGTTAGAAGGATGATAATGATGATGATAATTATTTCAATTATGTGAAAAAATATGCAAATTATGGTTCATTCTATCAATCAATTGACATAATTTTTTTTTCCGAAAATCAAATTCAAATTTAAATTTGATCGTTTTTTTTTGAACTACATGACGGTTAATATTTGATTGAATTTTCAATAATTTTATTTTTGCTCAAATTTGTCAACTTTTTATATTTCAAAAAAGATCAAAATAAAGAAGCATAAGGATTAAAACTTAATTTGAAAAGATTTGAAATAAATAACAGAAAAAAAATCTTTTCGTTTTCTCTTCCAACCATTTTCACGACTTTTGCCATCCTCACTTTTTTCCAACTTAAGCTTAATTTTGAATTTTATTCAATTTTAAAGAGCAAAAAATTAATGATGAGCAAATTATTTAAGCGCTATGAAATTCAAAAAAAGAAAGAAAATCGAAATTAATTTTGAAAAAAAAAAATTCATTTCCGACATAATTAATACTTTTTTGGTGAAAATAATTCCACATTATTGTTTAATTATCCTTGCTATACACTGCTTCATCCTTAAATTAAATTTTCAAGAGAAATTCCTAAATTTTCAATTTTTAAAAAATTTTTTGAAATTGAAGTTTAACATGCAATAAATTTTCATCTTTCATTTTAGTTCTAAACAATGGCATCGATAATTTTTATAATTAATTGGTTAATTGGTTATAGTTTAATCATTATTTATTTTTATTAAGAAGAAAAGAAATTTATCAAGAAAAATTACCCTTATCAAATACTTATTAAATTTTTAAAATGATTTTTTGGTGAAATATTTAAATTTTAGCTTCGAAAAAATTTTTTTAAGTTTCCAAAAATTTTAAGTCAATATTTTGCAAATTTGCATACATTTATTTTAATTTGAAATAACAATACTGAGAGAAAGAAATAAACATGATAATAGACGAGAAAACATTATAATTAAATGTTAATTAATTTTGGTCGATTTTATTTTATTTTATTTTTTTTTATTTTTTTATTTTTTTTTTTTGCAAAATTATCTTTTATTGCAAAGATTGTTCCATTTTTAAAATAATTTTTAAAAATATAAATATGAAAGTAGCAATTGCTTGGCACAAATTATTTAATTTTCAAACAATAATTTTGACGCCTGACGCAATTAAATGATAATTAATTCTAAATCATTATTAATTATCCTTAAATTTTGTTTCATTTTTAAAATAATTTTGAAACCATGTAAAATTAAAAGCAACAAATTGCTTAACGCAAATTTAACAATTTTAATTTTTTCTTTGAATAATTTCTTTTTTTTTTTGGATTTTTGCTGATTCTAACACTTTTTTTTCGATTTTATCAATTCCGATATTTTCAATTCCAATAATTTATTAATTCCTATTTCTATTCCAATTCCCTTTCTTTCCTTTTTTTTTTTTACCAATTCCAATCTTTCGATGACACTATAAATGACTGAATTTGAATTACTGACATTTCATTGTCTTTCTCGACGACAAATAATCGGAATAAAAAAGAAAATATTTTTATAGATATTTTAAATGTGAAGTATTATTTTGAAGAATATATATTATAAATGGTGCAAAAGATATAGCTTATTCAAGACATATCTATAAAAATCGAAATATAAAATAATAAATGATATAAAAATATAATATAAAATAAGTAAAATATAGAAATAAATTTAAAAAAAAAGAAATATAAGAGGTAGAAATAGCTATTATTATATCAAACATATGAAAAGAAGAAAAAAAAAACGATATCTTCCGGAAATTAAATAAATTTTCAAAATTTATTAGAATCAAAAAAAGAAAAAAAATTAGAATTCCCGTCATATTTTGATTTAAATTAAATTTCCTTTTCCAAAATATATTCATATTTTGGAATTGGCATATATTATTTGCATTGAATAGGTCTAGAAAAAAAATGAAATAAATAATTTTTTTTCTTTTGAAATTAAATTTTGGAAAGTTTTTTTTCCTTCATTTTTTTTTTTCATTTTTTTTTTAGATGAAAACACATTTTAGTATATTTTACTAGTGAACATAGCAATTTTCAAAAGGCTAAAATCGTTTACAATTAAATTTAGAAAAAGCAATATATTTTGTTATTTTACTTTTTCATTCATTCATTCGTCCATTCTTGTCCATTTTAAATTTCAAATGGGAGAAGGAAAGAAGATTTTAGTTTATAAGATTAAACAACAATAATTGTATTTTATATTTTTTATTGATTTTTACAATTCAACGTTTAATTCAATTGTTGATTTCTCCAATTCAATTCAATGTTACACTTTTATTTTCCTTCTATTTTTATCCATTCTTTTCCTTAAAAAAAAAGGAAAAATGCATTCTTTCCGATATAATAATTATATATTGCTTATTGAAAACATTTTTGTAAAATTTCTATAAAATTCAATATTATTTTTCAATTTTTTTTATTTTTTTTTTTGATTGCTTTGATGAAACTTTCAAAAACCTAACAATTTTGAGGTATCCTTTGCTTCCTTCTTTATTTTTTTTTTTTTTTTTTTTTTTTTTTTTAAATGAAGATTTTGCGATGATTTCATAGATTTTGATTGAATCTTTTCAAATCTGTAAAAGATTTCTCCTGGGAACAATTTAAAATTCTTCTCTTCACAATAACCATAATAATGACACGATAAGATAACGATGATGATAATGATGATGAAGATGATGATAATATTGCGTTTGTGATAAGAAGAATCATATAGTGATCAATAATGAGAATGATGATAATGATAATAATTATAATGTTAAAAGTAATCATACTGAAGATAATTTTGTAATATTAATTACTGATAATATCACTACTTATCATTCTAAAATGCCACAAATATATACCATCTAAAATTCATTAGTTTATTAAAATCTCACTTTCTGAATTTCAATTTGCATATTCCTTGCATAAGCGCATGCATGCATATGAATATCAGCTGTGAAAATCAATAAACAATATCATTTGACATAAACAAGTTTGGTAAGTAATAATAATTTCGTAATTTATAATTGATAAATAATAATTAATTTCGTAATTTACAAAAAAAAAATGATTAATTTTTATTAATGCTTAATTTTCACTAATTCTTACTATTTAATTACATTATTGATTTTTTATGAAAATTTAAAAAGAAACTTTTTTTTTTCTTCATTTGGTGTAATATTCTTTAATGAATGATGAATTTGAATTAGCTTACTTTTCAAATGTTCTTTTCGTGGTAATGAAATTATTACGATAAATATAAATTTGACTAAATGCTATTTTTATTATTATTAAATTATGTTTTGAAGTAGTTTAGATATTCAATTAATAATTTTTCAATTTGTGAAAAAAAATGCATTAGTAATTTTTTTCTTTGAATACTTAAAAATAACTATTCTTTCGTAGTTTCGAATTTTCTAATAATTGAAATTTAACTTTTACATTTAAAATAATATTCTTTAAGAAATGAATTTGCAGTAATTTGTTTTCAAAATATTATACTAGCAGAATTGATAAGTAACAAAAATTGACTGAATGCAATTTTAATTAGTACAATATTTTTCTAGCAAAATCAGTAATTACGAGTACAAATTTGATTAAAATGCAATTTTAATTTGTGTAATGTTCTTTTAATAGAATCAGTAAGTAATTTCAATAAAAGCGAAATTTAATTAAAATACAATTTTCATTATTATGATGTATCTTTTAGCAGAATTGGTAATTAATTTCGATGAGTATAAATTTAATTAAAATGCGATTTTTGTTATAAATCAGAATTGGTAATTAATTTCGATGGGTATGAATTTAATTAAAATGCTATTTTCATTATAAATAAACTATGTTTTGAAATAGTTTGCACCATGTTAAGGTTTTATATTTATTAATCTTCGCTATAAATCCATAATGATTGCTTTAGTATAGAAAAAAGGTAAATTTTATGCATATGGTTGATTAATTATATCCAGGAAGTAAACAATATTATGTGCAAGAAGTAAACAAATAGTATTATAGTTGAGTGGAATATCGATTACAATAGATGGAACAATGTAAACAAACCTAAAAAGGAAATTAAAAATCAAATATTAGAATCAAAATTATAACAATTATCATTAATCACTAATGGTTAAAATAATACTAAAATTGGTTCGTTATTATCAGTGAAAAAAATTATTCGTAATGTAAGAGTGATTAAATTTAAATTGACTGTAATCATCTAGTTTGAATCGACTAATTATTTGAAAAAAAAAAAATAGACCATTCCTAACTAAATTAGGTCACCATTCCTAACTAAATTAGGTCAGTTAGTCGAAAATTGAAATTGTTTAATATATGAGAAATATAGTTCTGAAATTCTAAAAATAGCAAAATCAGGATAATGTTTTTGAATAATTTTGGTCGAAAAGTTTATAAGAATTAGTTTCTTCAATTTTTTTTAATTTGATCGTGATGTCAATAAATTAAGTACCCAAGTTTGAGTTTAACTTTTAAATCCTAGTTTTTACTTTTGGAATTAGTAATATTGGCTTTAATTTACAACACATATAAGTATTTTATGTTCAGAACTTAAATATTTGATTGAGCATTTCAAATATTAAATACTTCATTTCCTCCACTAACAAATGTATATTTTTTTCTAAAGCTGAAATAAAAATTTCCATTTGAATTATCGCTCTTCAAGTATTCCCAAAGTTCTTTGTACAACAAAAAATGTTACGGAAAAAGTTTTTCGTAATTCTGTATTTATCAGTGAGTTAATTTTTATCTAAATGAAAGAATTGACGCATGATTTATCAATGAATTAATTTGAATAAGATTATTATATGTAAATAAGCTCTTATCAAAATTTGAATCTAAATACCTAAATAAGCATTCCAAATACTAAAAATTAACTTCATTTTTATAAATGTATAATCTTCCTAAAGCCAAAATAAAAATTTCCCTTTCAAATATTACTCTTTAAATATGCTCCAAATTCTTAATGCAACAAAATTCTAAACGCGTAAAAAAATATTATGGAAAAAGTTTCTTGCTTAAATGTGCTTTTATTAAAATTTATATTTAAATACTTATGTAAATATTTTAAATATTAAACATAATTTTAAACATATTCCGCATCCATTGGTAAGTCTCTTTGTATAAATTAAATAACTGATATAAAAAAAAAATTAACATATATTTGGATTAAAAAATTAATAAAAGCTTATCAATGAATCAAAATGATTGAAATATAACTATGAAATGTGAATACATGTGTTGGCGAAATTTAGAATTGTGAAAATTATATTCTGTGTTTATCGATAAATTTCTTTGTTTGAGTTAAAAAAATTAATATAAACATATCAATGAATCAATGACTAAAATATAACTATCATTTATAAATATTTATTGATAAAATTTAAATATTACATTTAAATCATTTTAATTGATAATCTTTTTATTCATTTGTGTATATTTATATGGATTATTGTATTGTTTATTTTCATATAACCTTTCAAAATTTTCACCGATTTAAAATTTGAATGCAACGTTGCATTCAAATAGGCGCGTGTTTAAGAATTTTTGGGCCAGCTAATTGTAAATAAATTTGTTGATAAAACTGAGAATTATGGAAATTTTCGGAAGTTAAGAATTGGAAAAGCTTCCGAACTAAGCAAATAGTTTGTCCATTTGTTAGTAACCATTGGTATTTGAGTTATCCTTCAAAGTTTGGATTAACCAATGAGCGCATAAATCAACCATAAATAGCGCCAATAGTTATGGCTTGGTTACTTCAACAATTCGCAAACTTTCCGATCGACTAAATTGACACCATTATTAGATGGGTGTGTATGTGTGTCCGTCCGTCCGTCCGTCTGTCTATTTATCCATCAATGCAGACTGACAGTTGTGAGGAAAGATTTCAATTTAAATATTCCGCTTGGTTTGTTTGCTTATTTCATCCTTTGAGCTACATAATATTCATCTTCTTCTTTCCTTCTCTCTCTCTCTCCCTCTCCCTCTGTTTTTCTCTCTCTTTTTTCATATATGTGGTGGTTTTCTCAAAGTTTTAAATTTGCAAAAAAAGAGCTGCAAAGAGGACTCGAGAAAAAAGACAATTAATGTCTCATTTGAATTTTAGGGATATAATATCTATTTCTCTCCCTTTCTCTCTCTTTTTCTTTTTCTCCCTTTCTCTCTCTGTATATATTGTAATTTTGGAAGTTTTGAATTTGCAAGATCTTGAAAGAGGACATGAGAAGCGGGGAGAGTGCCTCAATTTAAATTTAAGGGCCGCAAATGAATTTTAGGCCGCAAATTGTTGTTTAATTTTGTTTTATTTGGATTTTTTTCTTGTCGAAAAATTTTTGTGTATTTTAAATAGAATGCCAGCCAGCTGTTACAAAATATATAAATTTTCTTTTCAAAAAAAAAAAAAAAAAGAGGCAAAAAAATTTTTGCTTTTTTTTGCTGATAAAGAAGGAAAGCATACTTTTATCTCATTTTCGGATGGAAATTGTTTCAATATTTATCAGTTTTTTTCTTTTTTCTTTTTTTTTCTTTTTTTTTTTTGTACAAAAGCGAAAGGAAAAATTAGTTTTTTGTAACAAAAGAAAAAAATTTTGTTGAAATTTCTTTTTACTTTGCCGCTTCTATGAGAAATTTTATAATTTTAAATTTCAGGTAGGATTAATTTGATTTGAAATTTTGCTTATTTATAGCAATGGATAATTGAATAGATTAAAATTTAAAGATAACGTATAATTTTAATTGTTTATTTTTATGATTTAAAATTTTAAACTTCAAATTGGAATAATTTATTTGAAGTAGTTTATTCGTAGCATTGGATAGATTAAATCTGAAGATAACCTATTATTTCGATTATTTACTACTAATACTAAGACTTAGATTAGACTAGAAGCTATGTTCCAAACTTTAATGATTAATTTATAATTTTAAATCTTAGATTGGAATGATTTATTTAAAATTGTTTATTCGTAGCACTGAAGAGATTAAATTTGAAGATAACCTATTCTTTCCATTATTTAATAGAAGTAGTAGATAGTAGTGGTAGTAGTAAGGCTTCAACTAAATTCGAAGTTATATTCAAAGGAAATTATTGATTAAACAAGTTTCCATCATTTGAAATTACTCCATCTTTCTCCCGAATCGCTGCTATCACTTGTTGTCCCAAATGAATTCATCTTCATATTTGCTATTATGAAATTTTAGTTTCCTTTTTTTTTTTTTTTAGAAATTTCAAAATCTCTTTTTTTGCTTTTTTTCAAAAATTCCAAAAATACTTTTGCATTAATTTAAAACTATTTGAGGCATACATTTCATATAGCAAAAAAAAAGAAAATTTTTTTTTATTCTCTTTTATTGTTATCGCTAGTGATAATGAATGTCTTCTTCAAGGTTGCAATTTTTTTTCTTCTTTCTTTTCTCCATTTAATTTTACAAAATTCAAATTTTTCTTTTTTCCCTCTTCTTTCTTTTTCATTCTAAAAATAAATTATAAAATAAGTAAGGAAGAAAAAATGGAAGTGTGACGGATGATGATTAAATTGTATTTATGGGAGAATTAAATTTAATTCCATTACTACTGTAATAAATTTAGTACTATTATTATTATTATTAATTATCTTTATTTTATGTTCTTATCATTGGTTGTTGTTATTCTAATACTTATCATTGGTTATTGTTATTCTTTTAAATTAATTTTCATTTAACTTCTTTTTTGTTAGAATGTTTCGTTTCGTTTTGTCACATTTGATGTTTAATCATTGTTTTCTTTTTTCTCTACATTAAAGCCGATTTTAATGATGAAGAATTGAGTTTTATTGTGAGAAATTCGTTTTTTTTTAAAAAAAAAAAGAATAAATTACTTTTTTTTTAAAAAAATCATTCCTTCATTATTGTTTTTTTTTTTTTTTTTTAATCATTTTTGTTGATAGTAATAATAATAATAATATTATTGTTATTGTTATAATTGTCATTTTGTTATCATATTATTGTCATTATTTTATTTTTACTCATTTTTGTTACCATCATTATTTATCATCTTGTTGTTAGCGAATAATTATTGAGATAATGTAAAAAGGAAAATAGTATAAAAATGGAAGTAAATAACATGACAAATGATGTAATGATGAATCTTTCATTGTCTCATTGTTAAAATGAGAAAACAAAAACTGATTTGGAGAAATGCTATATATCTTTCATTCTTAAAATGAGAAAACAAAGTTTGATTTCAAAACTGAATTAATGAAAAATTCGTTTTTATCCCGTATTATTCTTTTAACATTTTATCTAGTTTATGTATAATATAACGTACGTATAAAAGTAAAAAAAAAAAAAAAAAATTAGATAATACGAAAATATTTATTCAATATGTATTTTAACGTTTCGATTTCATTTGAAATGTTTCAATGTTTTTTTTCAATTTTATTTGAAAATAACATTAAATAAAAGATGGAAAAAAAAAATGAAAGAAATGAAAAGAAGAAAAAAAAAAAAAAATCAAATCGACACATCAAGGTCAAAAGGTGAATATAACAGAAGATAAAACGATACAATGACATTTTCAATAAAATTTATTTCAAATTATTTTCTGATTTATTCCAATCAATTTTAGCATTCAGTTTTATCAAAATTTTATCAAACATATAAATTAATATTTTTATTCATTATTTCTATCAAAATGTTCGTCATTTCGGTGAATTATACCTTCATATTCATGTTTTAGCGTTTTAACTTTTACCTAATAGCTGCCAACTTTTACCTCATTAGTTTTCATTGATATAAATTTTTTACATTCATATAATTTTTTATAATTCTTTCAATCAAATTTCCTTTTGATAGAAATTTTAGATGTAAATTTTATATTGAAGCAATTTTGATTAAAAAAATTATTAGAATTTAAAGTAGTGAAATTATTTTCAAATCTTTTTCCTTTTTTAATCACCAGTTATTATTGTTTCTTAATGGTTTATTTTTTTAAAAAAAAAAGAAAAACTCAGTAAAATAATATCATCCATTCTTATCATTTTTTTCCCTCTCCATAATTATCTTATCAGTATATATAAGTGACCCATTCATTATTTTGTTTCCAATCTTTTACTTTCATTATTCTACAGAATAAAATTTTCAAAAAAATGAAAGGAAAAAATTAAATATTTTTCTAAATTTTCAGAAAAAAACAAAAAGTTATTAGTTTAATATATTTTTATATAATGTAAAATATGAAATCTTTCTTTTTTGCTATTAATTTATTTTTATATAAATACATAATATAAAACAAAATTATGATCTAGGTCAAGTGTACAAACACAATCCATTTTATTGAATTTTTCTAAAGTATTTCTATAAATTTCAATCTTCTTTTTAAATTGACAAAATTAAATGATGTGGAAAATGTGTGTTTATGTGCGTGATATACATTCTTTCATCTTTTATAATAATTTTCTTCACGCATGAACTATGTATTTATTTGAAATTTAAAAATTTTTTCTATTTTTTTCTTGAAATTTATTTAAAATTTGTCATACATTTTGTCCAATTTTCTTTTTCCATTTTCTATTGCTGATTATTATATTTTACTGATAAAGTTTCGCAAAACTATGCAGTCTCATTAAATATCCAATTTATAAAATTCTTTAGAATATTTGCTCACATATATTTGTTGCTTAGAAGATATTTTGATTTTTTATTTGAATCTTATTGATTAACTGGATTTAAATTTTTTTTTTCTATTTTTTTTCTTGAAATTTATTTAAAATTTTTTTAATATTTTTATCAATTGTTTTCATGTTATTTTTGATTTCTTGTCATTTTTTTTATTACTAATTATATTATATTTTGTTAATGATTTGATTTATTAATAAAATTTCGCAAAACTATGCAGTCTTCTTAATTCAATTTATATGGAATAAATTTACTTACATATTGCTTGCTTAGATGATATTTTGATCTTCTTAATTTCAACTTTATTGATCGACTGGATTTAAGATTTTTCTTATCTTTTTTTCTTGAAATTTATTTAGAACTACCTGGACCCGGCCACGCTTCTAGCCGGAAATTGCAGTCCAAAAGTCTTTAAACAGCGCCTATTCGAATGTAACGTTGCTTCGACATTTCAAATTAATCTGTGAATAACTTGAAAAGTTGTGTAAACATGAAAGTCCAGAGAACAGTTATGGTCAAAAAATTCAGTCCGTCCACTTACTTTTACCTATCACAAGTGAGAGAAGTAAGAAAAAAAAAAGGAGATATATTTATATGAAAAAACGCGGCCATTCGAATGCAACGTTGCATTAAAATTTCAAATCAATTGCTGAAGAACTTGAAACGTTGTGTGGAAATGAACAACGAACATTTACATTTTTATTTAAATAGTTTTATAATATTTTTATCAATTCTATTCATATTATTTTGACTTTTTTATCATTCTTTTATTTTATTGTTATATTTTGTAAATGATTGATTGTTGAGAAAATTCGTCGCGAAATTATACGAATCTCACTAAACATTTGCAATATATAAAATATTCATTCACATATTGTTTGTTTCAAAGATATTTTAATTAATTTTAGTCTTATCTAATAGAGAAATGGCATTTATTTGGAAAGCTATTTAAATCTTCATTAAAGACATTTTTTCACGTATTGTTTATGATTACTGCTTGGCTTGTTAAATGGAAAATTAAAGAATGCGAAAGACTTCTTGACTTCCTTTTTCTTCAGCTATTTTATTTACATTAGATTCATTCATGATAGTTTGGTTTTTCTTATTGTTGTTAATGGAATAAGTTATTTATATCTTAATTAGATTTAATTTTGTAGTCTAATTTAGGTAAAAAAAAAAATTAAATTTAAGAAAAAACTGAATCATGTAGTAGAATAAATTGTTTATATCTTTATTATGCTTAGTTTTGGTCCTAATTTAAGCAAATGAACGAAGCTAAATTTAAGTAAAGAATTATATCTAATTTTTATGATCTAATTTAAATAGAAATTAATTTAAGTAAAAGTTAAAAAAATTCCAATAAAGATTAGAAATTCATTAAAAATTTAAATGAAAAAAAGAATAGTTGAAGACTGCAGTTTGTTAATTAAAAATGTGAAAGAAAAAATGATTAAAAGATGAAGATTAGTTATTGAATTTCCTTCATTTAACCTATATTATACATGGCTTATCGATATAAATATAGAGATTTTGGTAACAAAAATGAAAATTTTATTTGTTTTTTCAAAAATTATTTTGTGGACAAATGAAAAAATAATTTTCATCTATTTTTAAATTTATTCAACATTTTAAAATTTATATTTTATCACAACCTAGAAATGGAACTTGCTTTAAAAAAAAAAAATGAAATCATAAAAACAAGAATTAATTTCCAGTATTCTTTATCGGAAATTCTTACAAGTATAACAAATATTTATTCGTATATAAATATACTGAAAGCAATCATTTTTTCTCGAAAATTCTTACAAATATAAAAAATTCTTTACAAAAATTTTTTACAAATTATTTTAAAAATTACCAAGTTTTTTTTCTTATCTTCTGTGTTTCCATTTCTCTGAAAAAGCAGCTAATATTGATTTATATTAAAAAGGCCAAAGGTCATTGTAATAATGGTAGTAAATGAGACATAAAATGAAATTGAATTTGTCCATTTCGCTTGTCACCATTTCACCAATCTTTTGTCATCCATCCATTCCTTTGATATATTTCCATTCGTTTGCATTACATATGTATATCTACGTATGGGTGTATATTTGTTTACATCTTGTCAATAAAAATTCGCCGAAATGTAAATTTTCTTATTTTCCAAATCCTTTTATTCCAAAAATATCGGATCAGTAATTTCTCAATTTTATTGCTTTTTCGTTATAAATTTCTAAAAATCTTATTCCTACTATTAAATTTAAATTTAAGTTTTTTTTTCCTCCGAAAATCATATTCCTCACTATTAAATTTAAATTAAAATTTGCAAATATCAGATCAGTAATCTTTAAATTTTTATTACTATTTCGTTATAAAATTCCTAAAAATCTTATTCCTACTATTAAATTTAAATTTAAGTTTTTTTTTTTTCTCCGCTAATCTTATTCCTCACTATTAAATTTAAATTAAAATTTGCAAATATCAAATCAGTAGTCTCTAAATTTTATTACTATTTTGTCATAAATTTCTAAAAATCTTATTCCTACTATCAAATTTAAATTTAAGTTTTTTTTTTCTCCGCTAATCTTATTCCTCACTATTAAATTTAAATTAAAATTTTGCAAAATGAACAAATGTAAAGAAATAAGTACGATATGAGTTTTATTTCCTCTTTTTCTTTTTGGCATATAATTATTTGCATTTTAGTTATCCGTTAAAATGTTTGTTTACATTTTTACGGATAATTACCCCGATATTCAATAGATAATTCAGAATAATCATCACATACACACATATACTTTAATTCCTTGAATCTGAAACCTAAGATAATTACCCGAATTTAAGGGAATTTTCGAAAATATAATGATTGTGCAGGGTTTTCCATCATACACTCTGAGGTCAAGAAAAAGGTCAATACGAATATTTATATCTAATGAATAATATATTTTTTTTACGCATAGCAATTAGCGACAATTTCATTGTTAAATTCAAAAATAACATTTTATTACTATTAATCATCTAGTAATTAATAAAAATATTTGATAAATATAGGTTTGTCCAGTCTTTCCGTTATTCATACAATTTTTGCATTTTATTAATTTCATTTGTTTAGCAATTTGATTGATATTTAAAGATGGCAAAATTGGCTAACAATATATATTTAAAATTTCAATTTCTATTTTTTAGTAATTTCCATCTAACTTTAAATCATTTATTCTGAAAATTGGTCATCAACAAAGTTTTATTTCTTTCCCCAAAGATCAAAGGTCAAGTGTCTGGGTTATTGCTATCGCTCGGATTTCTAAGTATCACTGCTTTTCTTTGCCGTTTTTGGAACTCACATTTACACCGTCTGATAGAATTGCTTGTGGAATTCGGAAATCGGATTTCTTAGTTACCGGCTTTGGCCTTTTCTGTTTCATGGTGATATCTTACTTAATTTATCAATGATTAATGATTAATTCAAATTTATCTGAAAAGTTTCAAGGAATATTTTCATTCCTTTGAGAGAAAAGAAATCGCAAAATTTAAATTCAAATTTAACAATCAATATGAGTTATTAAATAGACAAATATGAATATACTGAAAGAAAAAGTAAACATTATGCAAACAAGCAAAAAAGAAAAAAAAGAAAAGATACCATCTTCCTTGATAAATTTGAATTTAAAATGTGGAAAATTAAAACAATAGTATATTTTCTGTATTAATTTGCTCATTTATTTAATCTTACTTATTTTCGATGTTATTCAATTCGTAAATGTTTTTATAAATTCTCATTAATATTCATAAATTTCCAAATGATTTCATAAATATTCATTAATGCTGTTTACGTAATTATTAATTAGAGATAATTTTTTTTCTACTTAATTTCCATGATTATTTTACTTCGAACTGTTCTTTAATGTTTATATTCAAAGAATGTGATTGATATTTTTTCCTATAAAAATATTAATTATTACAAAATAATGCTACTTGAAGCTATTTTTCAGGATGCCATCATCATCAATCCGGAAAAAAGTATATGGTCTGATACGTAATACATTTTCATCTATATCTTCTGATATCGACAATGACAGTGATAATGATAACAACGATGATGATGGTTTGATTGTTGATAAAAATGATAAACGTATTATAAATTATGGTACTGGTGCTACAACTACAATTACTTCTAATAATCCATGTTTTCCGGATGATTATTCATCGTTAACTCAAACATCCAGTAATTCCTTTATTTCACAATGCATTTTCAAAAGGTATGCTAATTTTTTATTTAATTTAAAAGATTTTTTCAGGAAAAATGGTTTGTTTTTTAAATTGAAGTATTAACAGTGGAATATTTTCGTTTCAAACAACTTCTTATTTTTTAATCCATAAAGCGAAAAGTTTTTCGGAAATTTCAGAAAACTTTGTTTAATTTGAGATTATAATGAAATTTTTTTAATACGATTTTTTCTTATTTTTCATTTTAAATTAGTAGATATAAGTATAACTGTAGTTCAGCATTTTACTTCAGCATATTTTTATTGAATTATTTTAGGGCATTTAATTTTTCGGAAATTTTAATTTTGCAAATTATTCATTTTCATAATACAAATAATTTGATTATTGTATTATTCCAATTATAATATATTATATAACAGTCTATCAATATTACACCAGCAATTATCAATCTATCTTGGATATCAAGAGTTCTTTATTATTGTGATGATTAATTTTCATCTTGAAATATGGAAAGAATTTACGAAATTTATCAGAAATTTATTGAAAATTACATCGTATAGAACTTTTTTTTTTTTAAAGTGTACCGATATTTTTATATCCGATTTTCCTGTTTCACTAATTTCTTTTAGCAGGAAAAATGGTATGAAATATGGAACAGAAATTTATTCGGGTAAAACCGGTCTTGATTTGCCGGTTCTTCTATTAGAACCTTTATCCAAGAATATTTGTGCTTCATATACTGGTCCAGAAGGTGGACTTATGGAGGTACATTAATAAATCATTTTTTTTTTTTTACTTGAGACAGTCAAGGCGACAAGGACATGATGGTTACTGATTTCTATTACTTTGATTGTAACAAGTGTAAAAAGATTCCAGTTGTGTATTTTTATAGGTTAAAAAGTTTCTAATCGTAATAAAATGCAGACATCACACAATCACTTTTTGAGTAAATTTTATTCCACTCATCTGTTTTATTTATTGCTCCATTTACAGAAAAACAAATGATTCTAGGATTAGAAAGTTCAGAAATTCAAGTGAACTTATACCACATTTTTTCAGGTAGGAGGCATACGTCGTCAACCGATTGTTCGGATGGCAAATTTGGATGACGAACTTTACTTAAGTTTTGATGGTAATTTATCGGAGATAGAAAGTTCTTCAAATGATGAATTTGAAACTCCGCAACATAATCATTTACGGCAATCATCATCCGGTTTGATAGGTTCATGTACATCATTGGTTGATTCACTCATGGGAGATGCAATATTACATTCAGATACTGGTACAATTATTCTTTATTTTTTGAAATTGAAATCTGATTGTAAAATTTCTTAGAAATTCTTAAAATTTGTTTCATATTTAATTTGTTATTTTGCCTTAATAATTTAAATCATTTTATCCAAGTGATATTCGTAATATCACCTAAGCCTATGTATTTCATAATCTGTTTACTTAATTAATTGCTATTATGACTGTCTTTTTAGAAGATTATGACTGGAATTGTTTCGATGAAGAGCGCTGCTTTGGAATATCAACAACACTGTACGAGCAGAATCCGTTAACAGGCGTAAATGCTGGTAATCCAATAGCAGATGCTTTTGGTATTGTAGCTCGGGAAAATAATGTTGTGATGGCATTGGCAGATGGTGTCAACTGGGGTGAAGGAGCACGTCTAGCGGCACGATGTGCAATACGAGGAGCTATTGATCATCTCAATTATCATCTTTTCGCGGAAGAATGCGGAACAACCACTGTTTGTCATTCATTTTTTTTTTCCAGGGATTTTATTTTTTGAAAATTTGATTTCAAACAAAAGATTGGAGAAGTTAATATTATTGAAGTATTGGCTGAAGTTTTCCATTTTATTATTACTTTATTTTTGTTGTTGACGATGAAAAGAATAATAAAAGGATGAATTAAATGATTAGCCCAACTTGCTAATACTATAAATTGTATTTGAGATATTCAGCATAAAAATTACAATGTTAGTGAAGCATTGTAATTTTTATGGAGATTTCATGGCATGAGATCATAGATTAGTTTTTTTTTTTTTTTTTTTTTTTGATGATAAATTGATGATAGAACATCACTAGCTAGCTAGAAAATAGACTGCAAGAAAATGACATCTTTCAAGTCTGATTACATTCAATGTATTTCTATATTGATGGTTTTTCTTATCGACATCGGATGATTGTTAAAACATACAATGCAGTGATTTATAGCTGATACTGATGATAAATTGATGATACAGACTATTGTCCACTTGAAATGAAACTATTCGGATTTTATTTAAAACTAATCTATGACCTCATGCTCAGTCTTATTAGGTGAAAAGGATTTCTAAAATTATGAATCAGATGTCACTCTTTTATATTTATTACGACTTATAGTCGTTGTCCTTGGAGACATCATTTTATTGCCTATCTATTATCAATAAATCTTTTGCAAGTAGCATGTAAACTTACATCTGGCAACAGATGTCATTGACGATGTTCTTAACTTTCTCCTTCTTAACATGTTAAGGGTTGAGGAATCTAATTACTGCTCATTTGTCATCCTATATTTTTCAAAATATTCAAAGTGATTTTAATTTAACTTCTAAGCTTTCTAAAATATTTTCAGGATGTATTTCATAGATTACTTGGTGCATTTCATTCCGCCCATGCATTGATTTTGCAAGAAGGTGGTCTTTTAACAACACTTTGTGTAGCTGTTGCAGTACAACTGAAAGAAAGTACTACCTGGGTACTTTGCGTATGTAATGTCGGTGATTCCTTATGTTTTGTGTACAATCCACAGACTGGTGTTCAAGAAGTACGTTGAAAGAATTCAAATATATTTCTGTTTTACAGTGCAATTATTTTTATTTGTCAAATTTAAAAGTTTAAAGACATCTTCAACTCATGAAGTACAAAGAATGAAAAGCCCAATACGCAAATCTTGGTAAGGATTAAAGCGGTCCGATTTGATTTATTAATTTAAAGATTACAATCGCTTCACACGACATATGTAGCATGCGTGATATGCGTGATGCGGGTGGTGCATTGGGACCTGTTGACGGCATGAATCCTCAGCTGCACAATCTGACATGTTCAATGACATTCGTAGAACCAGGCAAGCATTTAAATTTCCAATACATATCAAGAAAGGAATCGAAAGAGTATATAGGAGAAGAATTGAAGAAAAAATATATTTACGGATAAATCATATTAATAATATCTGAAATTTATATGGAAAATATGAAAACGATTTTTCCAGATGATGTAATATTCATAACATCGGATGGTGTATCTGATAATTTCGATCCAGTAGTCGGAAAATTTTGTGTTATTAAAAGACCATCGGAACCAGTTATTCCTGCAGAAAAATTAGAGCCAATTTCAGTGTACATTTCTTCTTACTACTTATATAGATATTTGTAATGAAATATTCTATTTCTAAATAAACTGGAATTCATTAACTTAATAAATACATAATATGATTATCCAGTGTAGTATATTTTATTTGTTTTGAGTGATATGATATAATTCTAGCTGGTGTTCCGTATATGGTAATCATCAAGCTATCAGATACTGCATATATATTTGTTTATGAAACTCTGAACTTATTGAATAAAATTTTGAGCAAAGTCTATTATTTCATTGTTTTTAGATCAGTAGGTAGTGAAGATAAAAGTCGAGATATTGAATTTGCTCGAATACGCACCTGCAATGCATCACTTCCATGTGTTGATGCTGAGGAGCGTCATGAATTAATGTTATTAAGGTATATAATCTCCAATTTCATATCAGCAAAAAATTAAAAAAAATTCTTTTCTTGAAAATCGAAATATAAAAAGTTTTCCGGACTTCAAATACAAATTTTTGAAATTGAAGAGAAATTTTCGTATGAAACTCTTGAAATTTTTGGTATTTTATTATAATACAATTTGTTCTTCTTTGAGAATGGGCGATATAATTTCGAATGGTATTCTTCCATCCATGTCAAGATTAAGATCTTCACCGGCAAGTCGATCACAATCGCCGAATACCGGTGGTGTTGTTGTTAGTGCCAGCAAATTATGTCATAATCTCATTCAATTCGCTCGGCAACTGTCCATGTAAGCATTTTTTAATGAATATGCATATTTATAAATATACATATAAAATCAGTATGTTTTCATTAATTTTATTCATCCAGATCTGAATTTTGACTGATCCTAATTCATCGAAAATATTTTGTCTATCTTTCGAGCACAAAAATAAGTCGAAAAATTCGGAAACTGCTGCACAACACAATACATGATACGGAGGATGAAATATAAAAAGAGATCTTATTAACTTTAGTTGATTAAGAATTGAATATTCAATTCTTCATCCTTTCGAATATCTAAAATATTTCTTTTTTTAATAATGCTTTTTATCCATATGAGAAGAATATCTTTTATCATCGGTTTTAATAGTATTCTCGATCTGCAACGAAAGAAAAAAAAAACATGCTGTATCTTACAAATATTTACTATTATTCAGTTTTAGTAATAATTCTGATAAGTTCTTTTCAATGTATTTATTGTTTTTCTTAAATTTAGAGAGCTGTTCTTATCATTTTTCATCTCTTTATTGCTTAGATCTTGATTCATCTTTTATTTCTCTTATTTTTTCTTTATCTTTATTTTCCATTATTTTTTTTTTAGGGCAAAGCGTCGAACTCTAGAAGATCCGGAATTGTATCAAATTGAGAAACGTCTAACAAAAAGTGAGCAACGTAATCATCGTAAAATGGTACGATGTAAATTGAGTGAAATGCCTGGAAAGCTTGATCATGCAACGGTTGTAGCTTTTAAAGTTGGAATTTGGCCAAATGATGATGGTACTTATTTTGAAAGAAATTACTCGAAATTTCGCGGTAATTGAGAGAAAGCATTTGAAGGCCAAATAAAAAATAAAGAATTAATGAATAATAGAGCAAATTTAACTTTGTTTGGTGAATGTTTGTCGAAATGAATTTCCGATCCTTGAACTTTTAACACTCTTTTCTGTAAAAAAACCAAAAAGGAAAATCAAATTTAAAATTTTCACTCCATATCTAGATTATCAAGACTTCTGGATATTATATATAATTTGGCCAGAATTGTTTCATATCATGAAGTCACAAATTGAATTCTCTTAGACACATATTATTAAAATTATGCTAGTTCATTTAAAATTTCAAATTAGAATAGTAATTTGAATTTTTTTTTGATTTCATTTCAGATGCAGGAAGTGAGAGATCATTATTAGCAGATGATTGTTTAAATGAATCGGCATCAACTATACATTGTGAAAATGATGAAAACGAGGAAAAGATGGATAATGTTAAGACGTCGGGGATAGGAAACATTCAGGAAGAAGAAATGACATGTGATGTAAATTTCGCTGTACAGAATGATTTCATAGTACATGCACAAACTTCTATACCGTGTAGTGATCGAGAAAAGACAACTGCAAATGTTGATAGTTCACAATGTGTTAATAGTTCACAATTCGATTCAGTTAGAATGAATAAAGGAACGAGAAACAGAAATCATTATGAAGAGATATCGGTAAGTTCCATGTTCTCGATGAATTGAATTTTCATTCAATACCAAATCAATCATTGCAAGATTAGGCTTGCAATCATGCCATTGTTTATAAGGAAATAAAACCAATCATTCATAAATGGAAGTTATGATCAAGGTAAGTGTTGTTATTTTGGCACTAGAAATGTAATTAATTAAATCCCTATGATTTCACTATTTTCATTTTTAGATATCAAATAAAGCAAATGATATTAAAACTCCGAAAAAACATGCTCGTGGATCTGCTGGTCGTCATACGCTTTCAGTGGATGTCGCTTGGTTGAAAAAATTTGTAGTGCTGAAGAATTCTACAAATGGAGCTATAATTGAAGAAGAAAGAACAAAGTAAATTTTTTTTATTATAAAATATGGAAGATTTCTTAAATTTTTTATGTCAAATTTTTATACTGGAAATAATAAACATTAACTGGAATCCGAATATCTCGCGTTAGTGCCATTTTCTTTATTTCAGCACTTTTTTTTTCCTTTATTTTTTTTTCAGGAAATTTAATAGCGGTGCGGAAACTGAAAGACCACAAACGTTATCATTGCGTCAGCGCTTTTGTAATCTCATGGGTTCAGCTCGCGGCATAATTCAGACAAGTGCTGCCGGAACACCGAATAGGGAATTACCTTCACGTAATCCATTCTCGAAGAAAGTATCTTCTACTAATTCATCGCCAAGGAAAAAACCACAAGCTTACTAAAACATATTTGTACACTATTGGTTGATTAATCGAACATCAAGTTCGGAAAATAAAAAAACCTGTATAAATTGATTGCCAAAATTTAAAACTTAATACTATTGTTTAATGAATTGAAAATTTTTTTTTGCAGAATTAAAAATATTCCTATCTCTCGAAAATGTTAAAATGTGAAATTCTTGTTATCATTATCTAGGATAACTTATGACTGATTTTTGAAATTCAGACTTTTTATATGTTATTTCCACTTGCAGAGTCATTATATGAGTATTTAAAATATCCAAACTTGGTTTAGTTTGCCAAATACTGCATTGATGTCAAATTTAATTTGAAAAAAAAGGAAGAAAGAAAAATTCACCGCATCGTTCAAATTATTTTTAGCTTTATTACTGATTTTATTAAGAAGAATTGATCCCTCTATTATATGTAAATTTCTTACACTGCCAATATTTGCCAATATTTGAGTTCGAAATGATCTTTTTTGTTTTCAGATGTTGCTTTCATTACTATCTATATTTTGAAAGAAAAAAATAATAAAAGGAATGGTATAAGCCAAATATCATTTCGAACTATTCTTCATGTATCGTTTCAATTTTAATTTTTTTATTTCATTTTCTCTGTAATTATCTATCTGATCAATTAAAATTGATCAGTATCTCTGTATATCATGACAAACATTGAATTTTACAAATCTTTTAATTTTATTCTTTCGAATATTTAATTTGCTTTGCATCTTAGAATATAATTTACCAGAAACTTATCTCGCACATTGCACCAACAATATTTGCTTGCATGTAAGCCATATGAGCGTAAATTCATTTCTAAAAACGCAATATTTCTAAAAAAAATTCGAAAACTGGAAGATTGTGGGAGAAAAGAAATATTCCAGCTGAATATAGATATTTATTTGCACAACACTTCAAATTATTATTGGAAGAATAGGATTTAAATTCCAGCTATTTCGCATTAAAATTTACTTCTATTAAAAGCCGCAATTATCGCTGTAGATTTGATATGATTTCTTTTCCGTTATCATATTGTTAGAAAATTTTGAGGACAAGATTTTCGTAAAGTATTCTAGACCTAATGGAAGAGAGACCGCTGTAATTTTTACTTTTGTTCGTAATCGACTTCTCAACATAGATAACACAAATATTTTCAGATTTCTTGAACGATGATAACGAATTTCTAAATTATGAAACAATAATTAGAAACTTGTACTACTCAGATATTGTGAACTATGGCAATGGTTCGTATCCTCCGGTATCGTTAAGAATAATGATAAGATTACTTGCTTTATACATTTCCTTTATGAGAATACGAGAAAATCTAATTTCCCTTCGAAAAATTCGAAATATTTTATTTTCTGTAATCAAAGAGCTGTAAATTTATTCTGTTCCATGCTTCCGAATTCCAAATTATCTGTTGTATTAATTGGATTATTCCGGATAATGACAAGTTTATCGCTATAATCCAATAAATTCCAAAAATTTATAATTTCATTTTTTTTTTCACTGTAAATGAAAATTGTGATTTTATTCAGATAAATTTATAAAACTGTCAAATTGTCATTCCTTTTTTCAACAGTAAGATGAAAACTGATGAAGAAGAAATTATCAAACATACAATGTGCAATATGTACATATTTGAAAAATATTATAACCGTATTTCTCATTAAAATTTCAAAACCTAAACTATGTATTAATAACTTATCCTTAACAAAATTCGATTTAATCACTGTCCTATTCAGCATGCATTGTTATAGCTACCGCAAAGCATGCTGAAGCATCGTATCGGTAATTTTAAAATTTGGGAAGCAGATCAGAACTCGATATTCAAAAAAAATAATTACATGAAGTATTTCTGAATTAATAAGAAGAAAGGAAATTTTCAATATGTCTTTAAAAAAAATGAATTAAAATAAAATCACTAACAATGAAAGAATTCTAATAATGAGTAGGTTTAGAAAAAATCCCGTGACAGAATGAGAAGTGTCTTTCTGGAAACACGTACTAAAATAATGATGAATTTACAGAATGAAATAATATACAGTTGTGAAACAGAGCAAAAAATGAAATACGGAGCAATACCAGTTCAAAAGATATAGATCTTCCAAAAAATGTTCAACGCTGAAATAAACAATTGAAACGAAACATATGTTTTCCTTTAGATTAAAAAAGTTATTTCCAGTCTACAGAGTTATTAAAAAGTTTGTTTCAAACATTAAAATCTACACATACATATATACACATATGTAGGAGAGGTCATATGTTGTTCAATTCGGTAACGGTGAATATTTCTTGATCGTTTGGCATCGAATGAAAGTCCTCTGATGAGTTATGCCTTGATTGGAAATCCGTTGTACTTGAAAAACCAGAAAATCGTTGTCGCTCACGATTTTGCAAAATTTTTCGCCAAATACGGCATACTATACCACCTCTATAAAATATAACAAATTTAGCAGATTAGCAAAAAACGAAAAAATTATTCAATTTTATTCCTTAATTATAAAAGGGAATAAGATTTCACAGGAAATTCAATTCAAGCCAAAATTAATAACAATTTATGCAATTCGAGAATTATGAAAGCACTTCATTATGACCAACTAAAAAATTACAGCTGGGACTATTAAACCTCAATCTTCATCGTTTAAAATAAGTGTCATAATTCAAAACATTTTTTTTCTTTCCTTCTTTTGTTAATAAATAGTCTTAAATATGTCATCTCCTTCTTGGCATTATTTTATTGTATAACATGAAGTACCTCAGATTAAGTCTCATCAAATCTTCTCGAGTGACAAAGTCAAAAAGATCTTGCTTTGTATATTCTTCTGCCTGAATCCTCCCAACTGTATTATCATCACATCCGAAAGAACGCAACCATTGTACCAATTCATCATCTCGAATATTTCTTGAAACAAATATTGCAATTAATGATTAGAATGAACAATTTATCACCCGAATTGCATAGATATATGTTAAAATGATTTTTTTAAATTTCGGCAACAACTTGATTGATTCCAGTCCATTTCTCACTTTAGATTAATTTTATTCCAAGAAATTTACCAACTTACAAAGAAGTTTCAACGCGACTGAATGGTTCTTGTTCCAAGGACTGAAAAGTGCTCACAGTGCATACTGGCGAAATTTTTGAACTCGTTTTGGTTTGAAGCACTAAAGGAGATAAGGGAAAACCAGCTGGTAATAATGGCGTTAGTGTTTGCAACTGTTGATTACCCGATGTGTTATCATTATCGGACAATAAATTAGACAAACGTTCCACACGCAATCTTTTCTCTCTCAGAATAGTCTGAAGTAATTCGTTATATTCACGTTCAACGGCAACCAATTCCTCAAATAATCTGAAAGAGGATTTGCTAAAATGAGGAACTGAAGAAAAAAGCGAGATAGGGAGATTGAAAAAAATCAACTGAAAGTCATGAAAAGAAAAACTGAAAAAAGCAAATAAAATATTTTTGCTCGAATTTAAGTTTATAAAAAGAAGGTAAAGCAATGGGTTTTACCTCCTATTCTCATCAACCAATGAACGCATCTCTTTTCGCATTTCCGGTGAAAAATTACCCCAGATGGCTTCTCCTGTAATACCACGGGATGCAGAACACGACTGGCTATCTACGGTTGAATGTTCACTATGAGAGCCACCACTTTCACGAGATATCGATGACATACGATTGCCCGGTGCATCCTGTACCGACAGCATTGCTGACAGATCTAAAAAATTTACAACTATGGTATCATTGTTTAATTAATCTCATTTCATATTTGATGTGTTACAATGACTTAAGCAATAAATGAATTAAAAAGAATGAACAAATCAACAAAACAAGTGAACCTCCTTCAAAAAAAAAAAAAAAGAAAAAAAAACGCACACTTGAATTTTATTAACAGCTGGTACGCTTAAATGCTTTACTAATTTTGATAATCTAATAAACTATATGGCAGAAATTTTCTGCCATAACAAGAAAAATGCAAATAAGATTTAATAAATAAAGATGATAGGAGTAAATTAATAAAATTTATAGAGCAACAGAAAGTAACTAGGTTATCTTTGGAAGTGTCAGTGATAACGACTTCTGCATTAAAAGGTATGTGTCGGAGTAATGTGATAGATGAATGCCTTGAAGTAAACCAATTCTTCAAAAAAATTAGCACAGCGAAACTGAATAAGTGGCTAATTAGTGCTTTGGTTTACAGCTGGCACGCTTAAATGCTTTACTAATTTTGATTATCTAATAAATTATATGGCAGAAATTTTCTGCCATAGCAAGAAGATGCATTATAACAATCTCAAAAAAAGTGCAAATCACCATAAATCAAAATATGTATGCAAATGACAATTTTATAAATTTATCTGAATAAATTTACTGATTTAAATCGCGTCAAAAAATTTCGAAAAAGGATTGTATAATTGTTATAAAAACAACATAATCATTCATTTGACTGTCTCAGAGCCGGAAGAAAACTAAGATAGAATTATATTTTGCAAATGAATTAGTATGCTATAAAATTATGAAATCAATGATGTAACTGAACATAAAATAGGAAAAAATAAAATAAAATAGATTGAACTTTTAATTCCGAAATATTAGTATTCCTTTGAGTTGTATGCCACAATTGCTTACGCTGCAACTTTCCAAAAAAAAAAAAAAAAAGATGTAATTCCAGAAAATTAAAGAATAATTTGACTGTTAAGCAGAGAAAATCACGTGGAATGTGAGAAAAGCAAAAAGAATAGACGACTTAACACAACAGATACGAAAAAACAGGAAAATGCGTCTTATTGACAAAGAATGCGACAGAGGATAACTGCAATTTATTCCGATCATGATACAACGAATCTAATCATTTATCCAGTTTTCTTATTAAGTTAATGCATTCTTATATTTTATTTTCTAAACCGCATTTTATTTCTCAACTTAAAATCTAGCAATTCCTTTTCGATTTCTTTTGTTCTCTTCCTGTTCGTACTGCTATATTTTTCAACACCATTTAAAAACATTATTGCAAATCAGGATAAAATATTCAGAGTTATGGAAATTACTTGCTGATATATCACCAATCTAATAACGTTACAGAATCATCTTGTAGACTTATAATAAACTAATAACCATTCTAAATCTAACTATAACGAGAGTTACCAATATTGTATAAAAATTCACAATAGCATATTTTCCATTTGTCATGTAACTAAGGAGACAACTCAATGACAAAACATGGATAATTTGATTTTGTATGAAGCAATTCAAATATATCGAAGTCATAAATCTTTTTTCTGTCGAATAAATATTAATATTTATAAAAAATTTACATTAGTTATCTAAGTAATATTCACATATTTCAAAATGGATGATAAGTGTAACGGTTTAAAAATGCTTCTATAAATATACGATAAATATATGTGTCATTGTCGCGGTAAAAAAAATATTTACTAAGCAAAAAACTATACCTGGAGAAAGAATGCTAACAGCAGCTTGTACAGCGCTACGTATTAGATTATCAAGAGCAAAAATCCAATGCGGTTTGATGGTTTGCTGACGAAGTGATGGTTGTACTGCTTCTGAAAAACTATACAATGCGAGATTAACTTGTGATATTGCGGAAGGTTCGAAATCAAGCTGTGCTCGGACCGTATCAATTGCATCCTGAAAATGTTATCATAAATTGATATTTCAAGAATTTTCGATTCATACAATCTGATATTTATTGACACTTTATTATAAGATTCATTTAATCTCCAGAAAGTAAAATCTGAAATACCTAATTAAAATACCTAATTATTTTACCCATGATTTGGAAAACGTATTCAGTAACTGAACCTTCTCAATGTGTAATGTTCTCAGATTTCAGTAGAAACTACAAACAAACGCACACATACTGTACCTGTATAGGAGCCGTATTTTTCGAAAATAAATAATTGCGCATGCCAAGCAGCAAAGTTAGCAACATTTCCTAAAAATTTTCATACTGAATAACAGATTTAAAAAACTTTATTAAACATCAATAAAATTCATGCTTATTAATTCAGTTACTCCAATACTGCCTTTCTGTTATGATGAATAACATACCTTTGTGACAACCAAATCACCCATAAGTTGACTCTTTGTAAGATGCTCATACCAGTTATCAATAATCTAGAAAAAAGAGAAATTTGTAACAACTAAATAATCCAAAAACACAGAAAATATCATAATTTCCTGAATACTAAATGCGATATATAAAGAAATGGGAAAAAATAGTAAAGTCATAATTGATCACTTCAGATTCAATCCTTTTTCATGCATTAATCTATTAATTTATTTACAATCTATATCTATATGCAATCAAAATAAAGAAAAAAGAATACTTCATTTTTATAATCCAACATGAAACGAGCCAAAGTATTGCGCCGCTCGGAATCTTTTTTGAGCATAAAAAAACGCGAAGACATTCCACTTTCATCGGAAGCAGTTCGATTTAACGAACTGGAATTTATAAATGATGGGGCAACACCATTCACCGAAGGACTACTGAACAATGATGATGAATTCAATTGCGGATGAGTATTGTCATCTGCAAAAATAAAGATATCTCATCTTTTGCTCTAGTTATCCGAAAATGAATTTAAAAATTTCTTAAAAAAAGAAAATGAATCAAACAAAACAAAGTAAATGAATAATTTTGAAAATAAAGTGACATTTGAAATAATTACCAATAATTGGTGATGAGGGCTGACTTAGTTGTAAATTGCATGAATTCGGACTGATGTTACTATGATCCAGTTGAAATGACGTAAGACGTGGAGCCGTTGCACTTTCAATTAACAAATGCAAATTCTTCGTTTCGGTATCCTTACCTGTTTCTCCCTGCGCTCCTATATATGATACTGAACGTTGCATTTCTGGAAATTTCATATTCTACATTAATATGAAAAGGATGATGGAAAATCTATTTCATTTTTTGGCTTACAATAATTCCGTGCAGCACGAAAAAAAGTAAAATAAAGAAAAAGCTTCGAAATTATTATGAAGAAAAGAAAAAAAACTTGAAATTCTAATAGTGAAACTTATGAAGCACATGCTAAGGATAATATGAATGAAGATAACGTAGAAATCAGCTCAAAAAACAAGCAGACCATAAAATTTTAAGAAAATGATATGTAAGATATTGAAACTTGACAGAAATGAATGCAAACTACAAATTAAAATTAAAAAATTTATGGTATCTTATTTTAATTTGTAGTTTGCATTTTTTTTTTTCTGTTCGAAAGGGGATAATGACTGACAGAAACGTGACCATATAATATTTCTATAATTATCTACTTCTCTCATCGAAGATTTAAGAAACACAAAAACAGTTAGATAATTAATATCGGCAAACATATTAAGACATGTATAATTATAATGTTCAACACCGAATGGTGTAAGCATCACAAAACTATTTTATGGTCAATATCTGAATGATTCATTGATAATGTCATCTTCCTTTAATTTTAAAACAAAAATTTTGCCTAAATATTTAGAGCGTATAAACTTACCACGATTATATTTCCATGCTTCGAAGTGTTTTTTGGTGGTATTTCCACTTCGATTTCTGAAAGAGAAATATCATTATGATGAAGTGAACTACAAATAAATTCTCATTATCTAAATAAAAAAAACAATAAGTAGTAATGAAAAGAAAAAAATACGAATGTGGTATTAAATGTTGTATGAATGGATCCATTAACAATTCTGCTGCTGTAGCACGTTTCCGTGGATCGGGTTCAAAACATCTGCAAATAATCCAAGAGTACAGTATTGAAAAAAATAAAAATTGTAAACGAAATATCCAAATCGAAAAAAAAAAAAAAAAAAGCAAGCTAATTACAGCAATAAGAGTTATAGTCAAAGATTTTTCTTGATAGCACGCAACTGCGACTGTAACAAGGATGCATAGAATGTCAGAATAATTTCGGTGTTTTAGTGAAATTATTTCAAAGAGAATATTATACAACTGTTTTCTCACATGCTGATTGTGCCAAAAGCTGTACTTGCCCACTATTTTCAATAAATTTTGAGCTAATACAAAAACTTCTACTATTATGATCAGCGAATAAATTTAGCGTACCTCAAAATAAATCGTTTACATCGTTCACTCAAACCATCTGGTATCGGTGGATGAGTCTTGAACATCCCAACTTTGAACATTGCTGCTTGCGGTGAGCCGAGTTCAACAAATGGTGGTCGTCCAGTAGCCATTTCAACCATTGTACAACCGAAACTCCAAATATCGGCTGGAGCACCGTATCCTCGTTGTCCATGATCGATTACCTAGAAAAAACATAAGTGAAAAATCAAACATACGAAAATTAAGATATACTAAATAAATGTCATCGCATCATAATGGATCTAGTAAACCGTCTCGGATTTTTCCAGCCGTTTTAGTTGTGACATAGTAGAAACATATGACAGAAGAAACAACGGATGTAATATTAAAATAATTAAAATACCGATAATTCAGATAAGAATCTTACTTCTGGAGCCATATACTGTAAGGTTCCAGCAAATGTTTCAGTAACTGGATTCAGACCAGCTAGTCTTTTGCATGTGCCAAAATCAGATATTTTACAAACACCACTGTATGTATTCACCAACACATTATCTCCTTTTATATCACGGTGAACTATTTTCTGATCATGCTGTAATAATTTTCTGTAAAATTACAAAAATAATAAATCTGGAAGGTAAAAATAATTCGCGATAGATCAGACTGAAACAACCGTTAACTTGGGTTTCTTGATAAATCTTAATGATAAAAAAAAAATTATAATGAAAACTTGAACAATCTTGATGACAATCCTGATGTACTGTTCCAAAAAATTGAAAAGTAGACAAATTATGCGCAAAAAGAGTTGAATCATTTAAAAACATTTAAAAAAGTTGGAAACGATCTATTTATAGGATAAAATGCAATTTTATAGTTTGAATAAGATACATACTCGCAAAAATACATAAAATCAAAAAGTTTTAATACATACCAAATAACGCAAACCATCGAGTATTTGTTTACCATATATAGCCATCGTTTTTTCATTATCTATCAATGGGCCCCATTTGCTTCGTAATAAAGAACTTAAGCTCCCTGTAAAAAATCCTTGCTTTGAAGTCTGCATGAAAATTCGAAGTTTTCGTCCAAATTTATTTTGAAATTGGATTATTATATTTTGATTTATTATACTAATCATAATTTTGCTCACCTCCAGGTACTTGCTCCATGATAATTTGAAAAATATCATTCCCTTGATCTTTTTTAACTAGTTTACATCCAAGATACTGGACAATATTTTGATGTGAAAGGGTCGAATGCAACTGAATTTCTTCCATCAATGGTTGTACTTCCTCTTCATTTTTAACTTCTACTTCTTTCACCACTATCGATCTATTAGATATTAAAAATTAAATTAATTCTAGAAAATTTTTGCAGTAATTAGAATCAAACATTACTTTATTAAAGATCTACAACTAACCTCCTAAAAGAAATTAAGAAGACTTAGAAGAAGGTGCTAGGAGCAAGCCCATATCACTTATAAAAAATAAAAAATAAACAATACGAGGTTATATCTGCTTTAGTCAAAACTGATCAATATAATGAGTACTGCAGATACTTGTTTGCAACTCGGTCGTCATTCCGTATTATTATGGACTGAACCTTTTTAGAAGATGGCAGAGACAATAAGGTTAAAAAACTAAGTAACAGAATTCAAGTTGTATTTTTGAGAGTGATGATAAATCTAGCTCAAAATAAAATAATTAAATAAAAAAAGCAAAAAAAATTTTACCTCTGTGTTGACAGATCTCTTCCAGCATAAACAACACCATATGTCCCACGACCAAGTACCACACGATCACCACTGTTTGTTAATTCATACTCAAACTACAATCAATATGATTAGGAATTATGTATATATATAATTATAAAAAAAAAAATATATAGATATATATATATATTTTTTTTTTACAGGAAAAAAAACTAATCAATGAAATTTACTACTACTTACTTCTAGGCGATTCTGAGCTTCGCAATCTTGCAAAACACGGCCTGCATTACCATCCAATTCATTAATCATTTCGATCAATGAACTCATTACCCTAAAGAAATCGAAATCAAAAAAATCTGCTTTATATAAAACTAATTAATAAACAAGATAGCAAAAACTAAAAGCGATACTTATTGCAGTGAGCAGCAGATGGGAATACCAAATTAAAGTCATCTGAATTTTCATGAACATAAAGAAACATAGAACGGTCATCACGTTTGGATGCAGAAACTGCTTTAATATTTGCAGCAGTGAAATGCCAGCGATGGATGCCTGAAATAGAAGAAAATATGATTTATAAAGTCAAAAATATATTTCTGTATTAAATATATTCTTGAAAAAATGCAACTGCAATATACAAGACCATGTATTTTCTATGCATATTTAATTTCTTAAAACAAAGTTACAGCTAATTTCATTTATTTCCATCATTAAAGCCTGAAATCTATGTTATTACATTGCCTACATTGCAAAAATAGAATCCGTGAACTGGAGCAAAAAATAATCGATTCCATCTATCTAACAAAAAATTGATAACAGAATCTAACAAAAATAATGATTTTTACAGTGATGAATTGTTTCAATTTTTTTTCGAAGAATTAATGTAGAAAAATATTTTACCTGGAGGAGGCTTCTTTTGCTGACTGCTCTCCAGTACATGACTGAGAATTATTGAACCTTCGCTAACATTCAGCGTCAAAAAGCTCGGCGTGTACTGCTGAAATAAAAACAGAAAAGTCTAACTGTTACTGATAAAAAATAGAGAGCCTGAGAACCACATATCTCTAATAAAAAATGGACAGTTTGAGAACCACATATCTCAAATTTCGAATTAACTTAAGATGCATCTAGAGATATTATAAAGTTTTATTTAAGCCTGCTGCAGCAAACAGAATATGTTGAATCTACAAGAAAGAGTAACTAACACAAGAACCAACATAACTTGAACAGAGCTTTTAAAAATGAAATTAAATGATTGCACCATAAAAAAAAAAGCAATAAACGAAGGGACCTTTGTAACTTCTTGAATAAGAACTGGAAAACGACCGCAAATAATTTCCTCTTCTGAATCGATAGCTTCCATGAAAAATTCTGACCAAAACAAAAACTGTTGTTTTTCTTTTTCCACTGGTGACATTGTTGCTGCACAACGATTTAACAATTTTATATTCTCCATTGTTGATTTCAGAAACCTATCGTAATTACAAAACTTAATTGGAAATAATGATCACTATCATTGCTAGCTTTCTGATCATCGTATGAGAGATGATTTAACTCGGATAATAACAGTATTTTCTTCCCTTTTTTCTCATCACTTTATTTCTTCTCTCACTCCATTCTCTCGTTTTGTTTCTTAGAAAAGTACTTCAGATTTTAGCATTCTGGCTAGAATATGAGATACAAAGTTTCGAAATTTTCGTTTAGAAACAACTGAGAGACCGAGCAAACGGTGTGTTACTGCGATAAAATAGTAGTTATTCAATATGACTTATATATTTAAAAAATGATATTTATCTGTTTTAAAAAACTATTTCGCTTACCAAATGGGTGGTTTCAAAATTGCCATTTTCAGTGCTGCCTGACATGCTTTGGGATAATCCTCAGCTAATACCGAAACCTCAAAATAAGTGGCCACATCCCAATACTCGCTTAAATTCGCTAAAGCACCTTTCCTTCCAAGTAAACTGTTAAGTACGACAGCTGCAATTTAGTAAATGACAACATCTGATTCTCGATCTCTATAAAAATTCTATTTTCTACGAGTGATGGCTTTCTGCTCAGAATTCCATCTGTTATTATAGATATAAAACAAGTATTTCTAGTTTGGAAGAAATTATACTACTATACTGAACAACAGCCTAAGCATGTCTCTCCATAACTGAATTAACAGGCTATGATAATGCCTAAGCATGTCTCTCCATAACTGAATTAACAGGCTATATTAATGACGACTTATAATTATGCATACCAATCTGTTGCATTTCACTGTTATTTTCGAATGTTTCACCACGAGCACGCAATAATGTTATTAAATTTATTCCAGAATATTCCAAAGGTGATAGATCGAATGCTCGACGATACCACTCAATTGCTTTGTCCAATGATTCACGATCCTCATAATTACTAGTAATGAATTTGTCCTTGTAAATACGTCCTGCTAAGCATATTATGTCAGGCGATACGGCAGCGCCATCATTACAACTAGAAGTTACTTGCAATACCGTTTGCAAAGCTCGATCACGATCACCCTCTTGATTACGCCTAAAAAAAAATCAATGAATTTCAAATTTTTGATTTAGCCCTAATGACAGGTAATCCACAAACCAGAAAAAACAAAAAATTGGAAATCTTGCTATGTATGTCAGTAGCAACAGCTAAATTTCACAACTTCGAAACATACTACTGATTACTAACTTAACTGAATAACTAATCATAACAGCCTTTCTTTCGTACTCCGTACATTGATGCGAAACATTAGGGAGTAACATGAGTGAATGATGAGAACTAAAATGGACTCTTCCATTTTTATACCGCAAACAAATCTAGTATTTCGAAAAAAAAAAAAAAAAAACAACCTATTAAGTGCAAAGGCATAAAGGAAGCGGATAGCCTGCGCATTTACAAAGGAGCAATTTTCGATTCGGCTGAGATCATCATAAAGACTAATCATCGCATCGTAATTCTGATAGTCTCTGTAATCAACTTTTTGGCGAAAATCTCATTTTTCGGATGTGCCTGCTATATTGGTAGCAAACTGGAAATAATTTTTCCGCAACAACTATTTTAATGTCAACTATTTTTTATGTTAAATTTCATGCCAGATAAATATTAATTGGCTAAAATTTGATAAATGCATCGAATTTGTATATTACCACAATAATCCTCCTATAAATTCCCCAAGGAGATCTTACTGCGATGTAAATATAAGAAGCGATATATAAAAAGAAGGAAAATAAAATCATATTATTAGTACTAGTGTTACGAAAATGGTGTTGCCCGTTAATCAGAAAAGTTCAAATCACCGATAATATAACCAGCGAACAGATGTATGAACTGCTAATAATTGATACTCTAGATCTTTTGTAGAAGACTTTGAGACTGTTTATCTTTAACATGTAACTGTGCTAATATGGGAATTATTTACATTGAATGAAACTTGAAACTAACTTTTTTGGTTAAAAGAAAAAACAAAAAAAAAGATTATGAAAATTCAACAAATATACTTAGACATGGCAGTAATTTCCTACCTAAAGAAGTAGTAATTCTAAAAATTTTTTTCGAATTTACCTGTAACTTAGCATGAACTGATAAAGCGTATCAACACTTAGTACATCCGGATTATCCAGACGATGCCTCATTTTATCGAGGAAACGGTTAGCTTCAGCAACATCTTGCATTTCACGTGCTTTTCGAAGATCAGACAAGAATTTTTCACGCGAATGTGCCGAAGCTTCAATTTGGACACTTTTCAAAGCTTGTTTCAACCGTGAACGGAATGTTACCAGACGTCCACATTTGGTATACGGCTGAAAATTGGCAGAATAACTATTCTGAAAAATTTCATCTATGGCATAAACAAATACAGTTCATGCCTATATGAATTATACGAAGTTCAATTCATTTCCGTTTTTGTAATAGCATAGTGAACAAAATACGATAATTTATAATACTATTGAAAATGGGTTTTTATACCTGTATCTTCATGCTATACCATCACCAACGGAAACCTATGTCAATGATCTAATAGCAATCCTCACATAGTATTAATTGAGAGCAGTTAATAAAAAAAAAAAAAAAAAGAAAAAAAGAAAAAAATCCAAATTTTCAAGAAATTCAGAACAAAACAGTACCTTTTCAGCTATTTGATCAATACCACTTTTCAATTGCGACAAACTTTCAATTTTCGATGTTTTATCAACTGATAGCAACGACGAACTGTCATTCGGTAAAATGTATACTATGAGTGGTAAATGAGCCAGTGTTTTCTGAAACATATATCTTTTCAAATAACGCATTTCTTCAATTATTTTGTTGACTATTAGAAATCTTGAAATTTTTCAATATTCTCCATCAATAGTAGATAAACTAAAAATCTCTTTCAATCATAGGAAAAGCTTTGTTCAACCACAGGCATAAAATATTTCTAAATTATGAAAAGTGTGCAAATAATTTATATTTTTGCAGAAAAATAAAAAATATAAATTATTTGCTGACTTTTCTTCATAAATTTTTTTTTTTTTTTTTGTAAGCGGAATAATGAACCAAATTTTCTACATATTTAATGAAAAATATATTCTACTGATGGCACATTTGCGTATCAATTCCAACCATCCGAAAGATTTATGATTTAAACTGTTTAGCCAATTATTTTAAATAATCGGCTGGTATTTGTAAACATAAAAGCAAATCAAATCATTTAATCCATAAATATAGCACAAACTTTAAGAGCATTGACAAGTGATTCAGAAGTTTCTTCCGTCAGAATAATATTGTATGACTGGCCCATGGATTCACGTACTCCAATATGATAACAAAGACTTGGTTGTTGCTGCGCAATGGAAACATCAACCAGTGCCACATCAGCGTTGTAAAAAACATCAAGAGCATTTGTTTCGCCAAAATCAAGACGATCAAAATCTAATTGCTGAAATGATCTTCGTAATACTCTTCTTTTCCAGATTTGAAAAACAATTTTTCATCAGCTTTTAAACTGCCAAATTTGTTTTAAAAAATATGCCCAAGAAACAATTATTTCAACCTAAAGTTGTCGAAATCATTAAATTTGTTAAATTTTAATTTATCATTTTTTCGAAAAATCCATGTATGCGCATATCATATGCTCACCGTTAAATTAACATTCAATGAATCCGCGACCTTCTGAACATCATTGCAAGCCATTTCACGTATTTTCATATTTTTGGCAGCCTTCAAATCCATTACCAGTACAATCTGAAAATATAAAATACAAAATTACTATTAAATTTTTCGAAATTATTCAATTTAACAATTGAAATCCAAAACACTTAATACAACGCAAAAAGAGAGCTCAGATGTCATACGAAACTGCAAAGTCAAAATTAAATTTTTACTGATGACTGCACCTGAATCTTACATTAATGCTCAAAATTTTCATTCCTCAGTTCATATTCCTATGCTGCACTTATATATTTTTTTTCTTTCAACTTTTCCGCCACATGAAACGTTATGAAGAGTAAGATTTCATTTAATGATTCAATTTTTTGGTTGTTCACATAAAATCACTCCTCATGCCTTACTTCCCAAAATCACAACTAAACACAGTTTTATATTTTCATTTCGAATTGGATCTACTGTTTGAATAGGAAAGATTCAGAAAATTTTTCGAGATGGACTATATAAATTATCAACTTTGTTGTCGAGATAAACAATACATAACAATATAATATTATATATTACTGTCTATGCGGAAAAAAAAAAGAACCTGAAGTTTCCGGGCAAAATGTGCTGCGGCATTTGTCGCATGTTTATCGGTGGATAATGGTGAAGTTATAGCAGATGGTATACGGGTAATGATACCCGGAGGAGCTGTTCGAGGAGGTAGCGGTATTGGACAAATGTCCGCGTTCGGTTGTTCAGCCATTATCCAAGTGCATCGCCCATATCTTTGCACTGCACAAGTATCAGTATTTGCAGTGTTATTGTTATTGTGTTAATTTTTAGTGAACTTGATGTTGATAAGCAATAATCTGTAAATGAAATAAGTATCAGCAAAAAACTAAATTTTCCATAAATTTTCAATATATATGGAGAGAATGTTCCGTTTGGACAAGTATTTTGCTCAATAAGCAAGGAAACAATTTAGAACAAGATTTTTGTATATCAGTTTAGACAGGAGTATTTTATTTTAAAAAACAGGATAATTAAACTTCCGATTCATTTGATGATAACTACTCAAATGCATTTCGAAAACTACTCGATTTATTCATCATTGATATGACCGAAAAATTTTAAACTTCCTGTATTGCAAAATCACAATCAAATTTGACCGCGATAATTGCAACGATAATGCTTCATTCAATTGAGGAACCTAATATCTTTTCGTTTCGTTTTGATTTTTTGGAATGTAGAGTTAAATCAAAAATATCACATCGTGATAATGAAGTCGTACATTTCTAGAAAAAATTGCTTATGAAAAAAACAGCCAAAAGATAAAAGGAATTGAACTCATTCTTTATCATTCTTATCAGTCCTGATAAAATCAACCTTACATACTGCAGAACAAAACAAAAGGAACAGGAATAGTAAAATATAATAAATTACATCACTGCATCAGCTAATCAACCATTAAAAACACGGCACGCAAAGCAAAAATGTAGTTCTTTTTTGCAATTCTTTCATCTCACTTTGCAAATTTAATTTCTTAATTCTTTTTTAATTTTTTAAGATTGGAGATGTAAAATAATATGTTGTGGTATATGAACATGTATATAATTGCTTATGTCTATACGATTGGACTGAGAGAAGTTTGGGAGAAACTTTATTTTCTAACTTATTACAAGATTTTGAATAGAAGGAGAACTTAATGACAGATGAATGGTTTGCTGAATTTTGAATTTTTAAAAAATTTCAATTTTCCAAAAATTCAAATTATGTTCAAAGTTTTAAAATTAAGCTTAAACTATCTATATAGACAAGAATGTAAATCTTCGTTGCTGTTACTTCTTACATAACTTTGCAAGTTCTTCACCGATTACTTTTAAATTTTGAAACAATGTTGCATTCGAAAAGGCGCGTGTTTTTATTTGAATCTGCTGACCAGGCTTACTTTCTGCAAAGTGGATGTGGCCTTCAGTATGCAACGCTCAATAAGTTCCATAAAGTATGTGCGTATTCCAATGCAACGTCTTTTATCAAAATTTCAAATCAATAGATAAAAACTTTCCGACATCTAAGATTTTCAGCTGATATAGATAAGGTGCGTGTTTAAAAATTTTCGGAGATTTAAAATTTTGAACAAACGAACATTGACATTTTTATTTATATAAACTAACTGGATCGGCCATGTTCCACGTGGCCAAGTACAACTAGTATTAGGGATAAATTATGTGGAAAATTAATTTAGATGAAAAGATATTTGCTAATTTATATGAAAGTAAAAAAAAAAAAAAAAGAATAACGATGAATGTTCCTTTATCTCTGTTCTTATTATTCTATTCCGTATTTCTTTTATTCAATTCTATATTTTCAATTTCATCCTAATTTTTAATTTTAATTTAATGTTAATGTTGGTTTTTAATTTTTAATTCTAATCTAATTTTAAATGAATTTTGAAAAAATTTTTTTTCTGATTTAATTACATTTCTTCTTTCTAATTTCTCTTTCTCATAGAATCTTCTTTCTTTTTTTTATGATAAAAAAAAAAAAAGGCTGAAAAGGGAGAAAGTAGAGCCATTCATCATCATAAGCAATGTTTTGTTAAATGGTACCATTAAAGTTACATAGATTTCCAGTTTAACCTAAATGGTACCAAGGTTGTATAATTTAAGTTTATTGGTCATCGCTGGTCATTCCTCTTCAATCCGAATTTCTCTTCAAACTTCTGGCGGCATTTGCGCATAATATTTTAAGACATTTATTGCATTTGCTGTCGGGGAAACCGAAATTAATTCCCAACTAAAACTAATCAATATGGAAAATTACATAACCAAATGGTTAAAAAATTGTAAATATTTTTCCTTATGAGTCATCATCTGTAAAATTATCTCACATTGTATGCTTTGTCCACATCAAAACACTTCTGCTTACAGCTTCTTCTTTAAAAGGGCTGCAAACAATGAAACAAAAGGAGACAAAAACACATTGTATGCTTTGTCCATGCTCATTTACAACCACATCAAATACTTCTGCTTACAGCTAATAAGGTCATATAAATCATGTGCTTGTAAAACTGTCATTGTCTTTAAATTCAATAAAACTGTTGTAACATTTTTTCCTTTGTTAACAAATTTTTTTTTCTCTTAAAATTATCTCAACATCAATTGTCTTATATCCCATTACGTCCAATTCTTAACACTGATATACCCCAATTAAATTCCAAAAACAAAAACTATTTTTCTTCACTATTCATTGCTTGCAAATTGTTTTCGCTCTGACTAGACGATCTAAAACCTCATTGCTATTGTCTAAGCTCCCAATATTCTTCTCCAAAAACCCAATTAACATCACCAAAATCATATCCATTCGTCTGATTTCTATTGCACTGTTAATTACATATTAATTGATTACTACTATTCTGAATAAAGGAATTAATATAAATCTATTCCTTCCACAACTCAAATCAAATTTCAAACCTTCCACAACATTTGCTATTTTTTTTTTTTTTTTGTTATTCGTTTTCCTTGTTACTGTATTTATTATTTTCATTTATATTGTCCCAAACGATTCGTCGAGCAAAGATTGAATTTAAATATGCGCGCCATTATCATATATATAGATCGATTCATGTGATATCGTTTAAATTGTTATCTTCGATTTATTTGCAAAAATTTAAGAGCAAGATTAATTGGATTTGTTGGAAACAAGTTGGAATGATTTTTTTAATTGGACAAGAAGGTCTGCTAATTAATAATTTTATCGCTATAGATCAATTTGATACCAATCCAGATGTCAAGTATTGTTTCCTTTCCAGTGCTCATTCCCGCCATTGTCAATCGTTAACAGTAAGTTTGATTCAAATTTTTGGAATATATTTCAGTAAGTTTGATATTTTCCTGCATTTATAAAATTTATATATGAACCTTTCCGTAATTTAAAATTTTAAATCCAAAGATTTGAAAAAAATAAAAAAATGAAAAAAAAAGTAGCTGTTTGAATTTCTTTTCCTACCGCAAAGTTTATTCTAATTTACTTAATTGTAAGTCGATCTATAAGATCGATAGACACATAAGATCTGAGATCGTTAGTGCTTTTTTGCGCATGTAAATATTGCGCCGCATAAAAATTAGCGTTTAGAGAAGTGAAAATTTAATTTTGAAAATTTCTTCAAATTGTCGTTTTAAATAGCAATTATAGGATTCTGAAGGAATTCCGAGATAAGATGACAATTATGCCAAATCATTTTTTATTCATCCACTAATAGGAATATTTTAATAATTAATTTGAAAGTAATTTTATAGAATGAATGGCAGTTCGATGGAATATATTGTTCACCGATAACAGCCAAAGTGTTATCTGTGATAAGTAGTCGGAAAAAACGATACGGGATTTCGAAGAAATGGATTCGAACATTAGATTTGAATGTTTGGCATAAAATGGACGGGTTTCGAGTGATGCTTATAGATTCAAATCATGCACCTGGTGCTGTTATGTTTATCATTGAAGGTGAACATCGTAATGTTCTGGGTCGGATCTTGTACACAGGCTTTTTTCGAGCCGATGCAAGATTTTATCAGAATGTGATAGGCTTGTCCATATTACAAGAGGTTATTAACATTTATTCATTATTTTTCGGATTTATAGATTTGAATACTTTACATGATTTTCGAAGTTTAGACATATAGAGTTTGTTTCATAAATCATAGGTTTCAAAAAAAAGAAAAAATTTCAATCAGCAACACAGAATTTTGATTCATAAAACAATGATGAATATTGAACTAGAATTTTAAGGCCCATAGAATGAGAATATGAAACATTAGGAAGCAATGATTATGGAGTCATAAACCTGAAATTTAGTATTTTTGGGTAATTTCACATTTGGAAAACATTCTTTTTTTTTATCGATTCAAGTGGTACCAATTTTTTAAGGAAAAATTTGATGTCATTTGCATCGACTCGACTTATGTTGATTTCACGAGAAATTTCACGGGACTGGAATTCCCAAATAGACGATCTTCAGCAAAAGAAGCGGCAGATCTTATTCTGGTTCTTAAACGTAAAGGAGTTGAGAGTGTGGCTATTCCCGTGCCAATAATTGGTTATGAAGGTTTTCTGGTCAACATTTCTCGGGAACTCAATGTATTTATCATATCTGATAGATCAGTTTATTTTGTTCTCGAAAATTAATTTTGCTTTTTAAATCCTAATTAGTTATCTTAGTATAAAAGAACAGACATTCCCAGTATTCTGGAATGTAAAAAACAATCAATTGAACAGTAAAATTATACCTGACAAAGCTCGAGATTCTTTGTGATTCTTTATTAGATGAAAGTAGACATAACTTTGCATTAGTAGAATAACTAAAGTTTGTTTCTGCTTCAATTTCCAAAAACTAATGCTTTTACAAATTACTCAAGTCATCTATAGGAACAAAGTAAAACTTTGTAGTGCAAAATTTGGCTGCATCCAGAACGCTTTGAAATTGCTCATATTCTTGGAATAAACGATTATTTTTCCGATATCAAAGAAGATACTTACATTTGGACTTGCTCAGAAATGTTTGTTTCTTTTAGATTTAATGTTTAAATTTCAGGAATAAATAGTGTTAGACTTTTGCGTCCTGAATTTGTTTTGATTTTTTTCTGAATTTAATTTTACTGCTTCCTTCTTCATGTAATATCTGGTTCATATTATTTTGATTTATGGTTACACAGCTAGGTAACTGGAATCAAAATTAGTATATTATACCGAATTTTTCATTTTTGGAATGATTGTTCTTTTTTTATTTCAGAGAAAGTCAACAAGTTCTTTGTACTACTAATTCTCATATTATCAAAGCTTCTGTGGCACCATATATTACATCAAATGTTTCATTAAAGTAAGAATTCATACCCGAAATTTTTAGCAATACCTTAAAACTTCTTTAGATTGACGGAACTTTACTTCTTTATGTATATTGCACCTTTCTTTAACTGTTTTCTAATTTATTATTGAGAATCATTTGTGTACTATATATATTTACGATTCTTTCATTTATTTATTCACTATTTCATTCATAAAATCATTAACTCGTAGCAGAAAAAAATCTAATTAACAGATGGATTAAAGTAATTACTTAAATGGCTAATATTATAAAGATTCAAATTTCAAAATCTATGATATTTGATCATAGATTTAATGCAACATATTATAAGTGCTGCATTTTTCCAGACAATTTTGATATTCTTGAGAAAGAAAATCATTCCCAAATTAAAAACCAATAATTAAATTTTAAACTAATGTTTTTTAGCAGCGAGCGGGAGCATATGATTCAATATTCGGATCACTGCAGTTCAGCGGAGCTACGATCATTTCTCTCGCTGTTATCATTTTCTCGCATAATTGCCATTCCAAATGAATTATCACGTTTAATGGAAGATGAGTTACAAAATTTAAGTTTGTCTGGAGCAGAAACAATGCATTGCAAAGAAGAGCATGGCAATCCAGAAGAGTTATTATTTGGTCCGTGCAGAATTTCATGGAGGTTAGGTTTTCACTTCTAACTGATTATGATAACTGATAAATGGTTATGTAATTATGAATAGATCTAAGAAGCCTTAAGTAATGATTGTTAAGGAAAAAGAAGAACAATGAGATTCGAAAATGGACTCTTCATTTGGTTCATTAATTTATGGATATGAGTTGATAAATGTATAGATATTATTAATGGAATGGCAAATTTTATCTTTATACTTGGATTATAAAGGAAAATAACTTTTATTATTGTCCATGGATAGTGTCAACAGAAATGTATTATTTTAATGGAATGGAAAAATGCGCTGTAGATGGTACCAAAAAAAAATAAAAAAAAAAACAAAAAACAAAAGAAAAGAAAAAAGTAAAATGTTTTTTTTTTTTTTACATGAATATAGACAACTTAATATTAGATAACTTGTGAATATGAGAATAAATTTTAGATCAACCACAATAAGCGATACTATTCATTATATTTTAAATCTCCTGTAACAAGATCTTATTGCAGGATTGGATTAGCTTTTGATTATGCAATCAAAAAGTTTTGTGACCTGTCCACAATCGAGAATTTGCCTGAATTATCAAGTGATGAAAATGTGGAAGAGATGTTGTCAGAAACAAATCATGTTGACAATTTTTTTATCGAACAACATTTAAAAATGGATACTTCTGGTATCGATAAGCTGTTCAGAATTTAATTCAAAAACTTATTCATTCCGAAAATCTTTTAACAATTTATTTAGTGGAATTTTAGATATTGCTAATGGAAGTGATGCTGAAATGGCAGAAGATGAACTGAACGAAATGGCTGTATTAGATGTACGATACAAATTGGATAACTTGCAGATTCAAGATAGTTGTAAAAGTGATAGGACTGCAAGCAATATATCTGATGCAAAAATGGCTATCGGAATATTGGAAGAACTTTGTGATGTACCGGTCTTGCTGGATTATCTCACAAACAGATTTTATACAGAGGATATTGATTGTGATTCAGAAGATAAGGAGCTTTCGAAATTTCTTTCTGATATGGATATCTCGAAAGCTTTCAATGATTTTGGTGATTTATTTGAAAAATATCAGGCAAAAAGCATGGAAGCAATGTCAAGTAATCATTTCTTATAATCTGAATTTGTAATTTGTTATGAGCAGAATTCTAAAATTTATATTTCTTTCATTCCTAGTTTTAGTTGGAATTATGAATCAGCCATATCATGTTGAAGAGAACATTTGCTATGATGCTTCAAATGTACGAATACCTTGGGATGTTATGCATGAATTGTTGGATTACAATCCCATGTTAGAATCGCATCAGGTTTTATTTTATACAGAATTAAGAAATTTTGAAAACGATAAAGTCGAAATGAAGCAACAATTTCCTGGAGATTTCGTTATAGATATCTCTTTGCAATATATGAAACAAAAAGCTAATAATGTTAGAGGATGATGAGATATATTTATATATCGAGCAATGATCTCGATAATAAATTGTAAGAAACATAAAAAAGAATGATAAAAACAGAAGCATAAAAAAATGTTGATCCAACATCACAAATTTTCAGAGTTTTTAAAATTGTAATAGAAAATGGCAATGCTATATCTATTTCAGGACGATTTGACCACAACAAAGTAATATTTCAGATGTTCAGTGCTGAAAGATATCTCGGAAAACAAAAATTGATGTATATAATTTTTAACAAGAATAATTGGCGAAGTTTTATCATCTAAGAATTGTTTTGCGAAATTTTCGCGTAATTCAGCCGTATACAATTGCAGTTAATTAGATCTGAATAGTAATGGTTTTCATTTGTGTTAATTGATTAATGATCATGTAGTTAATGACCTTGTATTTTAGCTCGTAAATAATGCGATATTATATTATTCAATTTTTGTCAAATTAGATCTAAAATAATGCATGATATTCGCTTAAAATTCTCAATTTTGTGCGCTGTATATAATAGATTTTCGTTTGGAAGTATAAATAATAAAATAAGCAAAAATTACCTGAATTATTGCTAAAAATTCTTCAACGACAATGCGATTTTTTATGTTAAAAATGATAATTTTTGCGTAATTGTAAAATTATTTTATTCATTCATTTTCACAATACGGAAAATTTGTAGATTTCTAGGCTTATGCAAAACAAGTAGCTGCTAAATTGAAAATTTTCTCAGAATTATTTATTATGAGATAATCTTAGATATATCGGGAGATTAACAAGATGAGGAGAAAACGAAAGATGACAACCAATATCTTTGTCCATTAATATTCAAATCAATCAATATGATCCGTTAGAAATACAACTATATGAAATATTAATTTGACATGAAAAATAATATAAATTGTGTAGAGATGAATTATTTATGATTCAATTTCTTATTATCAGTTTTACATTTCAAGTATTTGTGATGAATTCTATTCAATTATTTCTCTTCTTTTTTTCCCACTTCTTTAATTTTTGCGATAAATAATCATTTCTGTTAAGAAGTATTTCTTTATTGCTGTTCTAATAAAACCTGAAAATGATTTTAATCGCAATGAATTCTAACTCTCTTTTATCATATTCATATAAAATCATGCCTATCATTAGATTCTACGATGGAATTATATAATTTAAAAGATTCTGCTCTATGAAATAATCGTTTGGCCATGCTAATATTAATGAACATTAATTATCGTAATTATTCCGGAAATTACTATAAAAATTATCTGTTATCATTGTAAGATATTCGTAACTGATTGATAAATTTACAATGATATTTCATTAACTTAAAAATTATCTCATTTATCTACTTTTATTGTCACTTTTGTTCTTTGTAACCTCTTAAACTTCCGAGCAATTTCATTATGCATGATTTAAAATCAATGGCAAGTTAATTTTTCAAAAATCGATTTATTGTCTTTAAACTGACCGAAAGTTTATTTTTCAAAAGTTATATCCTTTATAGTTACCGTAAAATATCATTTTCTCACTAATTTATAGTAATATTTCACCTTTCATAATCTTTCCATCTGAATTTTGCTGCTTAACTTATTGCAATGCTTTGAAAATATTTTAAAAACTCATAATTAATAAAATTTAATATATTTTTAAATTCAAGCAATTTTTTTTTTTTTTTTTTTAATGTTAATAATAACCTTAAGATGTCGTCTCCATTGACTAATATATAAAATTCGTTTAATTCGTCGTCTTTTTTCTATGAGAAAATAAATGAGTGGCGATAAAATAAATTGTACAAATATGATTCCAATTAAAAATGAGCATAAAATCTGTAAAAAATAAATTAAAATCATTGATCAGAAAAGTGAGAAGCTAAATTTGAATTAAAAAAAAAAGTTTGATTTAAGTAAAAATGTATTAAGAAAATACGAAATATAATTTATTTCTAATTGCTTTTAAAAATTCGAAATTTAATCTGGTAAAATTTAAATTGTATTTGTCTAGTTTGTTAATTTACAATATTAAGTAATTATTTTAAAAGTTATCAGCTCATACATGGCCAATTAGTTTCCTGGATTATTGTTTGAAACATTCTTAATTATTTATGATTAAATTTATTTATTAAATTAAATAAAAAATAAATCAATTGATAATGAGAAAACGAGAAATGGCAGACTTTTATATTTTTCGTAATTTCAGCTATTATTTTTTTCCGACAACCAATAATTTGATTTTTATAAAATGGTTGCTTTGTTTGGTCTGAAAAATTTCAAAATAAGTAATGAAATTCCGATTCTTTAGAATATTTCTATACTAAAATTAAAATTCATTCCACATATTGGACGAATAAATGAAATACAAACAAAAAAAAAATTAAAAAAATAAGACAAGTCAGTAAAATTCAATTACTGTCAAATTTGAAATTGAAGTTGAAAAGTGAAAGTTGTAGAGTTTAAAAATTTTAAGATTTCATATTTATAGAATGAATGAAGTAGGTGATACTTTTATGACAAATTTCCCGCTTAAAAATATGAGGAAAATTAAGTGTAATTGACAAAAAATTAAAAAAAAAATTCAAAAAAAAATTAAATTTAGTAAAAAATTAGTGTAATTCATAAAATCGGGTAATTATAAAGAAGAAGATGAACTTTGTTCGAGATAAATCGAGCATAAAATATTTGTCGCTGAACAACAAGAAGATGGAAATCGTTTTGGTAACCAACTATCTGACCACCATAAATCATACTTTGTCATCTGAAACTTTCAAATTTTACGTGTCAAACAAATGCTATTACACGTACGTAAAATACTAACTTCACGTCAATTCTACCCCCACCATCCAATAAAGCTGTAAGATTCGAATAAAAGAGAAATCTGTAAGCGTATTTGACGTAAAAGCAAAATTTTACGTCAAATCAAACAAAAGTGATATGAATTGAACCTTATGATGCACAAATGTTCCAGAATATAAATTTAGCCATTCATGTGATCCTTCAACTCCACAACAACCCATTTCTTGTTGAAATGAATCAATCTTCAAACTTTTTTCTTTTTTTTTTTTTTTAAATTTTTCTCCAATAATTGATAAAAATTTTGATAATTTGAAAAAATAATTAAAAATTTTTGCTATTCTTAATTTGCTACAAAATAAAAACAAAATTTTATCATTACTTACACAAAATTTTTCTTTAAAAAATTTAAAAAAATTTATAAATCAAACAAATCTGAAATATTCATCAAGCTTTTTGATGATCGGTTCATTTTCCGGTAAATCACGAACACCGATGAAATTTTGTTTAGTTAAATTTAAATTCTCCGAATTTTCGATGATTTTTGTTCTATCAAACTAAAAATCATTAAAGATTATTCGATTTTTGATAACTTTTTTTTTTGATAAATTTTTTTGATAAATTATATTTTTTTTCGTAAAATATTTCAACATTCCTGTTTTGAATGAATTGATTTAAATATTTGAAGAAAAAAAAGAAAGGAATATTTTGTATTATAAAATTATCACATACATTGATAAAATTATTGATTAAACTTGACGTATTTAAATTTTGTTCCGTTAAACTTAAATCCTTTGAATTTTCGATTATTTCTGTTGTATTAAACTAAAAATTATTGTTTAATTACTTGAAAATTATTGTTTAATTACTTTAATTACTTTTAATTACTTTTTTTTGTGAAATATTTTAAAATTTCTATTTTGAAAGAATTGATAGCATAAAAATTCCGTAAAAATTCATTAATTTAAATATCTAAAACAATTGATTTAAATATTTGACTTGAATTTAAACTTAAAATTGATTAAATCAAATTAATTTAAATATCTAAAATACAAATGAAACATTATTACCATTGGCGAAGTTAAATTTGATGAATAATAGTGAATTTGGTGAAATTTATCAATCCAGAAACTACTAAAAACTTTTGCTGATGCATGTGATGCTGTTAATGCAAGAAATATTCCTAGAAAAAAGAAAAATTGATGAAATTATTCGAAAATATAAAAATTAATTCATTTTCATTACATTGAATTAAAAAATTATTTTAGAGAATCAACAATACAATATTACTTATTTACTTATATTACTTACTAATCAAAAATAAAGCATTACTTAGTTACTTGTATTACTTAATAATCAACAACAAGATGTGATTTAATTAGTTTTTTTTTGGCTGTTTTTTATTTTAATATATGATTTTATAATTAAAAAATTTTTCGTTTCTTTCTTCAATACATGATAAATACTTAAAATTAAATTTATATTTCAATACATGATAAATACTTAAAATTAAATTTATATTTCAACACATGATAAGTACTTAAAATTAAATTTGTATTTCAATACATGATAAATACTTAAAATTAAATTTATTTTTAGTTTAATTTTTACCTGATATAGAAAATGGTAAAAGAATAATCAATTGACATGATAACGTTGTTATCAAAAAGTATTTGATTATTTCATAGTTGTTATTTAACAATAATATAAATGTTGTGATATCTGTTATTATCAAAATAGCTATAAACTATGAAATTAATAAATGAATTATTAGAAATATTTTGGAAAAATTTACTTATATAATTATTTCAGTTCAATCTTAATATTTCTAATATTATAACCTAAACATTGATCCTGATCTCATTTGATTTCTTTTATTATTTAATTTTTTAGAATAATCCTTGAAAGTTGATCTTTTTGGAAATGGTAAATATTTATCAATATATTACCTTTAATTATCAATTAATCTTTAATCAGTGTCTATCAAATTTATTGGAATGTATCCGTTTTGTTGGCTTACTACTATTTTTCAATTTTTTCTTTATTTCTTTAGGAAAAAAAAGAAAATCCAAAATTTTTTATTTCTTTTAAAAATTAAATATTAATTTTAGATTTAATTTTGCGTTTTTTTTATTATTTAAAAAAAAGAACAAATATACTCGAAAATGCAGTGTATTCAACAACAAATTCGAACAAATTATTTTTTCCATATAGTTGAATATCAAGTAAATAAGACTTCATAAGTAGCATAAATGATTGATAAAGAACTGAAAAGTTTTGTTATCGGTGGTTATTGAACTCTTGTTATCACTGATTACCGAGGATTCTTGAATTTATTACAATGAATATTTATTTCTGGATGCATCATTCGGCAATCAAGTTAAACAAGGATTTTCTTCGAATCAGGTCGAGTGATATTGGCCGAGATGGCGAAATTTAATTCAATTATATATAAAGGCACTTTTTTGGATTAATTCTCTTTTATCGCACTTTTTACGGGAAAATTACAGAATAACAAAGATAAAATAGCAAATAATAATAATAATAATAATAATAATAATAATAATAATAATAATAATAATAATAATAAACAACAATAATAACAATAACGATTATAACAATTAAAATTATAATTATAATAATTATTATTATTGTAAAAATTAAAATACTCCTTAACCGATGAAAATGATACAGCTTTTCAAAATCATTAGTACCAGCGATATCGATAAACCACTCGGTCGTATCATACTTTTAATAAATATATCAGAAATTTTGATTTTTACAACTATTTCTATTAAATTCTTTCCAATAAAATGCAAATTTTTTTTTTCATTTGCAAAATTAATTAGCTAATTATTTTTTTTTTTTGAATAAAATAAAATCCGTCATATTTCAAACCGGTCATTGTTTGTTTTTTTTCTTCTGATAACATAAAGCTCTTCAAATATTCGGTGATATTGTTTTTCGTTAAAAATATCAATAAATGGCAAAAAATTTGACAATTTTTTTTTTCTTGTTTTTTGAAATAATGAGAAAAAAAAAAACATCAAGAATTATGAGGAATTTTTTTCCATAAGATTTTTTAATCTTTTATAAAAAATTTTTAATCTTTAATTATCATTTGATTAATATTTTTATAGAAATAAAAGAAAAGAAAACATTCTTTGATTTATGATTTATTAGAACTATTAATCATTAGTTTATTCTTACATCAATGATTTATTATTATAAATTATTCGTTCATTATTTTTGATATAATAAACAATCGTATTAATGAAATCTATTATCAAAAAATATGAATAGATTAATGAAATTCGTTTAGTAAAAAAGGACTCAAAGTTATTAAATACTTAAAAAAAAAATTATTATGAAATCATTTTTCCACAAATTCTAACTTTCCAAAATATTATTTATTATCGAACAGAAATAGATTACTTTGTTATCTTTTTTTTTTTAACTTTACGTAGTACTGATTTACTTAAATTTAATAATATCTTTTTCAACAAATTGAAGAATAAATGGATATTTATTTGATTTTGCACTTTTCAAATAATATCACTGATAATTGATAGTATAGTTTCAGAATAGTTGTTCGAGTTATCAGATAGAAATTTAAATGGTATTCATTTAATGGAATGGAATAATTTCCAATTTTTAATTCATTTCTCAATTAATGATAGCAAATTTCAATTAATAATATTTCAATTTCTCAATTAACGATATCAAATTAATTTGTAATCTACTATAAATTATGTTAAAATAACACATCTGAACTGTTAAAATCACATCTTATTTTTAATTAATCAATGATTTTAGTTATTTGAACGAAATTTTTTGAAATTAAAATAATTAAAATTTCCAATTAAAAGTTTTTATATATTTGTCAATTTTAATTGTCAATCTTTTCTAAATAACAAAAGATGTGGTGATAGCATTGAAGAATTGACAAATTTTCATGAAATTACTGATAAGAATTTACCTCCGACCATTTTCGAATTGATTTTCCTCTTAATTCTATTATAAGTTATTCAATTCTGATTAATTACTATTCTAATCACACATTTACCACTTTCAATTGATATCAGTTTAGGGTGAAAAAGCACCATTTGAATCACCATCGAGTGAAATCGCTGGTGAAGCGGTCAAGACAGCCATAACTCATGTCGAATTAATCAAGTATATATCAAGAATTAAATTAAATAATTTCACAAATTTAAATCTTTGGCAAATTAATAAATTTTGAAAATTTTAAAATTCATTTATTCATAATTTTAGTAAATTATCAAGGATTTAAATTATAAAATTCATATAACTTTAATAAATTTGATAATTTCATCAAAATATGAATTCATAAATACATTTGAATACATTTGAATATAGTTTTTTTTTATTATAAATTTACTGATTTACTAATTTACTGATAAACTTTTCACTGATATTGATATATTTATTGATAAATTGCATGATATATTTACTGAAAAACTTTTTTTTTATTTCATTTTTTCATGAAATGGCCAACGTTTTTTCCTTTGTCCCTTTTATTAGTTTTTTTTTTTTTTTAAAGAATATTTTTCAAAAAAGAATTAAAAACAAAACAGAATGTATAAAAAGAACTTAAAATGGATTAAAAAAAATATTGTGAAAAAAGGAATTTATTTAATGAATAAATTATTTTAGATACTTTTTGATCGCAAATACGATATTTTTGAATATCAATCCATTTATTTATTTATTTATTTATTTATTTTGCATATTCTATTTATCCTCTGTCTTTCTGAATAGAAATATTTCAAAAAAAGAAAAAAAAAATTTTAGAAAAATGGACGGATTGAGATTTCATGTTGAACCAAATTTTGTTTATGTTGATAGCACTGAAGAATTGACAAATTTTCATAAAATTACGAATGAAAATTTATTTCCGATCATTTTTCGAGTAAATTTTCTTTATAATTTTATTATATATTTTTTAATTTTGATTAATTAAAAAATTCCACCACCATATATTCATCAATTTCAATTTTCATGGCACAGTTTTTGTTATTTAGAAAAGAATTATGATTAAAACCACAAATTTGCTATTACTGAAATTAATTAATATCCTGGTGATCATAAAAAGATGACCTTTTGATATTACAAATGACCTTTTGATATCGTTTATGAATTAAAATTTTGCTCTTTCTCCTTAATTTATGACAATTTTAAACTAATATCTCGCTTAGGTTAACACTTGTTTAACTTCTCTTAATATTTTTTTTCAGAAAAAAAAATCTTTATTGAATTTTTTATTTCAGATCAAAGTGACACATCCTTATGATTTTCGAGTAAATCCAACTAATGGTATTATTTCTGCTAAACAAACTTTAATACTCAAAGTAATTCCGACAATAAGTTTTAAAATAACTAATATTATATCGATTATTTTATCATTAAAAAAAGTTTGAACGGAAATTGAAAAATCAAAAATAAATCAAAAACTTTAAGATAAAACGCCTTGAAACCATCACACGAAGTGATCGTTTTGATATTGAAGCATTACCATATATCGAAGAATTACTACCTATCGATAAGTTAGTTTTTTTATCAAAAATAAAAAATCAGCATTATGCTTATTTTTATCATATAATTCCGTTATATATGATTTTCACTAAATTACTCAAAATTGTGATCAATAAAAAAAGACATTTTCTAGACGTACAATAGAGATACCATTACAATATCGAATTCAATGGTTTTTCAGTTTCGGATTTACACCTATCATATGCTCTATTAGGTAAAATACAATATTATGAGAAATAAATATATTTCAATTATTTTAAATTTCATCGAAACATATCATAGATATTACAAGTACAAGTAAAAAGTCAGGTATTTCTTTTTAATTAATTAGATTAATTATTAATTTACAAATTATTCAATCGTTATCAAAAAGGAAAAAATCAATACTGTTAATATTCACATTGTGATATAACTTAAAAAATAACCTATAGAATTAACTTTTAGCTTACAATTTTGAATTAAATTAAACTGCTTGTTTGAAACATGAAACTTACTAAACTTTCATCCCGAAATTTGTTTGTTTTAAATTCTATCAATTTCTCTTTAGCACAAATCGTTTTACATAATTTTCGAGTTTAATTTTATTTGTCACCATAATCTTAAGAATAGCTTTAAAGTTTTTAAAAATAAACAATTTTGAAACTTTTTAAAAATAAACAATCAAGATTTCAAGCATGAATACACATAAACGATCAAAATGTTTACAGATATAAGCAAGTTGAACCATGGGATGTTATATTTCCTGCTTTGGATGATTCTGATAATCTCAAAATTTCACCGAATCTTTCGCAAATTTGCAAAGAAACTGGAATCATATCAGATGAGAGAGTAAATTTAATGAAATTTTATAATCTATTGTCCATTAGTTGGAAAGCCAAAATAGAATAATTTGATATCTTCTGTTGTTTTGACATCCATTATTTCCCAATATTTGGAAAGCTATCAGAGAATTATGAGAAAAGAATATAGCTAATGAATGATTTTGTAATTAAGATAACTAAGCAATTTTTAAATTTACCAGAATTTATTTTGCATATGCAAATCTTAAATTTAAATTTTTTTTCTTTTTTTTAAATTTGTATGATATGTCTTTATTTACCATTTCTGCTACTTGAGGGATATCTAGCTTTGAATGAATTTATTATATTGGATGCAGCAATAACTCGAAATGAAGTGGATTCTATCCCTTGATTTCAGTTTTATGTCAAAATGTAATGTAATGTTACTTTATCTCGAAATGTGAAAAAAATTTATGCTAAAATGTAAAACCTTGTCAATAATACATAGAAATATTGTCAATAATATTTCCGAATTAGTTAAATGTTGAAATTTGATTTATAAAACAGACCAACTTTGATTGAACAAAAATAAACAATGAAAACAAGAAAACGTAGATAGACAAAATTATATCAGCAGAACTAACAATCAAAAATAGCATTCGTTAAATCAAATTCTGAAGTTTGGCTTGAAATATATTTTTCATCTATATAAGTGTGAAAAGTAGTTGGAAATTTACAGCATATAATGCATATAAAAACAGTGAATATTGACTATCATTCATTCATTTCCAGTCGAGTTTGTATGAATCGAAATAATAATGATTAAAATGTACCAGGAAGCAAATGTTATGTCTAATAATGATGGAGTTGAGCTTCGAACTTTGAAAAGTTACTTATCAACTGAATGACACGACATAAGATTGATTAACTTTGATTGGACGAGAATAAATGATGAAAACAAGAAAACGTGTATAAAAATGCAAAAAATCACGTCAACAAAACAAAAAATATTTCCAAACTAGTATTACTTTCATATCACCGTTCTCGATCCTTCTCACGTTCTTTGTCTTTTCGGCTGTTTCGATCTATAACTGATCAATTTAAATAGAGAAATTGAGAAATGCAATATTAATTTGAAATAATTTTCTATATTTCATTTTCCAAATATTTCAATTCGAATTATATTGAGTTTTGTTAACCAATTCTTCTGTTAAATATTCCAACTTCTACTTTGGAAAGCTCTTCTCTGATACATGTTCTAAGGTATAATGAAACAAATAAAATAAAGCCACTCTACTGTTCGTTGTCATATATTGAAATAAGACTGAAAGACTGTGTTTAAATCAACTAGCATCCAATCTAAATTTCTTCCTCTCAAAAAACTTTACATGACTTTCCGACAAAATTATTCCATATTTAATTAAAAATAAATAATCAATTGAATTTGCTAAAACTATGCCACCTCGATCACGATATTCCGGCGAGCGATGACGTCGATCGCGGTCTCTGTTTCTATCTTTGTCACGATCATTATCACGTTCCCTCTCACGATCTCGTTCTCGCTCTCTGTTCCGATCTCTACCTCGATCTACGTCGCGTTCACGTTCTCTTGAATGACTGCGTCGGCGATTCATACCCTATAATGAAAAAACAATATTCGGCTTTCTCTTGCCTTTTCTACAACAGTAATATTTTGTGAAATTACACTTGAAAATGTTGCAAATTCTTTGAAACAATAGTTATGTTATAAGAAAAACTATGTGAATCTCTACTGATGCGAATTTCATTTCCACTAAAAAGAAAATTCATAGTTTACCTAGAATTAGCAATCAACTGATAAAATGCAGTGACAAATAAGTTACTTTTGAACGTTCCTTTCTTTTATGATTTCTGTCATCGTCTTCTTCGGAATCTGATGATGATAATTTATCGAGATCTTCATCGAGTGCACTAACATATACCTGTAACTCTCCAACTTCCTCCAAAGTGATTCGTTTCTGTAATTCATGAAACTTATGCAACACATTTTATAATCAATTCTTACAGTTAATGCACAGCAAACATTCAATGATTTAAATGCTTTTCAAGCTCACATTTGGAACCAATCTTTGCATAATGAACTGGATCCACTTTTATTCAAATTATTTTAAGCTTCAAACTCAAATCAAAGAATACCGCACAATTAGCACAGTGTGTTTCATTGTTTTGATTGTGATGATATAAACATGTGCTTGAAGAATCAAATTAGACATCTCAAATTAGACAGACATTAGTGATGAAGTTACTTATTCGTTGAGTAAATCTCGTGGTTAAATATCATTATTCACGGCAGATAACAATTCCAAGTTGAACAGGTATAAGTTTTTTTGTGGAATTTAGGGCACTGGAGGGAAAATTTTGTTTAGGTTGCCGTTCTCTATGGAAAAATCTATATAGCATTACTAATACTATAAGTGCTATATTATTATGCATTACAATATGCTCTCTGAAAATGTGCATGCTGTTCCATCAACATAACCTGAACATTTAAGATCACATTCATATCAAAGTTTTTCATAGAGATCTCTCTCTATCTAAAAATTTACCATAGATTTTTAGTAATGCAGAAATCACAGGGAAAGAAAAGTAGAATGTATGGAATACCTGTATCCTTGGCAAATGAATATCGCAATATCGTTCTTCACGCAGTAAATTATCAATAAATTCATCCATATGAACAATTTCAAATCCTATAAAAAGCTTAATTAAATTGAAATTTCATCTAGATAGATATATCATAATGAAAGTTTCTTCAATTTTGAGCTTACTTCCTTCGTTGTTCATCATTCGCAACTTTCGGTAATCATTATACAAGGGTTCTAAGTATTTGTAAACTTCAATAGAAGTAAATGTAAGTCGAATGTACATCGCTCCGAGTGCGCGAATATACCTGAAATAGAAGTAATGATGGAATTTCGAAGTTCGATAAATTCTATATTCTTTTTTTTTTCAGATTTAATAACTTACTTGTATTCTTCTTGCCGAATAAATTCAACGGCGATATCCTTTTCTGGTTGAATTTGTAACATTTTCAAACACAAACATAAAAAAGGTGTTGGCTTCACGTTTCCTGCGTAGATTCCGCCGATATATCGTAGCTCCATTCCTTTGTCTACCAAAAGTTCTGCTACAATTACATCATAATGAGTTGCATGTTTTATGGCATGTCAAATATGGCTGATGTGTATACAAACAAAAATTTTTTTGCATGTAAGTTAATTTTAGAAATTGCAGAATATCTCTAAAAGAACTAATACGAAGATATGTTTAAAGTAAGTTATAAGCTTCGACAGGATCGGTAAGATATTAGGCAGAAGGAACTGAATAATTCACTACTATTTAAAGTCTTATAAACCATCAAATGTCAATAAAGTAATGAACTGTTCCAAAATATTTCCCCATGGAATTTCTAATAATTAAACGCTATTTCCGTTTGAGTTACTTACCAGTTAACGCAAAACATTCTTCCTTCCAATATTTTGAATCATAAATTCGTGTGCGAATAATTTTTTCCACTAAATATTGCGGATTTGTTCCTTTCACGGTGACCGCATCTTTCACTGTTCTATTAGCCATTCAGAAAAAGAACCGAATCACTGATATGGAAATGAACGATTCTAAAAACACATTCAAACTTCATATTTTACGTATTTCGGAAAAAGCATTTCGACATAGCGTATTGTTCTAAAAAAAAATTTTAACAAAGAAGGTAGCTTACCTGAATCTTAAATGCACCAATTAAATGAAAATCAATTCTTCTCAAAAAGCTATGTGTGCATGATCATTTAAATGAATAATATGAAAAAAAATCAAATTATACGCTTCAATAATCGATAAATTAGTAGATGCTAATCAATAGTTAATAGGTGCTAATCAAATAGTCGATAAATTAGTAGGTGCTAATCTATTCGCAACAAATTTTGCCATCCCAAATGATCGATAAGTAATCGATTGGTAGATGCTGATCTATTTATTTGCAATAAATTATGCCATCTCAAAATATATCTGTATCTTGCATTTCCGCGATATGTAATATATTCTGTTGAAATATTACGTCGTTATATATTTCTAAAGTTTCATACAGGTATTAATCGGTACTGTTACTCGTTTGCGTCATTTTACGTGATACCATTACGTCATTCTGATTTCACGTCATTTTACGTTATCCTATGGGTGCAAAAAAAGTGTAAAAAATACAGATATAAAAGTTTCGCACTATTTGCGGAACTATAAATGTTAACAGGGTCCGAAGAGACAAACTCTTCCTTTTTCATAAATATCAGCTAACATCAAAGTTTATAAATTCCTTTACGTAAGATGATTACGGTATCACGCAAACTCACGTAGACAAGTAGTGGTACCAATTAAAACCTAGCTAGGACCAGTAGCAAATATCGAGTACCAAAGATCAAAGGCCATACCGCAAAACGTTTTACCGGAAAAAAAACTTCAGCAGTGCAATAGAATGAAAATGATGTGGAAATTTGAGAGGACCAGGCATCATGAATGTAGCGATGTTGACATAATTGCTTGTCTTCAGGAGTAGATTCCGGATGATTTCCGGTTTTGTTGTGGTGTGTTGGTCTGGTTGTTTACCTTCACGGGTGGATTCTGCGTAAGGTTGGTTTCGGGCAAATTCCGGGCAAGATTCCTTTCGGGTTGTTGCAGCATGTTAGTCAGTTGTTGACCTTCACGGGTAAATTCTGGGCAAGATTACTTTCGGGTTGTTGCAATGTGCTGATCTGGTTGTTTGGAGGGGGAGGAGAAAGGGGGGGTTAATCTCGGGTAAAGCTACTTTCGGGTTATTACATATGTTGATCTGATTTTTTGCCTTCACGGGTAAGTTCTGGGTGAAATTACCTTTGGGTTGAATTAAAATGTGCTAATTTGATTGTTTGCTTTCACGGATATGTTCTGGATTAGGTTACTTTCGGATTTTTACAATATGCTGTTCCGGTTGTTTGTCTTCATGAGTTAATCCCGGTTAAGACTGCTCCCCGGTTGTCACAGTATGTTGATCCGGTTTTTTGTCTTTATAGGCAAATTCTAGGTAAAATTATTTCCAAGTTGTTACAGTGTTTAGCTATATAATCGATTAATTTGGGATTGGGACAGATGTGTGATGCATATGGTTATTTCTTGTCATCTGTGATGTCATTTGTGTTAGATTTCCTATATTTGCTTCTGTCTCCAAATTTTATTGGCTTTGATAGTGCGTATCACTAACCATTCTCTTAACAAAGTGCCATAACCCATTCTCGCTGCAAATAGATCTTTTCAGAGTACCGTAGATCACTGATCGTTGGGACATTCTGTACTGTTTTTACATTTTGCACTTTTTTTTTTTCAGAAATTTGTTGACATGACTATTTAACTCTTCGGATGATGTAGTTGTTTTATTTCTGGTTGTATTTTTCTGATTAGCGTTACGAAATAATTTGTTCTAACGACCATAGATCTGTAGTACTTCGACACTATAAAATGATTTTACTCGTGATTTATTCTTAAAAATAAATAGCTATGTCAAGTAAAAGTATTTTCCGAATACCTTGATTCAATTTTTGAATATAATTATTCAGTATTGCGAATGTAATCATTTCATTTTTCGAATATAATTCTTTCAATTTCTTCGTAGAATTCTTTAATTTTTCAAGTATAATTATCTAATTTAATCTGTCACTTCCAGCACCAAATAGATGTTTATTGATAGACATTAGTGTGAACAAATGGATGGCTCTGGCACAGAATCCAATTCGGAAGATAGCAGTAATGACAACAGAGCACTAACATCGGCTCAGACTATGGATATGCTGAAGTATAAATTTGCGAAAATTATGTTTGCTAGGGCTGTAGGATAAATTAAATACAACTGTGCTTGAGAATATTGTGCCAAAAGAGACTATACTTAAAAGAAAAATGAATAAATTTCAGTCATAAATTCGTTGTGTTTAATCAACCACTAATCAAATTTACTGGCATTCCAAACTTGCTTGATTTTAGCGGGGAAAACTTTCGATAATATATCCTGTCAACATATTCATTTAAGCATTATACTAACCATGATTTGCGTTTCATCTGATCAGATTTGAAATTGCACTTATTTAGCAAGATTTTTAAAATTACTTATGTCAAATAAAATTAATTCATGTTTCAGAGCATGATCAGCCATTTATAATCTGTATAAACTTCATTTTAGTGATATTGCCGAACGATGTGCAAATTTTGGCTTGGGTGATTCGCTTTTGGAAAAGGAAGCTCTTGCTGCGATTCGTGAAGTTGGCTTTGCTGTTCGAATGATGTCATTGCCAGAATCATTACCGCGAACTAGTGATTTAATTTTTATGAATCTTATCACGCTGGAAGGTATTTCCGTTTTCTCTTTATTTTTCGTTAAAGTAATTTGTATTTCTTTTTTTCAATTCGCAGGTTTCTTCAAGCATTTTATAACATTTTTTATTGATCTGACTGATTTATGAGTTAGGTAAATCATATGTTATCGCATCACATTCATAACATATTCCGAGTCTTCACTAAGTAATGAGCACAGCTATATTTTTGGCTTTTCTGTCTTAAAATATTTATTTCTATGGTTTGTGGTTTGCACTTTCGATTTTTTTTTTCTGCATTACTGATATGTTTCTTGAATTAATACTTACAACTCTAGAATTCTTCTGAAGTGAGGTAGGATTAAAAAAAGAAGCGATAGCGTTTATAAAACTTTGAACGAAGAATTTATGCAGTAATTCTTTTTTTTCTCATGCGTCAAAATTTTTAAAAGATGAATTGCAACTAATCTGACTTAATTTAAAATGTTATAACTTTGCTTTTATCAGATCGTATGTACTGTATTGAATTGACACAACGTGGATGGCGTGTTGCATCAGATCGTCACGATAGTATGAACGGCGATTATCGGCAGCTCGATTTGCATACCCGTTATTTTGAAACGATTTATCAGCTTTTAAATGTAGTATCACCGGAATTCCGGAATCAATTTGCCAATAAGCTCAGCAATAAGCTCACTGCATTAAGTAATGGAGTTGCGGGTTTCAAAGATACTTGAAAATATAAAACAAAATTTTTTTTTTTTTTTTTTACCTCTATGCGCATAATGCTCATAAACAGCGATACACATTTGGTATTTTAGTTGTTGTTTATTTGTATATATATGTATTTTCTTATTCTTGTTATTTGAATTTGAGCCGAGAACAGGGTATTTAATATATTACAATGATAAACTAGGGCACTGTTTAATGATGATGAAAGTTCACACATGGTAATAAAAGGTATTCTCTATCGTTGTGATTCATCTTGCTCCTTCATTTAGGGTCGAAAAACAACATTGAAAAGATTTGAATTTGCAAATATAGAGAAGTGTTTCAACCTGGATTATTTTATGACATCCGTCATTAAACTTGTTATGGCATTTCTTGAACACAAAGCGATCGCGTATTACTATTATATTTTCCCTAAGTGTATGTTTATAACTATCTGGTTAAACTTTTGAACAATCAAATATTTTATTTTATTAGGAAGTCGTAACAGTTCGAAATCGACAATCATAGTACAATTTGAAGATGTCTTATAATGTAAGAATGCTATGATATCAGGAGATACATTACACTGTAATATAGGCATTTAAGTGAATTGGCAAATTGTTCAATTATTTTTTTCAAATTGAAATTAATTAGAATAGTACTTGGAATTACACAAATACCAAATATTTTTTTGAGAATTTGCAATTTTCATAATAAATGACGGAAGTATGAATAGTATTGCCGAGTATTACATTCGTGTGCATTCATGAAATGTAAATTTATCAATCACTTCTTACTTTCTCTTTACTGTTTATGATGAATGGTAATGTGCAGTCGAGTAATGATGGCACAAATTGTGATATTTAATGGCGAAGAAATTGGAACATTCTGTCGGGCAATAATATATTAGTAATTAAGCTAGTTGAGCAAACTAATCAATAATTTAAATTATTGGTAGGGAAATGTAATTCATAAAAGTTAGTTCTAATACAATCTAATACAATAAGTCTTTACAATTGATGTGAAATTTAAATTTTGATTAATTTGACGGAAGAATTTACACAATTAGTAGCTTCTAATTTATGTCGGAAAATTGTGCTGAAAGAATGTTGTAAAATTGGTGACGAAAATTAAATACCACCATGTGTAATGAATCGATATATCGTACAACGAAATTGTTAAAATTTGGTTCAAATTCGAATAAATTTATATTGCTGATATTTAAAATGGAAGATTAGGAGTAATTTGTGAAATGATATGATTGGATAGATATTTATCATATCGCTATGATATATATTAGCGAAAGAAATACATGAAAGCAGATTTTTTTTTTCTTTCACTTCATGAAATAAAGTAATTAATAATTAATTCAAGTTATGATGATGGTGGTGCAAGGTTGTATCCATAAACTATGGTAATATTTTTAGCTACCGTAATATTTATGGGTAATATTTATCGGTAATATCTACAGAATCTCATCATTTAATTTTAATTCCAATAAATCTTAATCTTCGAAATATTCAATTGTTTAAATCTTTAATCCGAAATTTCGGGAATTTTAAAATCTCTGATTAAGATCAGCCCTTTTTTTTTCTTTTTTTTTTGTAATCAAAGTATTATAAGAGAAAATCAAAAAATTTTCATTTTTTCTTTTTTGTTTCTTTTAAAATGATCACTGTTTGTTTCATATGATGAAATGTGCAAATATGTAAGGATGAATTTTTTTTTTTATTTTTTAAAATTTTATTGTCAAATTCAAAAATTATTATTTTAATATATTATTTGCATATTTGCAATATATTAATTGTATGATTATCGTTTATTTGCTGTACTGCCCAATAAAGAAATTAATAAAACTTTGAATTAACTTTCCACTAGTATTAACCAGATAATTAATTATTATATTAATTGTCATAATAATAGTGTGTCCCAAAAATAAACTAATTTAAAAGTTAAAATTATTTGTAAAAAATATCATCCCAAAAACAAGGTAATCAGTATATTAATATAAATATATAGTAAAATTTTTATTGAAAATAATATAAGACTTTCGAATAAAATTTTAAATTTTAATAAGATTTTAAATTTAATGAAAAATAAAATAATGTAAAAAGGTTATAGAAAGATTTTCAATTGATTAGAATAACTAGTACTTTGAAAAAATTGAGAGAAGAAAGAAAAGGAAAAAATAAGTGAAAACTTCAATTTTAGTGAAGTTAGATTTGAAATGAATTTTTTAAGTTTTTAAAATTATAAACAAATTTTGAGACGATGAATCACAATATTCTTACAAATTTTATTTACATTTAATCATTTCACTTAATAATCTAAACTTATAATAATATCCGTTGTTAATTCTTGCTGATCATAGATGACATAAATGATTAATTTTACAAAGTTTAGAATAAAATTTTATACAAATCCCTTAGATTTCTTGACATGTGAAAATGAAATTTTAAGTGACATATCAACGAAAGATCACAAATGATTCGAATAAATTCGTAATTTGATTTTATTACACAAAAATTTAATATAATTTCAAATCTGTCACTATTTATCAGTCATGTAATATTTGAATTTCAATCGAAAGTATTTTGCTTGATCGTAACAATTATTTTTTATCTTTTTTTTTCTGCTTTTTTTTGTCACAATTAATTTTAAAAATAAAATTTAATGTAAAGGTCATGCGGATGCAACAGTCATATCAGTAAAAAAAAAATTTAAAAAAAAAAAATTAAAGAAATTTATCTATCAAGTTTTAGTCCTTGTTGAATCTATTTCTATCAAGTTTTAATTGTTGATAAACTGTTATTTTTTTTTTGGTTATCATTATAATGATAAGTTTACCTTAATGATCAAAGGAAGAAAATGCTAAAAATAGGCTTCGTTCTGATTTTAATTGATTATTTTAGACAAAATTAAATTGAATTTCGTAAATTCTACACTATTAATGATTAATTTCATTATTCATTTAAAAGATCTAATATGTGATTGATAATTTTATTCAAATTTAAAATTTGAAATAATCATAGAAGATCAAGTGGAATTTGTTACTTTTCAAAATTAGACACATTTTTCATTAATTATCATTTTTTGTAGAATGAATCATGCATATATTGATGAATGTTATAAATTTTAATAATTATAAACTTTTTTATTTTTAAATTTTAGCGATTTGCTTAAATTGTCAACAAAGAATTGATAACTTAATTAATTTCCTAATGTTATTGTTGTTTTAAGCAAAACTAGTTTGAATATATCATCATAGCTTTATCGAAAATTATGACGAAAGTTAATTTAAAACTAGAAAAAGAATTTTTTGAAATAATTACTTTGCATAATTACTAATAGAAATTTAAAATTGCATGAATTTTAAAAAATTAAATTCTTGCATTTTTGATAATTTAATTAATGATCCTAAGATTAATTAACCATTTAAAAAAGTTAATTTTTCAAAACAATACTTTAAAATGATGAATGAATAGTAGCATCTCTGATGCTATAATTAATATTCCAAAATTGATTAAAATTTTGCGAATTAAAACGAAACATATTTTGAAATTTAAGACAGGATCAAATTTTTATAATTAAATTTAATAAAAAGAAAAAATCCTGTTTTCTGACCTGAAATTCGAAATGTTTAGTGATATTTGATAATGTTAAAATCAAACAATGAAAATGGTCACTTCATTATATGATATATATGATGAAATTAATTACTTGATTACTTGATTAAATTGATTAATCAAAATGGAACTGATTAGTTCATTAATAAATAACTGATATCTAGTTGAGCCTAAAAAAAAATATTTGTATTTGCTAAACTTGGCTACATTTTAAAAGCCAATTTTGATAATAGCATTAATGATTACTAATTATTTCGCATTAATAACTGCTATGAATAAAATCAATGATTCCTACAATAACATTCAGCTAATAATTAATTACTTTTCAAATCTTCAACTTTTCAAAAAATATTCCTATCATATTTTAAGTTATCATATTCTGATGCTATCATAGTCATCATCTTTCTCTGCATAAAAGGAAATGAATAATTCAAATTAATTTCAATTAATTGTTTGTTTATTTTTCTTTTCCTTAATTTTTTTCTTTGTTTCTTCTCATTATTTAGCATTTTTTTCCAAGAAAAAAAAGACGAAAAATAAGAAATGGTTTGTCCAATAAATGATCTTTTATCGAAATACTCATTATTATTTTGATAAGTGATAAGATGATTGGTGATAAGCGAATGATTTGATAAAAATAGGTCATTCATCTTTTATATATAAATTATCCCAAAAGGTATTAATTTGGTTCCAAATAGGTGACATGAAGTAAATTGACGGGTTCTGTCGCGCGACAGTTATTATTAATCACCTTAGAAACTGTATATCAAATTGTTTATCATTTATCAACCGACGAACCAACACCCGCTTTTTAGTATTCTTTTTGAAAATTAAACCTAATTTATTCATATTTTTAATTAATTTCTCAAATGACTTCAATTAATTTATCAAATTACCAATAATTAAATCTGATTTTGAGTAAGTATTTTAATTATTGAATTTATCATATTTTAATAGCATTTCTAAGAGTAAATAGTAAATATTTTAAATATAGATAATAGTTAACTAGTATTTGAAATAATATTTTAAATAATAAGTGTTTAAAAAAAATTAATAGAAAGTATTTCAAATAATTTGAAGAATAAGTATTTTAAAAACTAAATAGTTTTTTCTGGAATATTTTGAAAGATTTTTAAGTAAGTATTCAAAAAAATATTTTGAAATTTAAGTATTTTAAGTATTATTAAATTTATTAACAAATATTTATTAAATAATTATTATCCTATTACATTTAGTTGATGAGAATAAATAGCCCAACATAAATAATGAATGAATAAGCAAAGAAAAGATTGACAAATTAAACATTTCGAGTAATTTAATGAAGAAATAAATAAAACATAATTAAAAAACTTAGATGAGAAGTTGACGGATAAGTAAACGAATGAAAAATATTTGATTAAAATTTCGATTTAATTGATCTTTGATCTATATTAATCCAATAATAATTTCTCTGTTCAATTTTTCAATTATTTAAAATAGTAACAAATGATATTAGCAGTAATGGTTGTGGAAAAAGAAAATTTTTTGAGAAGCTGATTGGTGAAATTCCAGTACAAATATTTTAATTTTAAAAAAACAAAAAAAAAAACTTGAATTTAATTTTGAACAAACCTAGTTGTCGAATTTAATTTAAATTAATGTTCAGTACTTTTATTCTAATAATTCACACTAATATTTCATTTTGTAGTTATGCTTATTGTTTATATTTTAATTCGTTTATCCATGTTTCTATTTGTTTTTGTTTACAACAAATATCTCCTTTTTTTCAAATCAAGTATTATTTTTTCAAGTATTCAAATACCATTGGTCAGCATTGATCTATTAAGATTATTAGGATCAGTCTATTTGGATTACTTATAGGTACTAAAAAATTTCATACATCATTCCTAAATTGAATAGAATAACTTTTTGCACAATTGGATTGCATCTCAAAGTCAATTTAATTTTCTGAAGAATTTATCAATTGAATTTGATCGAAATATTAATCGGAATATGAACTTAATATTTTTACTCAAATAATAATGCCAATATTATCAATTACATAAGTCAAAAATAATTTTAAAAATTTTGCATTTTTTCCCAAAGCAATCACATTTTTTTTTTCAAAATTTTGTTCCTTTTCGGTTTTCAATTTTATTTTTCAAATATTATTTCTTCATTACTCCAGTATTTTTATTTTTAAGTATTATTTTCCTGATAATAATGACATGATAAAATAAATCTCGAAAGATTTAGAGGATGGAATTCAATCTAAAACTGATTTCAAGAATTTTTTAAATTTTCAAAACTTTTCGGTATGATGCAACTTTGCATAAACAATTGCTATCTTGTAACATATGCACATACATACTTTTAATATAAACAAAAATAACAATTCAAATTATTATATATCATAAATAAGAATGAAAATATCATATAAAATTTCGTAGTTTCAAAATTATCGAATTCTTTAAAATTTGAGAAAAGAAAAATTTGAAACTGTTAAAAATGTTTATTTTAAAATTTTGAGCAATATTTCTATAAATTGCTGTTAAATTTTAAAACCAGAAGAAAAAAAAAATTTTGAAATGACTAAAATTTTCATTTTTTAAAACTGAAACATATATTTTTATAATTTGCATATAAATGGAATATTTAAATTTATTAAAAATTAAAAATTCTTTAAAAAATAATAAGGTATACCTATATGAGATATTAGATTATATACAGTATGCTTATGAACATGAATTATTTAAATTAATATTATTTCTTTTTCCATTTCAATTAAAAATTTTTTTGAAATTTAACCTTTACTTCACTTAAATGCTTTTTATAAAAATCTCTTGCAATAAATTTTTTTTAAAAATAATTTTTGAATAAAATTTGAGATAATTTCAAAAAATTTTCCATTGAAAACTCCAAAGAAGTCCTTAAAAAAAAAAAAAAAAGAAACTTATATATTATTTTAATCATTTTCGTGCATTTACAAATCAAGAAGAATTTTTCACTTTATTTTTTTTTTTCAATTTTTTGAACTTTTTTTAAAGAAAAAAAAAATTAAACTTCTCAAACTATAATTAATCTCTTTCTTTTCTTTTAAAAAATATTTTTGTTCATATCATAAAAATCGCAAACTATCTATTAAAAATTCGCACAGTCATTTCGTCATCTTTTTTTTTTTGTTCTTTTTCAACTTTATGGCTCTTACTGTCAACTTTACGACTCAGATTGTCACATATTATCACCTTTTACGTCGGAGTGATTTGATGACAATGTAATGGCTTTATGAGGCATAAATAGCCGAACGTTAATTGTCATTTTCTTGGAATGATTTTTTTTTTCTGTTAGAAAGAAAAAAAAATCAAGAAAGTATGTAAAATTGTTATAATAGGAAATTTTCTGTAAAATTTTCTTATAGATAATATAATCAGTACAAATAATTTAATCATTAAAACAAATATGCTAAAAAAAAAAATGATAATTTCGAAGAAAAATGATAAATTAAATTATCAAAAATGATAACTTAAGAATGTTTGTTTAACTTTATTATCTTAATTATTAATAATTGAAAATAAGAAATAGGTAATTATAAATGATATAAACTATGAGAGGTAAATAAATAGTACTTGAATTTGAAATATTTTTAATTCATTGATTTATGAAAATTTTTTGATCGAAAAGAATCTTAAATGAAGAAATAATTTTTATAGCTATGGAATATCTAAAATAATCAAAATTAATTAAAAAAATTAACAAAAATTGAAAATTAATCAAACTTATTAATTTTTTTTTTTTTTTTGTCATTGAATCAGTATCGATTACCAACTATTTAAGAGAATCGAAAAGAATTACATTTCATTTTAATATTACTAATTTAAAACTTATATTATAATTTCATAACCGATAAAAAGTTTTCATACCTAGAGAGATGATGAATTAGAGGTAAGTTGAAAGTGAAATTTCATTAAAAAATGATATTTTTTCTAGTAAAATTATTCCAATTCTATTATTAGAAATTAATTTGAAATGAAAAAAAAAGAACGATAAATAAATTTATAAAAGTTAAAATAAATAAAAAGAATATGACGATAATGCACATTTTAATTGATAAAATAATTTGTTAATGAAAATATGCAAATTTTAATCATTTTTCTTTCTCCTCAACTACAAAATGACATATCTATATTTGACCTTTTTTGAGCAAAATTTGAAATGACCTTTCACTGTTTAAGATATTACAATGTTCAAATGAATGATATGCTCCACCAAATATCTGATAATTATTCGAAATGACCCTAATTACCTGCTACTGTATTATTATTATTATTATCATTATTATTATTCATCCGTTTTATCAGCATTTAAAACGTGCTATTAGTAAGATTGCGTGCGTTAATAAAATAAATCCATTCCAAAAAAAAAAAGATTAAATTTTTTTTTCGTTTTTTTTTTTCAATAAAATATTTGTACTGAATCAAAAATTATAATTATATTGCAACCAAAAAATAGAAAATTTTTTTTTTTTTTTATTTATTTCTATAAAAATTGTAGTAAATGATAGTAGCTGCTAGAGTAGCAGTAGCAGTAGCAATATTAGTAGTAGTAGCAGTAGTAGTAGTAGCAGTAGCAATAGTAGCAGTAGTAATAGTAGAAGTAGGAGTAGTAGTAATAGCAATAGTAACAATATAGCAGCAACAGTAGCAGTATGGTAGCAGTGATAGAGTAGTAGTGTTGTTAATAATAATTGCAGTAGCAGTAGCAATTGTAGTAATAGCAGTAGAACAGTAGTAGTTAGTAGTAGGTGGGACCAAGTAATTTTCGTCTCCTGGTAGTTGAAGGAGTGAAATGTTACGCCGATCAAGATCAGTTTTCATCATTTCATTTCATTCATTCATTCAATCGTTTTTGCTACGGTTGCTGCTCATCGACTGCAGCTGCTGCTTGCTGTTGCTGTTGCTATTTGCCAAAACTTCAACAATCAGCCGCAATTGTGTTGTTGCAAAAATTGTCGCCTAGACACCTGTTGTCCAGATTCTTTTTACGGACTACAAATTTTGGTGATCAATTCTGATCCAAAATTCGATTTTATCAGCGGATCATTGTCGCGTCTGTCATCTTTCGCCTCCTCCTCCTCCTCCTCCTCCTCTTCCTTCTCTTGCGACATATGCGACCCGGTTTTTCACTCTCCTGGAATGTTGAGGTTTGATTCAAATTTTACAACATATTATGCTTTTTAATAGCGTAATTTAACCAAAAGATAAAAGATTATATACTTGGAAAAAAAAAAATGATCTCTTAAATTTTTTTTTTTTGCACGTATTATTATGCTAAAAATTTTTTAAATTTGGCCGAATTATTGGTAAAAATTTTATTCTGTCAACTTATTTCTATTTTTTGACAAAAAAAAAAGAAATGACAGAAACCATGTTTTCGAAATTGAATTAATGTAAATTATGAATTTAAAAAAAAAAAAAAGATGAAAAATTGGTTGATGTGTGAAAAATTTTTTGATTTTTTCATAGATGAATTAAATTTTTATTGATAATTTAAATAAATTTTTCCGTAAATTTGTAATAATTGATTTTGATTTTTCAAATCATCAAGAAATAAAAAAAACCATCAATAAAAGATATTTTAATTTGAAACAATAAATAATTTGATAAGATGTTTTTTTTTTTTCCATTTATAAATTTAATATTGAAATATTTTTTCAGTGGCTTGGATCATTTCCGATACCGGGAACTGATCCAGAAACAATAACACAACGATTGGATCGTTTCACTCCTCGGAAACCTACCATTCCTGTTCAATTATCAATTTCTGTATCTGGTGTAAAAGTTTGTACCATTGATGATGAGGTAAATAATTTCGGAATTTTTAAATTTTAATTTGTCAAATTTAATTTTTTTTTAATGAATTTTTAATGAAAATTATTTAAAAAAAAATTATTGAATTGAATTGAATTGAATTGAATTAAAAAAGAAGAAAAAGATGAAATAAAAGGAAATAATGATGAAAGAGGATAAATTGACAATTAATTTATTTCCATTTCATCAACATTTCATTCTATCACTTTTCTCAAATTTATCAATCCCTTTTATCTTTTGCTAATCATTTCAAAAGTGCTAGAGCAAACACTCATTAAATTTCGCATCTTTCAAATTTTCAATTCAATTCAATTCTCCTTGGCAATTTAACAAAACATCAAAAATCTTGTTGTTTTGTAAAGATTGAAATATAAATTTACACAAATTTAAATTATCAATTGAAATTTGATAATTTTCATATTTTAGTCTAAATTATTTATCATAATATTCACTATTATTTATTCTAAAGAAAAAAATCTTCCATTTCTTTTTTCCAAGTTTCCTTTTGTTTCTTTTTCTTTTTGTTTTTTTTTTTTTCTAAGTTTGATTAATTATCATTGATGTTATTTATACAATTGATATCTTGATATAAAAGTTTTTACAGGCATGTGAAAAATAAGCTAATAATTTTAAATTAATAGATGAAATTTCGATTAACTTGAAATTTTTGGTGATTTCGTTAATTTTCCTTTGAAATTTTATAGAAATTTTTGAATTATGATAGAATTTTGACTTAAAATTCACGAAAAATTTTATTTTTGGTTTATGATTTTTTTCCTCAATGACCAGAAATTTATGTAAATTTTACAATAACTCAATATTATGTTAATTTTCATAGTTCATAAATACAACTTTTTGCTAGTTTAAAAATGTTATTTCAAAACTAATTGATACTTTTTTTTTATTCCAAATCAAATTCAAAGTAATTTCAATTAATTAAAATGTCTTGTGCTAAAAAAAAAAATAAGTTTGACTTTCTTCAATGATGCTTCGAAATTTCCGACATCTATTATTTTTTAATTTTTATTTTATTCCAAAAAAAAAAAAATCCAATAATTTTTCTATTATTAAAAAAGCTTCAGCTCAAAAATACCAGAACTTTTTTTCGGATTTTCTTTGTTCTATTTATTTAGAAAAAAAAAATCTAAAAAAGTATTATAGTTAATATTTATCGGTTATATGGTAATACAACAATATTTTCATTTTTCAAGAGAGAGGTCAAAGGTTATGACCTTTTGGTCATAAAAAACAGTGAAAGAATCTTTATATTATATAATCTACTGCAATTATTTAGGGCTTATTGCGTGGATTTTTTTGACTGAATCAAAAAAGTATTTTGATGAAACCGAAAAGATCAGAAGCAATGGTCATTTGGTCATTTTTATATCATCATAATTAATTTGCTGTATTCGTAATTAAGAAATTTCAAATTTTTCCTAATTTTTTTCTTTTTTTTTTTTGTCCATATTTGATAGGATTTTTTTTTTTTTTTGTTTTAACTGGTAAAGGTTTTAGTTTTAACCTAATTAACGAAGGATTAGAAGTATTTGTTTATTCTAATCAATGGAGAATTAATTGTAAATGTACTGTAACTTTTGTCTGTAATTACAGTATCACACTTCAATTATTGATATCAATATAAAGTAATATAAGCAATTGAAAGGCAATATATTTTGTTATAATAATTAAAATTAGACAGGTTACTGTAATCACAGAAATTCAACAGTTCTGTGAGGAAAGATGATTTTGAAAGTTGAAAATTTGATTGATAATTCAGAAAGTGATAAGCGGTATCAGTTAAGTCATGTCAAATGTCACTGGTATACTATTTCGATCATAGTATATCAGTTAAATTCATAATTTTGATACTTTTTTTAATATTTCAAATCTTGAATGGTATCTCAAATCGAATAGTTTTGTAATTTCCGTGTATTCAAGCAAAAAAGTGTTTCTGAAAATTGTTTATCTTAAAAAATGGCCAATTTTTTGCAACAAATTCTAACTTTTTTTAGGGATTTGGAAAAATTCAATAATGGAAACAATCATATGAATTCAATTTTTTTTTACAAAACCATTTTTTAATTCAATTCATTTTTTTTTCGTCTTTTGCAAAACATGAAAAAATCTGAAATTAGCACTTAAATTTTTTTATATTTTTTTTTATTGTTCGAAAAAAAAATTTTTTACTTTTCCTTCATAATTTCAAGCATAATCAATAAAAAAAAAGCGGGAATTATTTTACGCAAAAAAAATTTTATCTCGAGTTTTTGATTGAAATAATTTCTTCCTGTTTTTTTTGATTTCTGCTTAGAGAGGGAAGGAAAAAGAGAGGAAAAAAGATAAAAAAAGAAAAAGGCATAAAATTGTTTTAAAAAAAAACTTTTATCATCGAGATTCTTTTTTTTTCTTTGTCATTCACAAATCAGAAAATTTTTTTTTTGTCTTTTTTCTTTTTTATCAAACAAAAAAAAACAAGCGAAAAAAGAATGACTAATTGCTAAATGTATCATAGGAATTATCGATTTTCACTAAATTCTTTCAAAATTAGCATCAAAAATTAGTAAATTTTTTTTAAAATTAATTTCAAATCATTAAAAGATTAGAATTAGAAAGATGAAATTTTTGAAGTGTAATTTGAAAATATTTGCTAAATTTTGATGAATAATGAATGATTTATGTAAATGATGAATAGCACTTTGAATAGTACTTTCATCCTTTCGTCCTTACATTATTTAAACGACGGAAAAATGATTGACATTTTGGTTGTTTGCATATTGCATTATTGTAATAAATACTTTAAAATCAGATAAGCAAACATTCTAAGGAAGCAATAATATGATTGATATATATATATAACGATTTCATAATTTTCAATTATTACAGTAACTTCCAATTGTTACAGTAATGAAAGTATAAATTACAGCAATGAAAACATACATTGCTGCAATGAAAGTAATATGATTGAATATGTATCATTTTGTAACTTTCAATTATTACAGTAATAAAAGTATAGTTTGCAGTAATGGGATTTATTCTTTTATTACTGTAACTTATACTTTTATTACTGTAATTTAGTTTAGTTTAGTACTGTAATAAAAGTAATATGATTGATAAAAAGTATTTTATAACTTTCAATTATTACAATGATAAAAGTATGTAAACACATCATAGCAATTATAATTTTTTTAATTATGCTAATTAAAACTAAGAACTGATTTTGCTTTCCAGTTATTACGGTAATGAAAGTTATGAAAATATCATAGTAATTAAATTTTCGAGTCACTAATTAAAATTGGGCATTGATTTGTTATAATATATTATATGCTATGCTTTTCAATTATAATTGCGATGAAAGCATGTAAATACATAAAAATTATTAAAAATTTAAGGTATGATAATTAAAACTGAACAATGATTTGTTTTAATATATAGTAATTAAAATTTGAAATTAAATTTAACTAATTAAGCTCTAAGTACTCGTGTTTTCAATAATATCCTATGGTTATCAAAAGAAAAAAAAGTAAAAACCAAAGTTTTCTTCTTCCCTTTTTGTTGCGAAAAAAGAAGTTCAAATAAATCTAAAAATTGTAATGTAAGCGAAAAAAAAAAAAATGCTTTAACAATTTCATCCGCTAAATGTTAAAATCCGTATTTTCCCACAATTTAGAACCTAACTATAATGCTTACGAAAAAGAGAGAGGGAGAGAGGGAGAGAGGTAAAAAGAGACAGAGAAAGAAAGAAAGAAAAATGTTTGCGAATATTCAAATTACAAAGCGGTCTACCCTTTGATGATATCCTTTTCTTCATTATTCAAAACTTCGTTTGAAAATTTTGAAAAAAAAAAGGAAAACTTTTTATTGCAACAGCCGATAATAATATATCAATATGTTTGCCATATATTATTCATTATTAAACGAAATTTGTCATCAATAAATGACCAAATATTTTCTTTCTTTCTTTCTCCCTCTCTCTCCCCCTCTCTCTCAAATTTCGAAAGACAATTTGTGACAAATTAGTATTTTCTATAAGGTGTAATCTTTTTTTTTCTTTTTTTTTGGCCGTTTTTACAATTTATTTGCTGTAATAAGTTTAAAATGGAATTTTCTGAAATGAAATTTTAAATTAATTTCATTTCGATGAATATTTCCTTTCTTTTTTCCGTTACACAATAAATAATTTTTCAATTTTAAAAGTAAAATATAACTGAAATGATTACAAATAATATTTATCGAAAAAAAAAAATTCATCACGAAAATGAGAATTTCAAATTTTAGCCGTAAACTTGAAATTCAATTAATTTCAAATTAATTAGTTAATTAATTAATTCTAAACAACGAATTTTAAGAATAAATTGAATTATATGTAGAAAAGATAGAATTTTTTTTTTGCAAAAATTTGCTATTTTTTTAAATGAAGAATTGAAATTGATCAATTCCAATAACAATTATTTTGTTGGATTAATTCAAATTAATTAAAGCATTTATTACGTAGTCTTTATTAAAAGTTGAAAATTGATTAAAATTAAAGATTTGATATTGATTTAGCAATTTTAGATTTTTCATTAAACAAAATTAAAGACTTGATATTAATCTAATAACTTTAAATATTTTATTAAGCTTAATTAATGCTTATCAAGTTTGATTAATCAGTTACCGCAAAATAATCGAAAAAAAAAAACCAATAAATAAATGAAATTAAACAGAATTCCTCTCCATCCATCAGGTATTGAAAAAATAAAAATAAAAATAAAGGACGAAAAAATAAGAAGAAAAAATAAAAAATATTTCTTCAATAATTTGCAAATTGTTTAATTGATTTTTTCTTTTTTTTTTCTTTTGATAATTAAATTTGAATTTACAGTAATGGTAATTTAATATATTTAACAAAATTCCTCAATAATTCCTTTATTTCAAATTTTTATTCAATTCAATTTTAAAAATTCGAATTATTTTCTATTTTTGTTTTTCTCTTCGTACTTTTAGTTATTTCAATTTCGGAAATTCAGACCAAAATAGTTGATTTTTTTGACAATTAAATTTGATTTTACAGTAGCAGGTAATTTAATATTTTTAGCAATGTTCTTCAATAATTGTCTTATTTCAAATTTTTATTCATTTCAATTTCAAAAATTCAAACCAAACAAATAAATAAAGTATGAAAATTGGTGAAATTTCCCAATTAATATTTAATATTTATTCGTTTCTTTATCAATCTCATTCTTCGATTATTACTAATTAATTAGCATTTGAATTGCGACATTTCTATTTTTCGTCTTTTTTATTTCTTTGTGATACAGGCGATGATATTTTGTCGCAAATAATTTGAATATCAATATCGCTTATCTTTACTAGAATTGCAAATCTTTTTTTTTTTCCTTCCTTCTTTCTTTCTTTTTTAATCATAAATATAAACTTTTTTTTTTCATATTTTGAATGAATGATTGAATGAAAGAGAAAATTTGTTAATTGAAATTTTCATTTCCAATTTTTGTTTTTATTTTTTTCTCTTTATATTATTCACATTTATAATAAATATAATCGTTTGATTTAAATATTTTTTTGGAAAGAATAAATTTTGAAATGAATAAAATCTCAAAATGAATATGAATATACGTTATTATAATTTAAATTAAAATTTTTACAATTGAAAATTGAAAGTTTTCAATAAATTAAAGTTTTTTTTTTTTATATTGTTATATATTAAAATGGAAAATCTCATTCTTATTTCTATTTAATTTAAAAAGAAAAAAAATTTCATTTGTTACAAAATGAAACAAAAAATATTATCCGTTTTTTTTCACATATTGTTGAAAATAGAAATTTTAATTTTTTGTTGAAATCTTTGAATTTCAAACGAATAATTTGATGAAAACAATCAATAATTCAACATATTATGTATTTGAATTTAAAAGTATATAATTCGAAAACTTTTTTAACTAAAAATGATATTTCATTTAATAAAAATTACAAAAAATATTTTGTATTTTTTGTAAAAAAAAAAATCTCATAAGAGTAGTATATCTATCTTCACTGATATTTTTTTGCTTATTCGATTAATTAATTGACTAAATTTAAATTTTATTTTTAATTTTATAAATGAAAACGACGAATTATTTTTAAATGGAAAAAAAAAGGAAAAGTAAAATGATTGAAATGAAAAATTTAGCAAGGGTAAATTTCGTTGAACTTTAGTCCTTTTGACGGCATGAAGCAATGAAGAAAGAAAGGTCATGAAACAGAAAGGTCATTTGCAAGCGATAAATATTTGCAACATTTTTAATATTTGATTCATTTGTAATGTAAATAAATCAAATAAATACTATGAATAGCTAAAATATTGAAAGAAAAAAAGAAGTTTTTATAAAATATCAGTTTAATAAGTAAAAATAAATAAATTGATTAATTTAGGTAAATAAGTAAATAAATAGGAAATAAATGAATAAATTAAATAAGTAAATTTTTATAATATATCAGTTTAATAAGTAAAAATATATCAATTAATTAATTTAAGTAAATAAGTAAATTTTTTATAAAACATCAGCTTAATTTTTTTTTTTTAAATTTCTAATAATTAAATAAATAAGAAATAAATGAATTAAATAAGTAAGTAAGTAAATATTTATAAATTATTAAACTGATATATTTAAAATAAGTAAATAAATAAGTAAATTAAATAAGTAAATATTTTTTTTTTATAAGTTAAATAAGTAAATATTTATAAAATATCAGCTTAATAAGTAAATTGATGAAAAAAATATTTCTTAATTATTAGAATTTAAATAACAAATTATATCATGTTAAATAAATGATTTTATTCGAATTATGCTGTATTAATAAAAAAATTGAATTATTCTTCAAATAAGGTAAATTATTTTAAGCAATCAAGAAAAATAAGTAAAGAAATAATTAATTAATTAAAATAGATTGGGTGGATATATGATATTTAGATTTACTAACAAACAAATAAATTAATTAATCAAAGAGGGAAAAAATAAACAAATTTTAATAAATTATCAAAAAATCAATAAAAACTAATATGCTTTTCTTGCTGCAAGAAATTGTTGGTAATTTGTAAAGTGATATGCTTTCCTTCCGGTAGTGATAAATCATTATCAATTAATGAAACAATATGCATTACTTCCGGCGAAAAATTGCAATTAATTAATGACAGAATATACTTTTTTACTTGCAAGAAATTATCACTAATTATCATTACTTATTATTAATCAAGAACACAGTATTGCATTGTTTCTGGTAAAAAATTATCATTAAGTGATTAAAAAAAAAAAAAAAAGGAAAACATGCTTTTCTTCTAGCAAGGAATTATCATTAGTTGATAAAACAAAACAAAAAATTATCATCAATTAATGAAATATATTAATGCATTTGCTTCCGGTGAGAAATTATCATTAAAATGATAAAAAAATATGGTTTTCTTTCTAGCAAAATTTATCATTAATTAATTAATTAATTAATTATCTTTTTTTCTTTTCTAGCAAATATTATTCTGTCAATCGATCCGACGAATAAATTGTGTGGTTGGTCGAACAGAACGACATGAGATTGCATATATTGCTCGAGAACCATCCGGTCAAGTTTATCGACGATTATGCCATTTGTTCCGAACAAAATCATCACGACAAGTCTGAATTTTTATTTTTCTTTTTTTGTATCTTTTGTTTTTCTTGTGGAATTTTAATAAATAATTCTGTCAATGGCAAAAATCCCACTTTTTTTAACGTTATTACATAGAAATAAACAAGCTTAACATGAAATAATTGATATTTAAATACTTAAATTTTAATTTTAATTGGTAAATGATAATTTGAGAAAATAAAAAAGAAAAGAAGCAAAGAAATAGGCACTTTTATTATAAAAAATTTTGACAATTAATTCTTTCAGCTGCAATAAATTTGTCAAAAAGCAGCTAGTATTTAAGTATTTAAATTTGAATTGATAGATGAAAATTTGAAGAAATAGAAAAGAAAAAAAAAGCAAAGAAATAGGAATTTTTTATAAAAAATTTTGATAAATAATTCTTCCAGCTACAATAAATTTCTCAAAAAGTAGCTAATATTTTAGTATTTAAATTTTAATTGATAAATGAAAATTGAGTAAATACTTAAAAAAAAGGTCAAATGTATATAAAAATTTTATTAATGAAATTTTTGTACCAAATACCATTTTTCCATCATACAAATTAATTTTGTATTATTAATCCTCAGAAAAAATATTTATATTAAAAGTATTTGTTTTAAAATTTTTTAGTATTTTATCAAAATTCAAGCTTCATTGATCAGAAAAAAAATGGAGATAAATAAACAAAAAATTTGTAAACTACTGGGAGAAAGGGGGGGAGAGAGAGAGAGAAAGAGACAGAGAGAATTAAATTATCATATATCATTACAAAAAAATTATCACTACTGAATGAATTTTTCAGTTTGATAAAAAGAAATAAATTTTGCTAAAAAGGATATATTTCAAAAATTTTCTTGACATTTCATCAAAAATTTAACCTTCACTATTTTATTACTTAATTGAGAATTTATTCACGAAATTGTTACCATTAATTAATTATCATTCATTATTGATGGTGACCAAATCATTATATCGAAATAATTAATTAATTTATTTGTATATGAATAATAGTATCGTCGAATGAAACTATTCAACCATCTGTTTTGATCATTTATTTAAAGAAATGAAATAAACAAAAAAATATGTTAGTAATGGTTAAATGTCAAGATTATTTTATGATTTATTGATAATATTATTTCATAAATTTATTGATTGATCAGTATTTCGAAATTTGTCAGTAATTTTGGAATTATAAATTGTTAAGATTGTTTTGCTAATATATTTGAAATAAAATATCAAATTAGAATTTGATCGAAATTTTATTGCATTAAATTTGACCATTTACATTACGCTAATCAATATTTAAATTTCATTTTAATTTGATTCAATGTTTATCTTTAAAATATATGTAACATATATATAGCAGTATTTGATTAATATATTAGCCAAAAATTTTGATTTATTAGCAAAATAAGTGCAAAATTTAAAACTTGAAATTAATTTTTTTTTTCTTTTTCGAATTCAAATAATTTCTTTGATAATAACGAAAATGATTTTTCTTTTTTTTTTTTGTTATATACAGAAAAAAATTAGTATAAAAATATGAAAAATTGATGATTAGTTTTTTCTGTAATGATATAAATAAAATAGAAGTATTAAATATAGTTCAAATAATTTCTGTCCTAAATGAACTTTGAACTTTTTCATATTGAAAAAATTAACGAAAAATAATTCTTCTTAAAGTTGATAATAATTCGAAATTCTTCTAAATTGTAAAGTTGATAAATTTTAAGGAAATTAATCTAGTCAAGATAAAAGAGCGGAAGAATAAAAAGTAGAAAAAGAGGGAGAGACAGAGGGAGAGAGAGAGAGAGAGATCCATTTTTAAGCAACTTGTTTACGTAAACAATTATCGATACTCGATTGTTATTTACATCAAACATCTCTTCTTATCTATCGCAATTCCCCTCATTCCGATTCTCTTTGCTTTGTTTATTATGCATTCTTAAAATGTCATTTCCTTTTCTCTTCCAAATTTCACTTTTTTTTCTTTTTTATATTTAAATTTTGAAATTAAATATATCAAATATAAATTACTTAAATCAAATATATTTAAATTTATTATTCAAATTAAAAATATTATTTTAAAAAGTTAAATATATATATTTTTATCTTTTAAATTTTAAATACTAACTAATAGGATAGGTTAAGTTTTCTAGATTGAGTATTTTTTTCTTTTTTTTTTTTATTGAGTTGATATTTTAAGTTATGTATGTATATTTAGATGAAGTAAACTGATAAGTTAGGTACTTTTTTTTTCTTTTTATTCGCTTTGCAATATTTATATTTCGCATTAAGTAATTATATTAATTTTTTCATTTCAAATATTATATCAAAAATTTTTGAAAAATTTTCACGTAAAATTTTCAGGTAGAAGAAATTGAATCGATTCTCGAGAATGCTTTTCAAGCATCAGCATTAATTCGACCATTATCACCATCAACAATTCAAAAATCAAAATTATCACATTTTGTTATATCACCATCACCATCACCACCACCAACAACAACACCAACAATTCATTCGTCACAAAAACGTAATTCGGTTATTCCAACAATTATTCCTTCAACATCATCAACATCATCATCATCCAATCATTATCATCATTATCATCATCGTCAACAACAACAACAACAAGAACAGCAACAACAACAACAACAACAACAACAACAACAACAACAACAGCAACAGCAACAACATCAACAACATCAACAACATCAACAACATCAACAACAACAACAACAACATCAGCAACAACAACAATGTAAATTACATATAACTTCATCGATACTTCTAAATCGACTTTTTGGTAAATTACGGCCTGATATTAACTCGAACAATAAGGAAAATACAACAACAATAAAAACACCATCATCGATAACAAATAAACAACGTCGACGACCTGTTAGCGCTGTATTTAGTCAAGCTTTACATCGACTTTCATCTGCTTCTGTTTACAATAAAAGGGTATTTATTGAAATTTTCCATTTTTTTTTAAATTAATTTTTTAAAAAATCAAAAATTGATAGATGAAAATCAGAAGTAATGACAAAAATATTATTGATTTACTAGTAACTTAATAATTATTTTTAATATTTACGAGGTGATAGTATTATTTTTATTATCATCATCATTTTTGTTGATAATATTTGTTATCACAAGAACTTATGATAGTGATAACGACGACGAAAATTATTGTAAGAACAAAATATTATCAGCAAAAATGATGATAAAAATAACATGATTGACAAAAATAATAGATTAAAATATTGATAACAATAATAATAATAATAATAGTTTTATTAATAATAACATCGCTGATAATAATGATTGTGATAATAGCTGTAATAATCATGATGATAATAATAATCTTAGAAAACATAAACATCTCAAATGTTATTTTAATTGGGAAAAAATGCTAAAATTGATTAGCATTGTTATATTGAAATATAACTAAATTGACGAAAAACAATATATGCAAGAAAATCACGAAGTATTGGAATATAAAAACTAAAATTATGTAATTTATATTAGAAATTCTTGTCGGAATTTAAATAGTAAAATTTCAGATTAGATTTTAATTATCTATTAAACATCTAAATGAAATATTATAACATGGTAATAAGTGATAATAATAATGATAACAGTGATATTATATATTTCAATAAACTTTTCATTTATATTCTTTCTGATAAGTAATCTTCTATTTTCTGATAAAAATGAATTATCAACAATCATTTCCTTTGATTCATGCGCTATTTATGTCAACAGATAGTAATTAATAATTAAATTAATATTAATGCTATTAATTAGCGATTAACAAATATTAATGCCAAATATTTATCATTAACATAATTTGTACATTTTTGAATAAAATCTTATATTTATTACTTTTCAAATGATATATCAAATAAAATTTTTTTTTATGATTTGAAAAAATTATTATTTAAGTAAATTTTTTTTGAAAATAAAAAAGAATTAAACAAATTTCTAAATTGATTTAATTTGTAGTACAAGAAAAAAAGAAGAAATATTTTTAATTTAAATTTTCCATTCAATAATATATTGGAAATTGTTGATAATTATATAATTTCTCGAGTAATTTTTACTACTTTCATTTTTCTAAATTTTCAGCTGATTAATGCATTTCCAATTAAAGTTAATAATTCCTTGCTAATTTCAATAGCTCATTAATTAATAGCCGTAATTATTCATTGCCGATTTAAAATATATAAATGATTTGAAGCATTTAAAAGTAAGAGAGTTATGATTAATAATCGTGCAATTGAAGATTTTTAAATTTCACATCATAAATTTAAATTTTGAATAAATTGAATTTCGATTCATAAAATTTATGGGTTATTTGACCATCATCGTCAATTATTAATTAGCGATTAATTAATAGAATGGTTGATCCTACAAGATTTCCTCCTTTTTTTTTTTGAGGAAACATTTTTGATATAATTAAGCTTAATTTCGAAGCTTTTAGAAGTAAATAACTAGGATAATTTTATCGGAATATCATTTCTGATTAATAATAATAATTAATCAATCAAACGAAGTTAATCAATTGAATCACAAAACATACAGGAAAAAATTTCATTTAATTAACGAAAATTAAATAAGTCAATGAATTATAGTTTTATCACGTATCTTATTTTGATAATTTAATCATGAATTTGTTGTCTTAATCAAATAAGAATTTAAATAATTTAATATCAGTGAATTTTAAATTTTCAATTAAATTTTAAATTTATAAATTCGAAATAGTTTTTCTTTTCTGCAATTACTGTTGCAGGAAAAAAAAAAATTTAACTTTAACATAATTCGTAATTTTTCGATAACTTTCCCAAATTTAATTATTGCATGACCTTTGTTAGTCCCCAATTAAGATAATGACACATTAATTATCTCTCTCGATAATTACTGTAATTGCATATAGCACAAAAATAAATTGCATCATTATTTTAAGATATGATTATTGTATTTGTTTGCATCATAAAAATCCTTTCAAAAATATTTTTCGAATTTTTGGACAAAAAAAATTCAATACAATTTCACTAATTTTGAATATATTTGATTATTAATTTCTAATTAATTTCTAGTTTTAATTAATTTAATTTTTAGTTTTCATCAAGTGATACATCACAAAAACTGGAAAGGCCCGTATCATTTTATCAAGAATCATCATCATCATTAATTCCTATTAACGAAATTATCACAAAATCAACCAAATCACAACATCGTCGATCTTCCAATTTTGAACGCATTTCTACACCACAAACTTTTACAGTAATCATAATTTCTAATTAAATATTTGATAAATAAAATATTTGGAAATTTTATAAATTTAAAATTCTTTTCAACTTTTTTCCTTTCGGAAAAAAGATTTAATAAAAAAAAAAAAAAAAAATTGGCTTTTTTCTCGGAAATAAATTTAATTTAATAAGTTTAATGATTTAATTTAATTTAACTTATTTCAGAATATACAGGAAGAGATTTTTCATCCAATTCGTCATACTCAAACAACTCTATCATTATGTTATGATGAACGTTTGTAAGTTGGCAAAATTGTTTTTTTTTTTCTTTTTCTTGAAAAAAATAAAAATAAAAATAAAGAATTAATGAAATAAATAAATTTATACGTGTTTCATCATTCTTTTCTAAAATTAAAATTTTTAATTTAAATCATAATTGAAGTAAATTGAAGTATTTGATCACGAAAAAAATGGTTGAGCAATGAACCGATTAATTGAAAATTAATTAACTGGAAATGGAATCATTTGGAATTGTATTGCTGCAATTAATTAAAATGGCTTAGATTGGAATTTTACAAAAGTGAAAGAAAAAAAAATGACCGATGAAAATTAGGAGAAAAATTTTTTTTTCGTCAACAAAAATTTATAAAACTTATAAAAAATGCAATTTCATCCCGCATTTTTGAAAATTTTTCTTCAAAATTTTCTTTTTCTTAACAGTCATCGATCTATTTTTATCAATTTATAATAGAAAATTAAATTTCATCAATTGTTTCTCTAAATTTTTAAGATATAATATGAAAATTTATGTAAACAAATGATTTTCATTTGAAATTTTCAAAGGAATTGAGCAATTGTGTTATAGTTTATAATTTTCAAAATTCGTAAAACTTTTCAAAAATTTTTCAAACTTCTTTTTTTTGAAATGATAAAAATTGAAATTATTTGTAGGACCGAATGGATCTATCCAATTGATGAAACATTGGAAAAACAATTGGAACAAGTGGCATATTTCTGTAAAACAGCTCATCGGTTAGTATAGAAAAGGTTTAAAAAAAAAAAAAAAAATGTAATAATATTTGACCTGAGCAATTAAACGGGGTCAAGAAAGTAATTTGCATAGTTCATGACCTTTGAACTTTACTATCAGCTTTTTTTTTACTGTGTCCAAAATAGCTACTAGCAATAATTAAATCAATAAAAACTGTGATTGAAAATTGATAATCATAGAAATTATCATTTAATAAGTGAAATGAAATTAAATGATTCACATATGATAATAATTATTATTATTGATTCAATAGTAATCAAGTTAATTTAAAATGAAAAATTTTTTAAATAGTTCGAATGAAATGCATGAATCAATGATTTGTAATTATTATGTATAATTAATAATCACTTTAATTAATAATAATTTATAATTAATGCTTATTATTCTCCAAATATCTGGCAAAATTCATTCATACATTTATTTATACTTTTGCATGAAATATTTTCTCTATTATCATCGTTGAATTTTGTTTCAAAAATAAATAAAATGATTAGAATTTTTGAAATTTCAAAAAATTTGAATTTTTAAAATTACAGGAATCGAATCATAGGTGCATTATTGGCGCAACCTGAAGGAGCATTTGTTGTTCGTTTTTCGGAATCTAGGCGAAAATGTTTGGCATTAAGTGTTCGAGTACCATTTCGATATAATCCAGCTGGCATATCACATTATTTGATTATTCGAAATGATAATGGATTCAAATTAAGGGTATCATTTTTTTCATAATTTTCTCCGAGAATTCATAATATTCAGGATTCTGATTTTTTTAGAAAAAATTCAATTAACTTATCAAAAAAGCCTTCAAAAATAAAAATGTATTATTTGAATTTTTTTTTTTTTTAATTTCAAATTTTACAGGGTTCCAATAAATACTTCCAATCAATACCTATGCTTGTAACACATCATTCGGTGATGCCCGAACAACTTCCATGTCGTTTAATATTTGTAAATTGGGGTAATATGTGGAAATATAATGAAATGAATAATAATTACGACTATCCACCTTGTGAGCAAGTAGAATGTTCAAATGAAATATTCAAGCATAATCGGTGATTAATTTTGTTCAAATCTGTTAAAGCAATTGTAATAAGAAAAATAATTTATTAATTTGGTATAATTTAATTTGAAGAAATTCATGTTCCAGAATCTTAAGATTCAATGTATATTCATGGTATTTATATTCATTGCAAAATGTAAGAAAGTAATATTTATATTTATTTGTTTCGAAAAATTTATGTTATAAATTTTTTGTTGTAAAAAAATTGATGTAATTTATTAAAGAATATGTTAAATTATATAGAGTTTTTTATTCTGAATAAATATTAAATCAATTGGTAATGTTTAATATTTTGATCGTATAAAAAATTGTAAATGGAATGCACTTTCATTGGCCAACATCTTATACCTTGTAGAAAAAGAAAGAGTAATATTTAGAATGAAATGAACATATCTTTTTGCACAGAAAACAAGCAATATCTATTGAGATGATTAAAATTTGATAGCAAACAAGAAATAATGATAAAGCAGGAAAATTATGCATAAATATATAAAAGTAAACAGTTAACAGTAATTATGCGCAGATATATAAAACTATACAATTAATACCAAATATTCCTTATTTCTGCATTTATGGAGAAAATAAATTAATAAGCAAATAAATTTTGGAATAGGAATGTAAATTAGAGTGGAATCTAATTAATTTCAAAATTATGTTAGCAATTTAGTCAATTTTAAAATGCACCGGATACGTTAATACCGACAATGTCACCATCAGTATAACATATTCACTAATATCAATATTCATGCTACAGTCATTTATCGAATAAATAGATAAAAAATAAAATATTATGGATTTGGTCGAACTGAAATCAAACCCATGTGAAGTTCAGCATGAAAGCCGATTGTTATGTATGAGCAAATGGTGAATAAGCCTGGTACTATCTGCAAATAAATTCACATAAATTCATAACTGACACAATAAAAAGAAATAAACATTAATCTATTGTTTAGAAAATGTATGTGAACTTTAGAAGTATCCATAAAGATACTGCAATCATCTCATTATTAGTTATATATTAGAAAAGATATTATAATAATGAAAATATCAATTTGCTAATAACAATTATCAATACAAACCTGATAATCTAGAAAATCCGACCATGCAGCAAATTCTTTTTCCAGACCAGGCCAAGGCTGTGTCCTATATTCAGCATCCTCTGTAGTGATACGAATACGAAAGAAGATATGCCTAAAAGGAGATATTTGAAATGTATTCAGCATATCTTCTCATATAATTTAAGCTATTAATCATATCATCAAACCGTCCCGATTAATCAATGGACCGTATCTCCCAGTAATAAGGTACTGAAACACAATCAACCATTGGCTTCCTAAAAGAAACTACATCTTCGATTTCACCAACTAATAAAAATCAATATCTTTCATTTCACTTGAAATTCTCAGAATTTATTTCATTATTTTGGACTATTTTTGATTGATGCTAGATTTAATTAACATTATTATTGGCCTTATCATGGCGAAATTTTCAAATCTAATTTTCGAAAAATAGACAATAATATTTTATGTCTTATTAAAGTTTGTTTGATCTTTGCATTTTTTTAATTTTTTTTTCATTCTTTGCATCTTTGATTAGTCTTTGTATGAATTGGAGTAGAATTATAAGAAAAATAAAACAAACCTCAAATCATGTTCTATGAGGGTGGTGATAAAAGGTGCCAGTGTTGTAGCGATTTGCGCAGCAACTTGCTCACTGACAGTTAAAACTTTTGATTGAACACGTTGGACGAATCGACCTTTTGCAACATTATATACACTGATTAGTCTAAGAGACCAATGCACTTGATTTGGTATTGGATATGATGATCCCAGAATTTTTGATTTTTTCAACCCATACTGATAACAACCCTATAAGGACCCAGCGAAATAAGTCAAATAAGTAAAAATGAAATAAGTCTAAAAATCCTCGCAAAATACGTTCCTAGACGAAATATTATCAAGTCATAAAACGAATTTCGCAATGATATGATTACATACTGCATTCTAATAGAAGTGCTAATCGACAAAACGCACTCATTAAATAGTGTTTAGATAATAAGATATTAAGATATTAATATTAAAAAAATAAAATCACACTAATGAGCTATATAAATAAGAATTACAAACAATTAAAGAACGATTATCGATTGGAGATACTAATCCACCAATAGACTGCTGCGTATAAGAATCATCATTCCACTTAATTGAAAATTTCATTGCGGATGAAATCTGTTCAAAATCTTGCCCAACCGAAAGTGCTTCAAGAAGTGATTCCATTATATCTGATCGAAAACGAATTGCCATACCGTCCTCCAAAAAATTTGCTTTAAAAAGAAACTAATTCAAGAAGCAAAATAAGATCTCGTGTAAGAGGAATTTCAAGTAAATGATAAAAGTGCAAGATTATTTGCTACGCGATGGTTAGTAGCTGCAAAATTGTTCTTTAACACGATACATCGATTCTGCGGAATTTAGAAATAGTATTAGGTAGACAGGTTTCGTTTTCCAAACTGCAAGTCGCGTTGTTGAAGATAACAGATGAAGAAGAGTTTGAATGACGTAACCAAATAAGTTACGGATGTCTTGCTTCAATCTCAGTTTAAATCACTGTGAAAAAATTAAGAATAAACAGTAGTCCACCATCATTCTTGCCATCATTCACATCTTCCAAAAAGAAACTAATTAACGAAAATATATCAAATAAACTTACTTCCAAAACATTCACGGCAAATGATTCTCCACCATCTTTCAAAGCTCCATCAATAACAATAAAAGAAGCACCAGTTACTACAATATATGTTATTATTTTGAAAACTGAGAAAAGAAAATGAAGCAATTACCTAATACCTTTTCGATCTCCAATGCCATTTGTGAAAATTTGCGAATTGAAACAGCCGGCATCATCCTGTTTGCAGACAAGATAGCTATCAGCATCAGGACTAAAATCAAGACCCCAAGCGATCATATTTCTATTTGCTTTGATCAGTTTGATGATCTGAAAATTACTTAATAAGTGACTAGCCTTATAAAAATTTCCAATGCGAAGTATTGGAAATTTTTTGCGAAATATTTTCGTACATTTAACAAATCTGTTGTTTTTATAAATCAAAGACTCTATCAAATCGGCATCTTCATCAATATAAAAATTAACCAGCCAGAAATTCCATAAACTACTGAATGCTATGTTAATATCTCCATGAATATCAAATATTTTTAGATTAATATTCTAGTATGTACAAAATATCGCCATATTAATACCATTGTGGACAAAAAACTTCTGTCAAACGATGTCGTTTTATATCAAAAACGTCATTCACACTCATATCTATTGCCCATCATATCATCAGCAAAAGATAAAAAAGCCAACGACATAATATAGTTGCTTGAATAACTTGAACATAAAGATTTTTTATGGTACAAAAACAGAAATTCTGCTTTATATACAAAGAAAAATATTGGATAAGAAATCATTTAAAAATATATAAAAAGAGCAGAATGATAACTAAACTAAACCTCTTCCAATGCCCAAGTTGGGATAATTAGGATAGATTCGGTGTTATCGCGTACCATTAATGTACTACCTAATATAATAGGCATCTGGAAACGCCAATTTCGAAAATCATTGAATATTTTCAAGACGCTTGTATCAAATATTGAATTATATACCGGTTCTCGATTAAAATCACTTATAATTGATGTAGGATAAACTGAAACAATGATAATAATACATACTATGTCAGTAAACTTTTGTTTTCAACAGAAACTTGGACGAAAGACTTCGAATAAAATCTAGTCTCACCAATTTAGGCATTGTGTGGATAGTGAAAAGTAAATAAAAGAATCATGAAAAATATTCTACAAAGTTTTAAGGAAGTTGAAAAAAAAAAAAAACTGGAAGCAAGGCAATCCGAAACATCGATGGCCTAATCAATTGGAATGAAATAGTCAAGAAATTTATGCTATATCGAAATACTATCAAGAGTAGACAAATAAAATCCGTGACTTCTAAGGCACTGCTAATGGCGTACCTGAAGCTTGAAGACCAAGTCTAAAAAGAAGGCGCTGTGGTATTACATTTGCCCAAATCGACTCGGATTGATAAATGAATGTTCCAACCAAAAATGATGAAGAAGGCACCAAGAGATTTTCAAATGTCTAAAAACAACTTGCTTTGAATTTTGTAGCCCTTCATAAATTTAAATATTTTTTAAGTGTTAATGTAGAATGACAAAATTCTGAAGAATAAGTATCACTTCACCTTTTAATAATTTATGATGTACATTGTTAAGTAATCTCTTTTTTTTTTAAATATATACTTTAAGTGATTAGTCAAAATGGCCCGGAGTAATACCAGGTTTGCCTAATAACAAAATCAATATTAAAAATCGATGCAACCTGAATAGATGGTCTAAACAGAAGTATGTCGCGTGCTACCGGTTTGTCAGAATTTGAAAAACGGACTGTACGATTCAATGCTGGAACACGATTATGTGCTAATCGTATTCCCAATTCTTCCTCAGACGATTCATTACGAAAAGTCAAAGCATGCTGATAAATTTCGTAAATCTATAAAAATTAAATCATCCAATTACCGAAATGTCATTCAGCACTCTCAATCATTACATTATCAGAAAATGATTCATTAATTTCTCCGCCAATTATAATTCTTCATCAAGTATTCAAGTTCTCACTATTCATCACTCTCCTCACTTATGTATCTCACCTCATGCTGCACAATTTACATCAATTATCAAAGCATAAAAACCATTACTCTCCATAAATAATCGATCGGCAATTCGGTGAGCTCAGCATCACAATAATATGCAAGAAAAATTTCATCCAATCCAACAAATGACATTCCATTTGATATAATACACATCACAGTCTTGTCCCCGTCTGCAATTTTTGTCTCATCTAACATACCAAAATGTGTGATACGAAGTAAACTGCTTCACTAAATTCTAAGTTCTGCTTTAAGTTTAAGATTTAAATAGACGTGCTAAAATTAATCGGAGAAATCTGAAGGAGTGAGCAAAAAAAAAGTAAAAGCAACTAATAACAGTACTAAGATGTGCGGAATACCTTCTAATTCATAAGTTATGATTATGATTAAACCACATAATCTAAACATAAGAAATTAACATATTAGCAGTTTCAAATACTATTTGATGATAATTTTAAATGTTTAAGTATATTTCATATTTTTAATTAATGAGAAATCTTTTTCCTGAATTTACAATGAGAGGCAGAGGCATTGAATAAGATGCTACCAGTTAAATGATGGTAGTTATGAAATTTAAATGAATGGGAAAGCCTTAAAAATTAACGAAAAAGAACTCACATTTACATAACTTGATTTTACACCAAAAATTTCGGAAAATCATCACTTCAACCGGCTCAAAATTTTTCAATGAAGTGATTCGTTCCAGAATATTATCACATTCCGTTATTGTACCATCACTATTTCGAAGATATAAAAATTTATTTCCGGTTGTTCTGAGTCGACTATCAGTGGCTGATGCTTCATCGACATCAGAAGAAGGGATATCAACATCAGGAAGAAGACATGCACATTCCTCGGTGACATGAAGCTGCTGTAGACGCCATGATTTATGTTGCCTTTTCGATTCATGCTGCATAAATAATATGTAGTAAATAATGATTGAAAAGTGAATGGGATATATTAATATATTCCATAGGCCCCTAATTTTTTAACAGCTTATTTTAAATTGAGATAAACATCTCCGAAACTTCAAAGATTGATTTAAAGATACCTTCTTCGGTTTTGAACCAGCAGTTGATGTTTGAGTCTCATTAGAACTATAACCGGGATGGAGACCATCACGGAATGTAACACTTCGTTTTACTGAAGAACCACGTGCTGCGTCATTCGATGATGAACTCTGATCATCGTTAGTACTAATAGATTCTAGTTTTGCTCTTGATTTCAACACTGGCTTTGTAGCTGGACTAATATCTGATGAATGGACATGTTCATTCGTATTTGCTGACTCACTGTAAAGAAATGATATATGATTTCTTTATATTACTAAATTCATTTTTCAACTTTTTTTGTCCTATCATATAAAAAAGAAAAAAAAAAGTTCTTCTTTCCTAAAACCTAAAAAAAAACTTTGGTTTTGTTAGGGGGTCATAATGGCTAGTTTTGCATAGTAAATATACTTGAAAAGCACAAAAAAATGTTTAAAAAAAAAATAATTGAATATTTTTTATTATGTAAAAAAAATTTTTCTTATTATATAAAAAAAACGTTATCATATTTTTTTATTTTCATTCTGGAAAATTCAGCAACAAATTCTTATTAATTTAAAGATGTCTAAGAAGATTTCGAAGAAAACTGAGAGTAAACAAGAAAATAACTCAGAATTTTCTCTAATTCTGCTTCAAGATCTAATATTCTGGAATTTTTACTTCCTTCATTTAGCACATTTATCAAGAAAACCAACTCTGTTCTCATGTTTTTTTCAGATTCCTCAATACGTTTCAATGTTTCGAAACATGGATCACAAATTCGATGTTCTTTTTTTGGATTATTGACATACGGCAACGATGCCTAAAATCTATGCTCTGTAAAATGGCAATCATTCCGTGATGAAAATTAATTGCACCAAAATAAGAAATTGGTCATGAAATAAGAAAGTAAAGAAGCAAAAAGCTTTGCACTTAATCTGTATCATTTTTTTAGTAGCTGAATATTACTACTCAGATAATCAGCAATCCAAAAAAATTGGTTGAAAAAAATGATATAGATTAAATGCAAAGCTTTTTTCGTACATCAATGATTGCTTCAATACCAGAAAATCGAATAATCTTTTTATCCTTTAAATGATAAGAACGACAAAGGACAAAAAATTGCCACTGAAAATTTTATAAGCTAATTCACGGGAATAGTACATCAAATGATGACAAATTAATGGTAAATATAACTAACTTTATGAGTGGTACAACGAGCACATAACACACGACCACAACATCTACAGTGATGTCGTCTGACGAAAACTGTAAATTTAATGCAGCATATCATACATGATAATGTTTCTTTATCGTCTATCCATATTGGTTTCTTCTGAATAACATAACCCTCATTGTATTCAAATTTAAATTTTATTAAAATAAATATTAAAATTCATGTATTTGGGTAGTTTTAATAAATATTACACGTAAAAAATTGCAAAAAAATGCCAAGATTTAAGACTTGGAAAAAAAAGAAAGATATTTTGCAAAAAAACTAACTTACGTGAAATACTCACAATTTTTCCAGTAATGTTTAGACCTTGATCTCAAAAAAAAAAAAATCAAGATTTTGAGAAACTTCACATGCCTTCCCAAGTTGACGTTCGCTTTCAGTCAAATATTTCACTCCGGAAACACTTGATATATCATATGTACTCGAAACTACAGAGATAGCTTGCGTTTCATCAATTGCCGGTACTAATATCTCACTTTCGCTCATTGAATGATCACTGCCATCTTCTACCAATTCTGGTTGCTTTCCTTCTTCATTATCATTTCCTTGGCTTTCTACTCCAATTTTATTATCTGATTTTTCGACTACATCGACAACTGAAACTGTAACACAGATTCTAGTAAACTTTCGATTTCCGAAAACTTAATTTCAAATATCATGAATTCCAAATCCTCATTATACTGCAATCAGTTCAAGAGATGTCAAGCAAAGCCAATTTCTTTATGACATAAAAACAAATCAAGTCTTAAGAAAAAACTAACTCTCTTTAATATCTTCTGTTGTGGAAGATAATTGTGTACAATCAGATGAAGATGGATTTTCAACCGATGTCACACTACCATTAACATCCGCATCAACATTTTTTTGCACAATACCTAAGCCTGAATCTCCTCCTGTACCCACCGATACTTCATCAACTGAATGCTCATCAGTATTGGTACATGAGACTGCATCAAATTCAGATGTAGCATCTATGACGATTTTTTCTATGACTGTGTTTCTTATTCCCTCATTTGTTTCTTTTTCCAAATCAAAAGCTAATCGAAAATTTCCATCAGAATCCACCTCATGAGAAAGAGATTTCCTATTTGTTTCCTCCAGAGTAATAACTTTTTTCCTATCTATTTCTTCTTGAGTAATTATTTCTCCTTCACTCGATTTCGTAGAAGGAATTATGGATGAAACTTCTGTGTTTGATACCAGATGCTGTTGTTCCCGAAAATCCAAAAAGGTATCATGCGCGTCACAACTATAATATAAGATTATAATCAATAAAAAAAAAAAAAATCATTTGCAAAAACTGATAGAATCATCCTTAAAATATAGCATATTCGAATCAATTATTTTCACCTGCCCAAATATTGTTCCATTTCTGCGTATTGTTCAGCTGTTTTATCCATTTCATCAGTAACCTGCAAATCTTTTTTTCAAAGTTGTTAGTTTATTTAATTAAAATTAAAATCTTTTGCATCGATTATTCGTTCGTCAAATGCCTTATCGTTGCGAGTAAGGAAAAAAAAGAATGTGACTTTTAAATGCCTTTAAAAATATCCTGATGATGTTACCATAAATTGTGGGAATATAAAATAAATTTAATATCTCTTGATATTGTTCATCGAATGGCAATCAGCACTGGAACTGGCAACCAATTCCTTCCATTTAATGGACAAATAGAATTCCAATCATCATAAACAAAAAATTCTGAAAATTAAAGACTTTAAAGTCCTACCTTATCGGTGAGTTCCTCAGAATCAGTTCCCTTGCATTCATTCAGAATAACATTGAAATATGAACTTGGCCGATCTAATAAGCTATCCTAAACAAATAGAATAAGCTTTCCTGAAACAAATTGGATAAAATATCTTGAAACACATTGTATAAATTATTCCGGAACAAAATAATCGAGCTCTTTTGAAAATAGATAAGATATCCTAAAATAAATCAGATAACTTTTGCATAAACAATAGACACTTACATAATGATATATAATAAATGCGATGCCATTCTCTAAAATTCCACTAATTTCTAAGAATCCAACAAATAACCTTAATTACTAACTTATCCAATACTTCCCTAAAAAACATATTTATTTTAGCAAGAAACAAGAATGCTTCTTACTAAAATAGATTGAACAGAACTTGTCCATTATACACGGAATTTCTTCCCTTAATAACATGCTTATTTCTTATATGTAAGTGTCTGACTTTTTATATCCTTGCTAAAATAATTAAAATGTAAAATTTATTCATTGAATTCTAAATTTCTCCTAGAAATAAGTTAGTTTTGTTCAAATTGAACATCCAAAGTACCTCCTAAATTTTATTATTTTGCATAGACTATATATGAAATGAAAAACTTACGCTTTTGCTATCTTCTTTACAGTCATGTGTAATATCAACAATGTTTGCGGAAATTGAATTTTCACTTCTTGAATATTCCGGAATATCCGTAATATGCTCAGTAATATCATTCGGTTTTACCTCTACACTGCAGTACACATTGTCGTTCTCGCTTAATGATACAGAAGTGATAAGATCAGTTAAAACGTTTGTCGTTTCGATATCAACAGAATGTACATTTTTGGCTTCTTCTGAAATATTTCGAAAACTTAATGTATTATTTGCATTTCTTATGCTATTTCAAGCATTTCCTCATGTTTCCGTATTAATCTACAATTTCTCAGAAATTCCTACAATATGGTAAAAAAAAAAAACTTTAACAATAAAAGATATACCGATGTGATCGTTATGTAGGAAAGGTGTAGTGTTCCGTTTATCATTAAAATTGTTCGAACCATCCAAAAGAATTATTTTAGGATTGATTACCGGATCATTCTCATCATATTTTAGTTTTCCGGTCATTTCAGCGGCTTCAAGCTCATTTAACAAATCATCCATATCAGATACAATGTCCATTTTGATTATTAGTTCATATGATAAAATTTGCTGAAAATCTTATCGATATTAATCTAAATCGAAAATTTATATTTAAAAATCTTGTTAAAATTTTGATTTCAAATAATATAATTGAAAATTAAGCTTTGTTTCATTCCTCAATACATTATAATAGATATTTCGAACATTAATAAAGATTTTTTTTTTCTTTCTTACCCACAATATTGGATAATTAAGTAAATTTATTATAATCAAATAGGTTTATTGTGAACAGGTAAAACAGGTAAACATATGATCCAAATTAAAGCAAACGATACATGGGTTATTCATAAAAATATTGCTAATTATTAATCCGGAAAAGCTATCAGTAAGAAAATTTCGGATGAAAAACAATGGAATAATCAATAATGTGATGGAAAACTACCAAAAAAAAAAAAAAAAACCACTAAAAACCAAAATCTTGACTCGCCCTCCTAGATCATTTCAACTTCGGTTAGACTGTGCATATAATCCGGAACCCAATCCGGAATTCCGTACAAACTCTTTCCCGAAAATAGCTAACAAATAAATTACTCAATGATCATGAATAAAATTGTTAAAGGGTGAATCTCGAATGAAACACTTCGCTACAAACTAACCCGCCTATTTCAAAATTATCCAACTTTAGATTAAAAAATAGGTTGGAAAATAAAGTTGCAATGAGCCTATCAAAGTTCAGTAATCTTCTTTTATTTTTTTTCAAAAAAAAGTTTTTTTTTTTTTTTTAAATGTCATTTTCATTTTATTAGAACAAAAAAAAAAAGAACAATTTTTTTTTTTTTTTTGATGAAATCATTTGAGCATTATTCTCGATAGCAATCAATTATATCATTTATCAAATGGACACATGATCAGTAAAATCGAAATGACAACAATTTAATCCGGAAATAAGCAGCTTTTCCGGATGACATAAGATAAATTTGATGACAAAGTAAAATTTCTTTTTGAATACTAAAAATTAAAATTTTCTTGCTTCTAAATAATAAACTTTCAATTTGAATTATTAAAGTTAGAATTAGAATTTTTTTATCAGAAAAAAAAAAGGATTATCAATTTATTCACAAGTCAATAATCAATATATATCTAGAATTTCTTCCGTGATGTATTAATTTTTAGTGATTTTTAGTAATTAAAATATTATTTGCCATTTGTTAAAATATCAAATTATCAAATTGTGAAATTATTTGGATTGATTATTTAATTCAAATAATTTCACAATTTGATAATTTAATTTTTTTTTCTTCATAATTTGATTTGATAACTTGATAATATGTAAAATTATTTGCTTTGATAAATGATAAATCATATCGATATTTAACATATTAGACTGAATTTCGTATTTTTAAAATAGTTCAATTTTTGTTATTCCTTAAAATTTCAAAGTTAGAATTGTAATAATTTTTCAAATTCAATTTAAACTTATTGAAGTGAAAAAATTTCTCTATTCATGCAGACAGGAATTTAAACAATTTAAAATGTTGAAAAAAAAACGCAAGATATTAAATTGACCTTTAAAATGCTTTAAAAAGTTCGAAATATAAAAGACTATTGATTTTTATAAAAAATTGCACGAAATTTGAAAAATTTCCAATTTCTTAAAATTTTAAAAATTAAAATATCGCCATCTTTATTAACAATTCGACTTAAAGTCTTATAGGTAGGCGGCATGAACATATATCCATCCAGCCAAACTTTTAAGAAACTGATATTCGCTGATAATAATAATTAATTTGATAAAGTCATATGAATAATGAAATCGTTCGGTATATCATTGTTGGATTTATTTTAAATTTATAGCTTCAGGTAATGATGAATTTAAAAAATCAGATTTGCGATTTTTTGATTGGGAGAGAAATTCGAGAGAGAAGAACAATCGAAGAAAATAGTAAGCACATCTTTGATTATGCTAACATTCACTACGAATACTTAACGGAAAATCCCTTTGATCAATTCGAGTATTAGACAAGGATGTCTTTTTTGATGATCTCAAAACTGAATAATTTCTATAGTAATTATGGATAGATAGCGAAATAATTTTATCATAAAAACAAGACGCAATTGCTGTTGCAACAAATATTTCAAGTCAAACATTTGCCAAATATGATAATTAGCTCATGGCTCGATGAAAAGGACAGGCGCTTCCCGACCATCTTTATTCTTATGGTAAAAATACGTGCAGTGATAAGCGATTCTGTCTTTAAATTCGCAATTAATATCGTAAGAAGATTGTTATGAGGTATGATAAACATTTGGTAAAATATAAATGCAAAACATCATAAAAATATGCGAGGAAAAAATATTCCCAGTTTCAAAATTGTTGATAAAATTACAGGCAACAGATAGAAACAATTTTTGTGCTTTACAAGCAAAACTATAATGATGCGACTATCGACTAATGAAGTTATTGATGTCGTATATTTCACTGACATATTAGTCCTAACCTTTTACAGATCCTGCTTATTAATTTAATTATTGTTAATAGTAATAAAAATAAAAGAAATGATTAAAATAAAAATCTATGATCAACAAAACTACTTTTGATAAGATGGTTGGTGAAAAGGGTTGAGACAAAATTTCTAATTACAATTGATAAAATATAAGTGATAAAAGCTGAGCACGTATAACTTTTCGTAAAGATATAAATACTACAAAATAGCGATAATTCAAACGATAAATAAATCCATTCGTTGCCATATATGAATGCTCCACTATAAGCTATTTCTGATTTATCCCTATAATTAAATTAACACTCAATTATCAAACTGCATAAAATTCTTAATTGGAATTTTCAAATTAATATCATCTTCTATTCTAAAATCTACGTTCATTCAAGTTTTAACATGAAATATGAAACATAACAATTTATAGATTTTAGACTATCCTCGGTACATTTCTACATATAATTTGCAAAGTAATTTTAACACCTAAAAAATTGTTTGGTAAGAACTTAAAAAAAATTTGTAATGCTTATTTTCGAAGTTTATTTCTATTTTATTGATAATTTCGGTTTTACAAGTATGACACAATGCATGTGATAGTATTACTTATACAGCTACTATAACGGTTTTTATCTCACTTATAATTTCTTTTCTAGTTATATTTATTCTACCATAATTTTTTCATTCTCATACATATAAATCTAACAACTTTTTCGCCCATGAAAGTTATTTTCAATTTGATATTTTTATTCTGAAAATATTTTAGGATTTAAAAATCAAACTAAGCTATGGATAAATTGAACGTGTATGTAATTCTAACCTTACAAAATTGCCAACATTTGATGAATCACTGAATTCAATATCGCATAATGATTCGAGTAATGATGCATCAGTAATAATATAATCAGCTTGAGGAGTATTGTGTTCGATGAATCTCATCAAGAAAATATTTAATTGTTCATGTCCCTAAGATATGCAAAATTTTTTTCCCATAACATTACTTATAATTTGTTTTATTTTTTCCATAATATTACTTATTAATTTATTTTATTTTTAACAGTTGTATTTTATTTGCGTAACTTCTAGTTTAATTATTGTAAAATATTTCATTTTAAATACTATCTTCAAAAATTAAAATTTCTTGATATTCTGCTCTTAATTTGATTTTAAGTTTCCACAAATTTATATATTTTTTTTTTTGCATTATACAGTTTTATTATTATTGATAATAATACTTTCATATATTAATCAAGCAATATTACCTTAGCAATTTTCTCGATATTATTAGCTGTCGCATCAAAATAATCATTGTTAAGTCTATCAAGCCGTTCCTTACCATTTTCCAATATATTTGAAGCAGCATCGAATTGTTCACGAAACGCCTTTGGTAGATTAATGATATAAGTTTGAAGTTGACTACCCGCTTCCAAACCACGTGTACCACACAAATTTTCCTGAAATAAATTTTTTATTTAATAAATAAATTTTGTTCGTTTAAACGATAACGTCATAACATTCACATATAATAAACTGTATTAAGTCATACTAATATCCATATAGCATAATTTAAAAAAATTGATACGTTTAAAAGATTGGTTCATCTTAGTCATAAGAATTCTATTTTCATATTAACTAATTAATTAATTTCTAAAATTCCAAGAGCAAAAAAAAAAAAAGTTTTAACGATATTACTCGTTCTCTGTGCAAATATTGATTCATTTTAATCATATCAGTATCAGCTCGATCATGTACCGAACGCCCATGTATATAGTATCCATGTAATGGATGGGTAAGCACAAATATGCTAATATTTGAAATGGAACATAGATCGATCATATTATGGAATGGATCTAATAAAAGTCGTTCAATAACTGTGACACGAAGAAACCACTGGATCATTGATACTGTTAAATAAATACTACTGATTATGGCTAATTCGCTTAATGTTGTACTGGTGGAGAATTTCGGAATATCTGGAAATTATTATTATATTGAGAAATTTCATTTTTTAAAATTTCATTTAAAATTAAAAAATGAAATGTTTTTCATAATCTTATAATTCATTATTGTATTTTATTATCAAAAGAAATACTTGTATTCTTGCTGATTGCAGTATTATTTAACTTTTATAATCGCATTTTACGAATATATTCTAGTCTATAAATAAAAATATAAATATTCGCTATTCTAATCGCTAAATTTCCGGAAGTTCTTCATCGACTGCTTTGAAATTTTGAAACGTTGCATTAAAATGGACTTATGTTTTTATAAATATATCTCCCTTTTTTCATCTCACACGTGTGACAAGTAAAAGCATGCTTTTTTTGATAATATTTCTCCCTTTCTCTCTTTTTCTCTGCTGCCCTTCTCCTCCTTTTATCATTTTTCCATTTTGCCTCTTTTTTGCTCCTTTTATCTTCCTCTCTCCTATCTATGTTTACCTTTTCATTCCTTTCGTTCATATTATTCCTTCATCATGAATGATGAGAAGGTGAAATAGCGGGAAGATGCTGGAGAAGTCAAAAGATGCAGTCATAGTAAACAAGATTAAGCAGCGCAATCCTTCCAAAACTAAAGAGAGGATAAACGTGTTTATCGCCAAAACGCTCCGATTCACAGATAAACAAAGCGAGGTCAATCAATCAAGAGGCGACACGAGATCAATAGGAAGGAGGCTCCCGAAAGGATTTAAAATGAGAAAATTTGGAGCTGGAGTTCAAGTTCAACCTCGGGATTCTTACACTGACACAGCAGTGGCAGCAATCGATAATTCAATTGAGAGATTTCGGGTTCAAGTTCAAGTTTAGTCACAAGTCAAATCCAGGTGCAATGCTTTAGTACATCCAAATTATGCCTCGTAGAAGATCAAACTTGGGTCGTTGTACTTACAAAACGGAAGCATTGCGACAATTAATTGCAAATCAAACGAGGAAGAACGAGCATCAGCAAATGAGCGAAATAGACAAAGAATGGCTTAAATATGTGCTAAAAAAGCACACAGTGAAGTGAAGCCGGACTTGAGGATGAATGGTTGCGAGCACGGTTGAAAATGGCTGAAAGTCAACGAGAAACAGCAGATCAGTTCAAACACACTCTGCTGAGCAATCACGCAATTATAATCACTTTGCATTTCGGTACAATCCAGTTGATGATTATAGCTTGACCCGTGTGTTCTCATCGGCACTATGACTGAAGTATGTCCTTATTGCAAGACTCTAATATTTAATGCAGAAACGAAAGAAATGTGTTGTGCTGTCGGGAAAATTAAACTGTTTCAACTTTGCGAATCGCTAGAGCTATTAGAAACTTTACTTGCCGGATATACCGCTGAACCAAAGTATTTCCTATCTAAAATCAGAAGATACAATGTTTATTTTCAAATGACATCGTTTCAGCACAGATGTCGCTAATAACTCAATTCATACAACTTTCGAAATGAAAGAATAAATTTATCATAAAGCCAGCTCTTTGCTTCCGTTCCCAGATGGTCAACATAAATTCGTACCAATATATATGTAGAAATTTCAACAGAATTCGTCTTTGACATATAAGATACAGACGAGTTTTTCGACATCTATTGTTGACCTAACCGAGTCTCAATAGCAAAAGTCTCAATAGCATCCCCAATCCAACCAGATTACAATCCAAATTACAATCCGATCAGATTTTTTTCCCCAAAATTTCCCACCTAACCCGATTGCCCCACAGCAACGTCTTTAAACAAAAAGTATTTAAAAATATGCGCCTATACGAACGCAACGTCATATCAAAATTTCAAAGAAACGGTTAAAACTTTCGGAGATTTAAGATTTTGAACAAATGAACATTTAAATTTTTATTAATATAACTAGCTGGACCCGGCCACGTGTTCCACGGCAACAGTGGTCGGGTCTACTTGGTAGTAGCTAGATTTTTTATTCCTTTAAATTGAAATTAAATTCAACAAATCCAAAATTTCATTTGAAATTCTTTTTGGGTAAATTTATAGCAAAAAGTTTAATATTTAATTTTTAAATATTACCGGTATGCAATCCAGGTGTAACAGCCGCCCAATTTTCAAGTTTTAACCAATCAAGCAGTGTAATCATAATGATCATTTGTAAACCGATACTTGTTTTACGGTAATCTTGCAATTCATTCCATTCGTTTGCTACTAGATAAGTTCGCCTTGAAAATAAGGATTTTATTTTCGTTTTTCTCAAATTTGAAATAATTTCAAAAAATTAATAATTATGTAAGTCAGAAATAAAACCATTAAATTAGTAATTCGTAAAAGTGATCTTGCAATCATTTCAAGTTTATATATAATAACTAGAAGGCAAATAATCGTAAAAATGAAAATTCATTATAAGTTAATCTCACGAATAAATTCTTTCCCATAAATAATAAAAATTTGAAAAAACGAATAAAATTGAGCCAAGTTCTGAAATAAATTGAATTTGCAATATTATAAATATATATACAGGTATACGAACAAACGAATTGAATTTGCGATATTATAGATATATTTATATCTATAATATCGCAAATTATATATATATAGATATACAATTATCCGAATAAACTATGTCATACCATATAATAGGCTGGATGATATCTGCACTCTTGAGGATATCAGATGATGGAGGTGTTTTGTTGTTTGTTTTGAAAGTTACATGAGGTTGTTCCCAATCGATGAAAAATGTTTTGGTAAGAATTAAATGAGCGCTACAATGTAGTAAGCTAATCATTTTAAGCACTGTTGTTATTAATATATATAATATTAATTTATCTTCCTGAAAAAATCATTCATTTTATTAAAATTCAAATTTCAAAGTACCATATTTAATAACATATTCTGACGGAATACAAATTATATGCTGTATATTTATGTGATTTATAAAGTGTTAAGTTCATAGCTATAATAATGATAATACTTTTAAATTTATAAATTTGATTTGTCATAAGTTTTCAATTTCAAAATAAATTCTAAAATTTTATTCATAAGCAAATTTTGAAAAATTCGATTAAAGTGAAATTTGAATTTTCTTGAAGTTTTTTTTTTTTTTTTGAAACTATTTAAAAAATAAATCTTACTTGTTCACGGTTGAATATTACATATTGAGGTATTTTTTGCATCTTATATGCATAAATCGTAAATAGAATTGGTATTAGAACAATAAAAAGAAATATGTCGCTCAAAATGTCACATTCAAATAGAAGTAATTTGATAAGCGTAGCACTATCGATGATCATTTTTCCGGAACGCTTTCCCCAACTGAAATTATCGATAATATTTTATGAAATTTTTGAAAATTTTTAAAAATAATATAATCTGAAAATATTTTGTTCAGACAACATTATTCAAGCTATTGATTGCACTCATCGTTTGTGTATTTATAAATAAATCAAATATTGTATGAAAATGCAAAAAAAAAAAAAAAAAAAAATGATTACTGTCCATTTTTATGATCAAATTTTGGATTTTTCAAATAGATACTTGATGAAAAAAAGCCTGAAAGTTATAATAAACGGTGGAAATAATAATATTGATACTTGTAAGCTCGCATAGCTGCAAAAATAAATGATAAAACTGCTAGAACGAATAATATAATCTCGATGTATTGAAAGAATTGGAATCCATTGGTGGAATAAATAACACCAAATTGTAGCAATATTTGTTTTTCTGGATTCCATTGTACTTCGGCATGTCGAATTTGTACATATGGTGATATTTTTTGACCATCTCTTTCTGACTGAACTAGGATAAATTTTTTCAAAATATCTTTTCTTGTGTAAATGTAAAAGTTTTTAATGATTTAAATTTGATTAAATAATTATTTTTGTTATACAAAATTCGCTTGTGTTGCTTAAAATAAATGTTGAAATAATTGCATATTACAAAATTGACAACTATCAGGAATATCACATACCTGAATTTGCACTCTAATGTCGATTTTTTCCGGAAAACGTATGATAGCCGAATGTTGTGCGTTATTTAAAGCATTTAATGAAATGGAATCAACGAAATATAATCTTCGCGTAAGGATCCATTTTGAATTATAAAATTCATTTGGCATCAAACGATTTACAAATTCACCACGTGATCGTATATTTTCATTTAAAATTGGTACAGCATACATTTGTTTCTGGCCAGATTTATTTAAGAAAACAAGATATAAATCGCTGAAAATAGGTTGGCCACCAGAAAGTTGTAGCAGATGTTGAAGTTGAATGAAACATTCCATCCGATAAAATGTTCCAAAATGAAATTTATCCTTTTGCTGAGAACAAGTATTCAAATTACTTTCACTCAATGGTATCATTCCAAGGAAGGTACCGTTGAGGGCAAACTGAAGCAAAATAATTTCTAGAAGGGAATTTGGGCGATTTTCATCGAAATTGAAACTTGCTGATATAGCAGCTTCGTGTGATAATTCAATTAATGCATCGCTGTCGAAATAAAATAAGGTCGGTATAGTTAATAATCCATTATTACCCCTGAAAATCATGCAAATCATTAAAAAAAATCACATCAATTGCTAATCAATAATGCATTAGTGCAGGTTGTGAAAATTTTTTGCGTTTAAATTTCAAAGCTAACAACTTCAATATTGATCAATTTTCAAAGTTTGAAATTATTCTTTAGATATGTGTATCAGAAAATTATGATTCCTTGTAATAAATAAAACTAATAATTTTTTTTTTTTTTTAAAATAATTTCATTCGAAAATTTCAATTTCAGAAAAGTGTAAATTATGAGACAATCTTTCACTCAATTACCGTCTGTAGTGCTTAGAATTTGCAATTTTTTCGAATTCTGTACAAGCAGAAAGTTCTTCGATACGATAATTTTGAAGCACACAAATGTTTGCTAGATGTTGACAAGCTTGCATATTATTGTTCATACAACCCTGTATTACTCGTTTAATATTCTTGGCTATATAATTTGAATTTTCCTGCGATCCATTTTCAAGTTCAATCATTATCAACATTTTATTTACTTCAGCTTTTTGACATGTTTCATCATCCTAAAAGCACAATTTCATTTGAAATAATTCGAAAATCTTTGAAATTGATTGATTAAAATTAAATATTAGATATTATATAATTTGAAGTGAATATTTAAAGAGTTCTATAAGTGAAATCTCGAATTTCCTTATTTGCGCCAAATATTGCCTTTAAAAGATCTTCCGATTGATTAAGTTTGATATTTTCGAATTAAAATGATACCTGACATTCACAACTATCATCTGTTTTCAAACACGGTATGCATGCATCACCATGAATAGAAACTTTTTTATTAGCAGGACATTTTTTGCAATTTTCGGACTTTAAGATACCATCAGTTGATATTGTTCGTTGCATGAAATATCGAAATGGACATGACGAACATTGAGTTTCATTTTTTCCCATTGGACATTCAATGCAAGAAAGTCCATTCTCGCTAACTCCTTTCCCTGCAATAAATTGCAGATTTAAAATGGAAAAAAAATTTTTTCGCAACTTGTTAACTATGACGAATAGTTAATAGATTAGCTGCAAAATTTTCGCAATTGATTCTTTTGTTTCCTCATTTACAATAGAAAGTAAAATTTATATATTTACCTTGTTCACATTTTTGACAAGTACCATCAGAAAGTTGAATGAATCCCGATGGACAAATACAGCGTAAATGATCTACACTAGCAATAGTACCATTATCGCAATTGCGACATTGTAAGTTTAATAAGTCAAAATAAGCAGTGGTATTAGAACAGTTACGTGGTGTAATATAATCAAATAATAGCGATGCATACGTTACGTGCGTGAAAAGCAGAAAAAAGAACGAAAAAATCATCGAAATTATTTCCAAGTAATCTGCAATCAAAGCAATTTTTAATTTAGCTCATAAAATATAAGTAATAATATTGCAGATAGCAAAAAGAATGTATGATAATGTTCTGATTGATAATTAATCAAATTAGCAATATTCTTGGACTAATTTTGCACTTGAAATTAAGTTAATAAGAAATAATATATATTCGGAAGTATACGATTAATGATTTTGCACGTTGATGGATAAATTTGAAGGAATCAATTTTACGATAAATTGATCGATAGTTTTGGCTTGGGTTAATATTGCAGAAGTCTATTTGAATGGATTATTTCAGTTACCTTGGCAACATATGCATTCACTTCACTTTTGATGTTTTATGAATGAAAAAATCAATAATTACATTTTTTTGCGAAATAATATCATTAATAGATATATATATATATTTAATTTTTACTGCATTTTTTAATGTAAATTCGACAATTGTTTTGCATATTTATTAAACTTTAAAATATTTTTTTTTTTTTTTTTTTTTTTTTTTTTTGGTAAGCATGCGAATGAAACATTTAATATAATCAATATGATCTCATTTGTTAGAATCTTAATGACGGCAATGATAAACTTATTACTAATTATTACATTAAAAATGATTTAATTTGACCAAAAATTGATCATATGATAAGTAATTATCTACTGATAAACTAATCAGCAAGAGTGAGTCATCAGTTGGAATGTTTATATACGACAATATTTGACTATCACCGGAAAAGCTTGTTATTTTAAAAGTCCTAGGAATGATTTTTAGCATTAATATATATTCAAGTAATCAAAATATTGTTATTTTAAAAATATTTCTCACATGATTTATTACTTACGATGAATATAATGAATGTTACTACATCTAATGTAATTCTCATCTTTGTTCGCGATTACTAAGCATCCTCTTTGATAGTAAATCGCAAAAGCTTCATCTTTTGCGATCACTAAGCTTCATCTTTAGTAGTAAATGTTGGGAACAAATTCACATGCAGATGCCGCTGGTCTTATAACCTAACTTGTGTACAGTGATAAAATTATGGCAAAGAAAAGCCTAATAAAAAAAAAAAAGGATTGCCACCGGTTGGAAGAAAAGAATTTTTAATTCAAAATTAATTTGGATAGCGCTGGCAAGCTAAAAATCCCCCAAAGTATCAATTCAATTTCTGCGAGTAATTTTCATAATAGAGTTCATAAATGGCAGAAAATGTAATGTAAAAATAGATTCATATCATATCGCTAATATCAAGTTTAACGATGTATGTCAAATTTCGCATCAAATATAAATAGTTTTGGAATCCATAAAACTTGTGTATTTAAAAAAAAAACTTCGTTCAATTAGCTTAGATATACTAGAATGAAACTGCAAGAATATTGATGCATGCAAACAAGTTCACAAATCATCGAAAAGAGAACTGAAAGAATCTGAAATGAATCTTGAACCTTGAGAACATTCAGAAAATGCCCGAATTCATAGAAATGAATATATCCCTATGCCGGAAAAACAAAATAATATTTTTTTAAATTATAAATATGATGAAATAATCAACGAATCCTTGCATTATAAGAATATTTTGCTCTGATGCTTTTGATTTTTACGCTTTAATTAACACTTTTTTTGTGTTCTTCTATGGTGATGTGCAGTAAATAAGGAAAAAAAGTTTATTGGTTGATCTTTTTGCTAACATGTTGTTTTAACATGTTGTAAATTATGCTGAAAAACAAATCTCGTTGTACTAAAATTGACACGTGCAAATTAATTTTTTTCACGCTATAAGTTAAAATATTATAAATTGTGCTACGATTGATATGTAATTAAACATTAAACAAACTTCCATTTGTATAAAGATTTACGATCAACCAAAAGAATGCAAATGTAAAACCAAATAATCGAACGAAATAGGAGCAAAAAGTTCTTCAATTGAACAATAATGAAGAAGGAAATCTTGCGATCAGATCCTGTTTAATTATATTTTTCGGATAATTGTCTATTTTTTAATTATATATTCAATATAAATCTTTCCGTCAACCAATAAAATCTTTATCATATCTATTCATCCATGCTAAACAAAATATCGCGAAAACATTCACGATATCTTTATTTTAGATTCCTTTTGGAAAAAAATTTACCTTTTCAAATTCTTGAATATTAAATAAAAATTTTCAATGTAATGATATCATTGTAATATTATTTTTTATTGAAAAAATTTTCAAATTTTCAAATAAATAAATTAAAAAAAAAAATCAACATCAAAAATATCCTATTTTAATATACACAATCATTTATAGAAAAAAAAAAACAATAATGAATGAATTTGATAACGACGGAAAAAAAAATTAGTTTAAGTGAGCTCGCAACAATTGATAGCAATTAATCCAAAGAAATAAATAAACAAAAATATATAAATAAATTTTAATGGAAGAGATCGTTGACATGAAATATTGCAGCATATGAAGAAGATGAAGAAAAAAAAAAAAAAGAGAAGAAATTTTGGAAATTATAAAACTGATCATCGATTACGTCTATTGGATGTTTTCGATTTTATCAACACCATTAAAATCTACTATGTTTTTTGTTTTTAAAATTTCTTTAAATTTTGAGTAGGAATTTCGATATTTCTATATTTTTATATTCAAAAAAAAAGTACTTTTGACTTGCAATCGATCAAAATGACATGATAATGTTGTTAACTTCTGGATAGACCCATTTAAAAAGTTTATACTAAGTAGAGCTAAGTTTAGAATTAAAAAAGAAGTTTTATTTGGATGAATGGATTTAACACAACCAAAAAAATATATTGCAATACATTTGTGAATCGAATTTTTTGAACCTTAATAGACATAAATTATGTATAATTTCAGGGTTTTTTTTTTATAGTATGCAATTTTTTCAAACAGTAATTATAATCGATTGCTGCTTCTTTTTGAAATTTAAATTTCGAATAAATTAATTATTGATAATTGAAGTAAGAGAGAGAAAAAAGTAGAAGGAGAGAGGGAAAAAGGAAAAAGGGAGAGAATAAGACAAATTAAATATACAAATTAAAGTGACTTTGACACCATTTAAATGAGTAGGTTTTAATGATGAGTAGGCTTATGGCAATAGGCAGTTTCGGTGAACAATTCATATTAATTAATGAATTAACGCATATTAATTCAACTGTTAACCATTGAATGGTCAATTGATCAATCAATCGATCAATCGATCAATCAAAACAGCTCATAAATTAATCAATCAATAACAAAAATAAGCAACAGCAGCATTTCTTGCAGAGGCAGTCACGGGCATATCCATATTTGATATATACGAAAAAAGCAATAATGCAAAAAATAATTATTAGTCCTAATTAAGCAACAATAATAATAATAATGGTAAGGTTGTAATTATCGTACTCCAACTATGAAATACTATTACTGTAGCGGCGTAATGGTAGTACTGTAGTGATAATTATGGTGGCGATTGTAGAACAGTAATCAGGAAAATTTGTTGAATGAAAAAATCAATTCATTCCGCTTGATCAACATTGAGATTCTGATACCGGATTTATGCCATTTGTTACATCCGTACTATTGCTGGCGGAACCGGAACCACTACTCTCGCTACCATCTGTAATTTTCTAAAGGGAAAAAAAAAAGATCTAATATTAAGAAAAATTAAAAATATATAGCTAAGATAAATTATATCAAATATCCTTCTAAAAAATAACTTTCATTCTAAGAAAAATGAATGAAATTTGTTTAAAATTTGTTATTTTCATAAATTTAGAAATTATAATTTAATTTTAATAAAAAAATAGAAAACCAAAAAAAAAAATTAATAATTTTTTTTTTAATAATTTGATAAATTTGTAAAAAAAAATTAAAAAATTAATAATTTTTTTTAGTAAATAAATAAATTGAATAAGAAAATTTACAATAAGTATCAAAAAAAAAAAAGTGATAAGGACGAAATGATTAGACAGACTTACTAACTCGGCTTGGCCATATATCAATCAATAATCGAAGTGTTCGAGCCGCTCGATCCGTATCTAATGGATTGATAAGAATTTTTGGTTGATAAATACCACCACTGCTACCCTGACTACTACTACCATCAATCTCCATTGATGTATTAGAGGAACAGAAAAGTAAACAACCGAAGATACCCGTCAAACGTATACCAGTGATACCATTATGTTGATCCGAACTTATCACCAATTTTAGATGATCCATTATTTGTATCAATGTATTCTTTAAAAAAAAATTAATTACTATTTTCAGAATTGTTATTAATTATTCGATTACTCAACAATAAATTCCAGATCAATTTTAAAACTCATATAATCCTAAAATATCTTTTCGATTTATTTAAAATTTTCGGAAATATATAGAAAAAAAAATACATTTAGCAAGTTTACATTAGCAAGATGAAATACTTTATGAAAGAACATTTTTTTTTCTTGTAGCATTTAAAATAATAAATTAAAAATAAAATGCACAAACAAAAAAAAAAAAAAAATAAAATTTGAAAATTTTATAAATTTAAAATATACCTTATTAGCTGTAGGTAAACAATCGATAACTCTAAGTAATAAACGACGATTTCCCTGTGGATCATTCGGTAGTGCAACGGAAAATGCTTCAACAATCATGCTATAAATTGACGGTAATATCAAAGGTTCCGGTAATTCACGTAAAAAATCCTTCACTAAACATGCCAATACATTAGTATCTGGAACTGCATCAACATTCAAACGTGCACGTTCAATGTTTAGCTCCAACTCCTCACGCAATACACGTTTTTTCTCCAATGATCCACATACTGTAACATAATTAATTACAAATAAACATAGACAGTAATTTTTTAATTAAAAAAAAAAAGAAAATTGCATATTAATCTATGGTATAAATAGATTATTATATTTTTTTTCCTAAATTTCTGAATTTTGAAATTTCTTAGATTTTTTTGAAAGGAAAAAAAAAATTTTTTTTTTCAAACATACATATATAAAGACCCGAATAATCAACACCACGATGTTCAATTTCTTGCAAAAGACGAGCAAGTACCAGAGGTGTTTCTCGACCTTCTCTTGCAATCAATTGCTGCAACGGTATTCCAAATAATCCATCGTACCTGTGGGAATATTTTCAGTACATAAAACTGATACTTATTGTAATAAATAATTTAATTTTTTAACTAATTGAAAATTTAAAATTTAAATAGCCGAAATTTTTTAGGAAAAAAAAAGGAAAATTACAAACCTGCAATTAACAGTTCTTCGGAAAGCTACAGCAATACTATGAAAAGCAATCTTGACAATTAGTTGACCTTTTGGTTCTAAATTTAATGCAAACATTCGATTTCCATTTAAACGATCCACTACAAATGCTTCCAATAGTTTCAATGATCCTTTATGACATAATTTATGCCTGAATAATTATTAATTAATACTTCATTAACCTAATTAATTATCTTTCAAATTTTTATCATTTCTTTTCTTTTGTTTATTTCTAATCAAATTTTATTTAAAATTTCTCAAAAATTTACCTATATTGTGGATGCCAAGAATAGACGAAAAAGTTCGTGTGAGTAGCATGTTGTATGTCAATTTCAAACGTTTCACGCCATCGAAATTTTTGGTCCGCTGTAGAAACACCTGTTCTAGCACGATGTATTTCATTTACCTCCAATACGCAATACATTTCATCGGTGAAAGCTTTTTGTTTTTCTGGCATTTTTAATCCTCGTCCTTCGATAATCTACAAAATTTACAAATGAAAAATTTTGATTGTTAAATTAATAAAAATACACGTAAAATGGAAAAAAATATATTTGTATTGGATGAAGTACAAAGAGTAAAAATAAGTTTTCAGCTAAAGTAATTTAGCGATAAACAAAAAATTAAAAGATTGATAATTAATTAGTAAAGAATAACAATTAAATAATAGTCCTGAAGTAAGTAATAGGAGCAAAAGATAATAAATGATATTGGTAATTTTTTTTAGAAGGCAATATTTCAAAAGTAAAAAAAAAAAAAAAAAAAAAAACAATAATCAAGATAATAATTAATAACTGACTAAATACGAGCAAAAAAGTAAATAATTATTTAAAGACATGGCAATTTTTGTATTCTCTTAAAATTCATTAATTCTAATTTGAAAGAAATAATAATTTTTTTAATTTGAAATAAAATACCTGTACAATAAGAATTCCAGTAAGTGAAGTAACATCCAATGGAGCATCAACATCAAAACCTGGTCCAGCGACTCTTAATGGTACCCTTCTATTCATTAATGGTGAAACATGTAACTTATCTAATAAATCACCTCGTTCATGACCAAGCGAAAATCTATTTGTCTGAAAAAAAAAGATGCGAATTTCGCTAATAAATTCATTAAATTTGACATATGTTTATTGTTCTCTAAAAAAAGACAATTTTTTTTTTTCATCTGTTTAATCAGTATAAAGAAATTTTTGTAAACTTATATGTTTACATAATGCTTGATTATATTGTAAATCATGCTTTTTCAAAATTTATAAAAATTTATGCAAAAATTGTTCCTTTCATATCGCGAAAACAAATATCTATTTGAAATTTAAAGCAAAATTAGCTATTTTGATATTTTAAAATTTAAATAACAAATTAAAGCAACTAACAGCACTTAACAGAGCCCTAGAAGGAAGTGAGGAACTTCGAATTGAAGCACCAGGTTTTTCACCGTATGTATGCGACCATCTTGATTGTCGTTCCTGTGGTCTAGTTACCGTATCGATAGATGCCCAATTACGGTATTCTTGGGCCGAAAATATATCATCAATAGTTCGACCATATTGTCCACTAACATTGCTACTACCAAAACGCATTCGAGAATCTGAATTGAGTTAAAAAAGAGAATCTAAATTAGATAAAAAAGAGAATCAGAATTGGAAAAAGAAAAATAAAAAATTATATTAAATTAAACAAGCATAAAAACAAGTCAAAAAAGTGCTCAAAAAATTGCTTAAAAAAATTTTAATCAAATATTTTTTTTTTTTTTTTGTCTGTTGATGGAATATTTTATATTGAAATTGTTAAAATTCATTTTCTGAAGACTTCTTAAAAGGTAAGTTTGAAAAAGTTTAAATTAAATTAAAAGATTTATTAAAGTTTTAAAAGAATTCAAATAAAATATACTCCTTTCAAACAGTCAATTTAAATCTTGTTCGTAAATTTCAAGGATAGTTTTTTATTAGATTTCAAAAAAAAAAAATTTCTTTTGCCAGTTATGCTAAGTATTTTCGCCTGTTTCGTAAATTTAAGATTTTGCAATTCTATAAAAATTGGATTTTTTAAATTCCTGTAATTTAAAATATTAGAATATTCTCGAGAAGAATTCTTAAAGCATTAATCCAAAGTATTTAAAATTTAAATCCTTAATCGATGAGTGTTATTCTATGAAAAACAATTAGATAAAATAAGGTAAAGGTATATAAAATTCGGTAAAAAGTAACAAATAAGACAACTTATAACTTTCTTCGTAGCAACAGAAATCATTAACATTATTAACTTTCATTTTCTTTAATTTGACGAAGCAATAAGCAAAATGAATATAAAAGCTATTTGATTTACTTTAGAAAATTTAATAAAACTAACAGCAAGAAAGATTGTTTAAGAATTCACTAATCAATTTGTAAATTGAATAGGAGTAAATTGTCCTCAAATTCAATTCATGCAAAATGGATAAACGGAAAATTTTGGATTTAAATTAGCATTCATTAAAACTCACAAATTTATTACTTGAATATATCAGATATGCATTCATTAACTACTTTTCCTATTAATTCTCTTTATTCGCTAAATTTTTTTCCTGATTTTCTCAAGTACAGAAAGTAAAAATTTGAAGGAAATTCTCTTCACTAAGTTGTTTCATGTCTTTTGGTCCGAAATTTTTAAATTTAGCCTGATTTTGATCTAGAATAAAATTAAGTATTACCTTATTATCTTCCTTTAACTCTTCAGATTATAATTTATTTTTTAGCAAACTATATAAAGATATCATAGATCATCCTAGAAAATTACTTTCTCTTCGAAAATTACTTCACCCTTCATCATACCTGAGTAGATGATTTTGAAAGATTTAAATCCCCTTTTTGTAGAGGTATCATGACTGACCTGTTTGCATTTGCCTATATTTTAATTTTTGATAATCATAGTAAATTAATTAAATAAATAAAAGAAAAAAATTAGGTAATTTTAGTAAAAGCGAAAATTCGAATATTAAGTATCAAATAGACAAATGTATCAAAAAAAAATTTCCGAATTACAATGAATACAGCAAATTTAGAATCATCAAAGAAAAAAAAAAGTCATTTAGAAAAGGAACTGGGAATCAATGAAAATGTATACATAATGGTAAAAGAATTAAGGATTGATAAAAAAAAAAAAACTGATGAAGATTGCTAAAAGCTATTAATGATTTCGATATCAATTGCTAGGTTTTTCTTAATAAATAGTGAATAATTTAATTCAAAAAAAAAAAAAAAAATGACAAGCAATGGATTTTGTTTGTATAACGCTTGAAATAATTTTTAAATAATAAATGCGGCAATCATTTTTTTATTTTCATTTAAGAAAATGATTTCAGAATATTTCAAATTGACAAATTAAAATATCAGCAATGCATTTTAAAACAGTATTTGAAAAGAAAGAAGAAGAAGAAGAAATGCTATGGAAAAAGTTCATAGGAGACAATAATTTCAATATATGAAATTTAAGTGTTGAAGAGAAGAATTTTTGGAGAGCTTTTTCGGGATACGGTATCAATAAGATATTTAAAAGGGTAAAAGTGTCGAAAAAAAAAAAGAAAAAATAGCTAATTCATCGTTTCAAAAATAAAAAAAAGGTGAAAACTAAATAAATAATGTCTGAATTTACGAATTATTTCTCTTTTAAATCAGATATTCAAGGAATAGAGTTAATACCGATTAAAAGTCAATTATTAGAGTTAGGTTTCTTTAATTAGTATATTAAAATTTTTATCGAAATTTGAAAAATTAAAAAATGAACAAACTTGCGCCATCGATAACATCATTTCGCCATTTTACGGTTCGTGGTGCGGTACCTGAGATAGCACGTCGACGAGGCAATGAATTACTTCTACTTGAAGATGGATCAATTGGATGCCAAGCTGATTGACCCCGTAACATATACCTTGGATCTAGAGCTCCCGGTGGTGAACAAAGTGAATGATGCATAGAATAACCAGCTACATCACTGAGCGAACGTTGATTGATTGGTAATGGCCGAGATATACCGGGTGGTGTACGAAATTGTGAAGGACCGAAATTTCCCGGAAAAGCACCATAGCTAGATGATGGCGGAAGATAATCTGGAGCAGTTGATGGACCAGGAAAAGATGGAGGCAGAGGCACAGGTCGTTGGGTTATTGGTCGAGGCATTGAATAAGTATATGAAGAAGGTAGCATCTGAAAGTAACTAAACTTAATCTAATAAGTTAAATTATCAAAAAAAATAATCTATAGACTCAGAAATTTCTGATCTTTAGAAAAGTGTTTAAAAATTAGGAATATTTAAAAATTTTTCTTGATAATATAACGAATGAGATTACTTACGTATAACATATATGTGATATCAAAACAGAATTACGAAAAAATTCCAACCTGAGCGGGTAATTGAGCACTAGTGGTATAGCTATCAGCAAGATGTACCGCAGAAGACAATAATTTTGGAGGTGGTACACGAGCAGTTCGTGAAACAGTTTCTTCTAATTTTTCCGGTTGACTATTCAGGAGACGTGATGAATGATGATGACCGATAAAATGCTCTCGTGGACTTAAAGTTATCATCGAAGGTAAACCAGTTGGTGCTATTGCTGAAGATGTTGATGCAGAAGATGGTGGCTGTGAACATCGTTTAGCCATTTCCTATGAAATTAATTGATAACAGAATTTATCACTAACAGTAATTTTTGGGATTCTTTGTTATTATCAATAACTTATCACATAATAGAATATATGCCTAATATTATTCTTTGCTTATCATTATTATCAGTAGCAATTTCAATTTATCTCAATTTCATTCATCTCTCTCTTATCATTATTATCAGTTGCATTTATTTCAAATTATTTGAGATAAAAAATAAAGACATTATTTTCAAATATAAAAATATGCAAATGTATATTTTAGTTAATGAATTATCACATCTCTTAAAACAGATATCTTAGCGATAAAGCTCAGTCTACTATTTATGAGATTTGTCCTATATTTTCAGATTAAATCTTATGTTTACTTTGATGAAGTTGTAATTTGATATTATGAATTTTCATAAAGTCGATTCTTCTTTGATTTTATTATTATGCTTCATAAATTAGTCAATAACTCTATGATTTTTACTTGAAACATCAATAAAAATCTCTTGATGACGATAGTTTTTATAAAATTGAGCATGTAAAAATTTGAAATGAGATAATCAAAAAATCGAAATTAAATTAAATAAAATAGAAAATATAATATTATATGCCCCTATAAATCTCAGTATGAAGGATTATAGGATGGAATCATAGAATCAGAATCTAACAAAATAAATTATTTCTGTTGAATAGCGCATTTCAAATATCCCTGTGTTCCTTCTGGTTGCCCGATTCGGAAAAACTCAAATGGGAACGAAGAAAAAAAGTTGTTTTTAGTAAAAATCTCGAATCATAATATAAAATAATGAAAAGAATTCAATAACTCAATTAAAACTAACAATTTCAATAAAAATTAATTCTCTGAAAGTTAACTATTTGAAAATCAAACAAACCTACGAGGAAAGTTTAAAAAAAGGAGAAAATAAGTATCGAAAAAGTGCTAGGCATTTCAAAGAAAAGATTCAAAAGGCCAGAAATGAAAGCTTAGCTTAAGATAATCTAAGGCCTTTAGAAGTCATATAAAATGGATTTTTTTTTTTTTTTTAAATTGCTGTTGTCACATTGCTTTCGTCTCTATAAATTGAAAAAGAGAAAGATTGAATTTCTGAGTTTCTAAATTTTTGAGCACAGCAATATCATATTTGATTTATAGTAGATCATTTAGATATTGGGCTTTTCAATGATCCTTCTTACAGAGAAAAGTAAAAACTAAATAATCTATTCTTCTATAATTATCATCAGTGTGATTATGCAAAAAAAATAGATTATGCAAATAAAATAGCTTTTTTTCTTGTGAATGTTTATGCAATACTTAGATTAGATGAATATTTTCACTGCAAATCAAAGATAGATTCAGGATAAGTTTTGAATGAATAATTTGATGAATGAATGAATGAAGAATTCAAAGGCTCATCATTTTTCTACAAATCATTATTTATCTTAAATTAGTTTAAAGACAATCAATAATATGAAAAATCTATTAATGAAAAAATAATTAGTGCTAATGTGTTACAATGAAAAAATTTAGATATTCGACCACTTATAAAAGAATCTAGAGTTTTTAAAACTAGGTCATCAAGTAATAATTTTACCCAGACAACTGTAAAAAAAAAAGAGAACATTCCAGAAAGTTTTTAGATATTCATAAATATACAATTATAACAAACTTCATTGTATGCAGATCAGAATATAATCGGAATTAAAATTCAATCTATATAAAAATATTGTTACCACACAACGTTTCAAGCTTCATCAATTGATTTGAAAATTTGGCGCAACGTTGCATTTAAATAGGCGCGTGTTTACATGTAGATATATCTATTTTTTTATGTTTACGTGAGAATAAACATGTTTCCCGCCAAAACGTCATAAGGATAAATGTGTTTCCAGCCAAAACGCTCCGAATAACAGATAAACAGAATGAGATCAACCAATCATGAGACGATATGTTAGAGATCAGGAAAGAAGAAGAAGCCCCGAAAGGATTTTAAAAGTTCAGATTTTGGAGCAGAGTGAGATCAACCAATCATGAGACGAACAGAATCAATTCAAATTCGACAACAATTCGAGTTCAACTGACCGTTCAGTTCGGATTTCCCACATCGACACAGTAACAATTCATTTATATAAACTAGCTGTCAAAATTTCAACGCAGTAGTAAGACCTTTTGAAAATCTAAGACTTTGGACAAAAGAACACTTACATTTTTATTTATGCAGACTAGCTAACCGGTCACGCGGAGCGTGGCCGAGTATAGCTAATGTGACATTAAAAAAAAAGAAAGTAAAGAGAAAGGAGTGTAAAAAAAAGTTGACAGCACTTAAGCCAAAAAAGTTGTCACATTACTTCGATTTATCTTTAACTTAAATTGAAGACTTCTATTATTTCGAATTATGTTATCAAGTTAACTTATTCTTGTCTAATCTTGGTTAACAATATTATACCTGTAGTGAAATTAATAATTATAAATAATTCCTGATAGCAAAATAAAATGAGACAAATTTTTACATGACAAAAGAAAGAAAAAAAACCTGTTGTTGACGAGCCTTTCTGCCGAGCCATGTATTGGCGGTTGAGGTTGGATGATTTAGCAAGGTAGATGAAGGTGTTTCATCAAGTTGCTCTTGATCACTTCTTTGAAAAACGACCACTGGTCGTGTTACCATTGAATGTGATTGTGACATCCTTTCCCTGAAATTACGTTATGATTCGGTAATCGTGATTACGTAATTTATCACTTGGGTTTATTATTGGAGCGAGAAAGATTGATTTAATGGATCAAAGATTGACTTACACTATAACACGAATAATTATCCTAAATAAGCACATTTTAAGCAACTATGAAAATTTTACAGTTGATTATCATTGCCAACAATAAGGAAAAAAGAAATGAAGCAAAAATGACGAAAAAGAAAACACGAAAATTCAAATGTTTTTTTCAAAATTTTCTTTTTTATTGATTTCGAAAGCTCACGGAAGTAAGTGTTAGCTAAATTGTGATCATTTTAAATATCAAAATAATTCTAAATACACAATGTTATTTTATCAAATAAATAGAGGAAAAAATACCTCTTATTTTTAATATATCGTATCCTAAGTAGAAGACGACGTGGTATCGAAAGTACCAATACGACATCATCGATGCTCATCGCAGATACATCTACATTATTAACCGATAATATTTCATCACCAGGACGAATAATATCACCATATTTTTCCAACTCTGAATTCTCGCCAAAACGAGATGCAAATACACCTGATGACCTGAAATCAATCGCTTTTTTTCCGTAATTCTCAGCAGAATATCTAGGAAAAATTAAGCAAATGATTTTCAGCAAAATATCTACGAAAAATTAAGCAAACGAATAAAAAAAAATAATTAAAAAAGCTACTTTTATAAGAAAACGATAAAACAAAGGTTTTTAAAAAAAAAGCCATATCACCTTGATTAAACAAAACATTTTATGTGAAACTTAAAATTTTTGTGAAGTGAATTTTTCAAATTTGATGCATAATTTTAATTTTCATTGCAATTAATACATAGTAATTAATTTTATGCACCTTTTTTTTGGAGTGATTTTTACAAATAACGTATAATAACACTATTTTTAATAGTTCACTAATAAAGACACAAATGCTCGATGTGTATACAAGATAAATTAACAATTTTCTACGGAAATAGATTAAATTCTTATACAAAAAAAAAATTATTACCTGTCAGTACCGTTACCTTCCCGAAGATATAAGCCAAGACTTTGTCCTGGTTTTTTAATAATTTCTACTAATTGGACAACAACGATATCACCAGTACCAGCAGCTCCTCGTTTTTCCATTCGATATTCCGATCTAAATTATTTTAGTTTCTTTTTTCATAATTTTCTCAAAAGAATTTATAAATAAAAAAAATTGATTTAAATATTATCTATTTAGGTTGTATAATTAGGAAGATTGCATGATCCAGAGAATTTATTCAGAGAATGTAGACTGTTCTAATTGGATGATAATATCAAAAAGTAAAAATGAATTTTTGGCGATAATGAATCGATGGGATTAAATCTAAGCGATGCATTTATCATTTAAATTGATTGTCAAAAAAGAATCTTCAACTTAGGAGGGAATGAATAAATAAAAATTCAAAAGAAGTAAAATTACTTGTTTTCTGTGTATTATGAGAGAATATGAATAACTATTACTACTAGTATTATTAAAATATCAATTATAAATTTCACAGGGTTTACATATCAAATTAATTATTAAAATTCAATATTGAATAATTTAACAACTGAATTTAAACCTAACAATTAGTAAAAATTATTATAAATATTTTAGATGACTAAGATTATTTACTTACTTGTCGAGAATACGAGCCGAAAAACCTGAAGTACCAGATGCAGTAAGTGTGGAGCATTGTTGATCTACTTGATGAATTTTGCGTACAACTTCTTCTGGTAATGAACATCCTGAAATTACTAGAATTCACTGGTTATAATTTTAGGATAAGTTGAAAAGAGAAGAAAGACTGAACTTTGTTCAAAGCGATATATTCTTTTATCTAAAACTTTGAAAATTTTATGGAAAAACATAATCAATATTGGACCATTTTGTTATTTATTTAAAATCTAAATTAAATTCTTTTTTCTGATTTCATAATTTTTAGCTAATTTCTTTTCTAATGATATTATGTTTTTTTTTATGAATGAAATATTGTTAAGAAAAATTATTTGATTTTTCACTTGCAAATATTGGCTATAAAGATGGAGAAGATTTTTAATCGATTTTAGACGGGAATTTTTTTTTTTTTTAAATTAATTCAAAAACTTGTGAAAATAAGAGAAGCAAATAGGAACAAATGGTACCAACCAATTTGTCAGGAATAGTGTACAAGATTGAGAAGAGCTCTCCGGGGATTGTTAAGTTATCAATTTTTTTTTTTTTTTCCTATTACATTTTATAGCACAAACATTCACTTCATTTTCTGCATTTTTAATTTTTAAAATTTTCTTCACATCGAAATAAAATTTGAATGTTTTCTTTTTTTTTTTTCAAAAAATGCAGAAAATGAAATGAAAATTTGTGCTACGAAATGTTCATGTTGTTTTTGTTTGAAATTTATGCTATAAATCTATTTATATAGTTTAAAGAAAAAAAAATTTGGAATAGAATATATCAAACATTAAATATGAAGTACAAATTACTAATATATTTATCTTTTGTAGTATATGAAATAATCTGTTACTTTAAAAATACAATTTGGAAAAAAAATATGAAAAATTAATTAATAATTTTTTTGTGCTAAAGAAATTATCAATTAATTTTTCATCTTTTTTTTGCGATGAAAAATTCTTGATTGGTTTTTTTTTTACGATAATTTTTTTTTTTTTAATACTTTAGTTTTATATAGTGAAAATTAATGAAGAAAGATTTTAAATCATTAATATTATGATAAAATGCAACTTCCCCAACGTATCAAAATATATTATCAATACAATATAATATCAATATATAGCATATAATCATATCAAATGTACAGAATATAATCAATAAAATTTAGATGATAAAAGAAACAAATTTACTGGTAATATGAAATAACGGGAACAGATGGACTATCTTATTAATCATAATACATAATAATAGCCATAATTAATAATAGTAATAATTATAATTATAGTATAGTAATCGAATATGCAAATTTTCTTCCGTCATCATTTCTCTTACCAATATCATCGCAAAACAAATTCGAATTTTAGCAATAATCAATATCATCATAAGCAAAATTAACTATTTTAAATTTAACTATTTTAAATTTCCTTCAAAAATTCGATTTTTTAAAAAGACAAAAGATTGATTGAGTGGAAAAAATGAAGTAAAAAAAAAAAAGTTTTCCATAATCCAAATGTCAGTTATTTGCAAAATAAACATTTATCTAAGCTTAAAGAATCAAATTATTTGTCCAATCCGTATAATATTTACCATAAGATAGTATATATATTAATTTTTTAAATAAAATTTATTTTTTCGCAAAATTAATCAATTTTAAATTTTGATTTTCTTTATTTTTAAATTATATACATGAGGTAAACGAAAAATCCGATGTTTACAAATTTCAGGTTTTTCTGAAAATTATATCCAGACAAAAGCAATTAAATAATGAAATATGATACATCATCATCATCCGAATTATATAAGACGAGAGAAAATTGTGGTATTAAATATTTTGATTCTTACATAATGCATTACCAATTAACAGATTAAAAATTTTAGAAAAGGCCGAAAATTTGACTAGAAATAATAAAATGAAATAACATAATTAATATGAGTGAAAAAAATTTTTTAAAAATTAATAGGAAGATGAAAATTAAATGATGAAAATAGGAATAATAATCGATAGATATGGATGATATTGATAAATATCAATGAATTTCTATTCAATGGATGAATGTAAATAAATTGTAAATAAATAAGTAGTAAATAAGAATGAATAGATATACAAGTAAACAAGTATAAAAAAAAAATGTAAACAACATCAATAAAAAAAAAAAAAAGGAGCAATGCTTGTCTTAAGTTAGAAATAAATAAACAAACATCAATTAGACAATTTTTTATTGCCAAAATTAACTTTTTATTAACTTTTCTTCAATGAATTCTTCCGTTATGTAAAAGAAGAAAATCGAAAAATAAATGGAAAAAAAAGAAAATAAAAAAAAAAAAAATCGCTCACTTATGAAAATAAAACAAAAAGATTGAGGTAAAAAAAAAAAAAAAAAACAAATTTTGGAAAAAAGAAGAAGTAAAAGACAATTTTTTTACTCAACTTCTTTCATTGCATTTTAAAATACTGCTTTATATTATTCGACAAATGTAAAATCGGGCAATCAATAAAAGAGACAAATCAGAAATGTGTCAATAAATATTTGTCAATCAATAAATGGAACAAACTGGTAAACAAATATGTAACGAATAATTAAGAAATGCAAATGGCATATAAGATAAATAGATAGATAGATATATGATGAGAAATAAATGAATAAACGAAAGTGTAAATAAATGAATATCAAGCAAATTAGTATCAATCGATCGAATGGTAAATAAATAAATTATGCAAAATGAAAGAGAAGAAAAAAAAATTGTATAAATATTATTTTAATTTCATTTTTAAGTTATAATTTAGTTTTACATTTATAAATATTATTTGATTTTAATATTAAAATGAAAAAAATAATGAAATAAAGAAACAAAACATATAATTAGCGTAAATAAATAAATGTAAATAAATGTAAAAAAAAAAAGAACTGTAAATAAAATGTAAATAAATCTGTATAAATGAGTAAATAATACAAGAAAAAAAAAACGAAGAGAAAATGCATGAAATAAATAATTAATAATTGTTTTTCGAAAAAAAAATGATACAATTTTGAATTAAATGATAAAATTTATCTTGATATATATATAGAGATTTTTGTTTTTTTTTAAATTACGAAATTATTATTAAGATAACGGAGCAATAAATCGATGTTGTTTATCAGTCGACATGTTAGAATATTTATGATCATCAAGTGATTTTTTTTTAGGAATGAAAGGAATCAAAAAGATGAAACTATTTTATTTACTCTACCTTATTGATTAATGATTTAAATTATTTGATCTAAAATTCAAATTACTAGATTAATAATTCGAATTAGTATTCACGGATTTCGATTACATTATGAAATCACAAAAAAATAAATATTACTATCAATGAAGCAAACATAATGACTTCACCAAAATTTTTCATAAAATAAATCATTAAGTAGCAATTTATCCGGCCCTAAATAGTAAAGGACTCAAATTACAAAGCATAATAACTAATGTTTGAGCAAATTAGAATTGCTCGACAAATTAAGTTGCTGGACGAATTAAGATTGCTAGATAAGTGAGACAAATTAAAAAAGTTTAATATTTGAGAACAAAAAAAAAAAATTGGAAATGAATAATAAACCTGGTTGTTGATTGAAAGATTTTTGTTGCTGCTGTTGTTGTTGTTGTTGTTGTTGTTGTGATGGATTGTATGGCATAGAACTAATCCGTTTCTGTAAAAAAAAATTTTTTTAAAATTTATTTTAAATATTTCACCCGAAAAAATGTCAATAATTAATAATATAATATATTAATAATAAAGATAATAATAGTATTATGATCCAAATGAACAGTAATAATTCATAATCTATCATATACAGAAAATAAACGATCGATATTTCAAATTCAAACTTTGAAATTCGATCCATTTGTTAATTTCAATTGTTTTAACCACTTTTACTCTATAATCCGAATAAATGGTATTAAACAATAATAATTAATTACCTATAGAAAATAGAGAACTGGGTACTTTGAAATCAAATTATACCAACCATTCATTTGTTAACTTCAATTACTTTAGCTGCTTTTACGACTCAAATAAATAATAAAAATCAACAATAATTATAGAAAATTGCGAATCAATAATTCGAATTTAGATTGTAAAATTCGAATCATTTGTCAATTTGAACTACTTAAACCGCTTTCCTCTTTTTTTTTTTTTTTTTAATATTACATGATGCAAATAGAAATTAGTCATATATAGCAAAACGGAAAATCAATATTTAGAATTGAGATTATGAAATTTGATTCATTTCCTAATTTCAACTATCTACCATACAATCCAAATTTTTTCTATAATATGATCTAAAATGAATAGTAATAATTAATCATACTTGTATAACAAAGACAAAGATGAATGTTTCGAATTTAAATTGTACAAATTCGATTGAAATTTATTTCAATTTCAATTACTTCAACCGTTTTTAACTACACTATCCTTGTACTAAACGATCCAAATAAGTGATAATTAATAAAAAAAAATTAATCATATATAAAAAATAAGGCACAAAAATAATAAATTATAATCAGAAAAATATTTCGAATTAAGATTTTTGACAAAATTAAACCTTCGATTACTCTTTCAAGTTGCTTCTAAACCGTTTTCATAAAATAAAAATCAAAGATTAACAAGAAAAGAAGCCAATAAAACGTAATTTTTCCCAACCATAGATTTATATGATAAATATCTACATATATCTCTTTTCATGTTTATAATAACTAGTAAAGTAGTTGTGCACATACATTAAATAGACAGACACATACACAGACATACACAGACACACGCACAGACACATACATACACCGACACACACACATATACATACATATAAACTACAACATACTTCAATAAGCTAAATAGTTTGTGTTTGATATTTGGTCGTCGAGATTCGAGATTTAGCCTTTCTTTCTATGTTCCTTCATCCATGTAAAAATCCCAGCGAAAAGGAGGAATAAATAGTGGACATATATATATATATATAAATGTATGTGTGTGTATGTGTGTGTGTGTCTGTATGTGTGTGTGTGTATGTGTGTCTGTGTGTGTCTGTGTCTGTGTCTGTGTGCATACATCTATGAAGAATGATGATGATGATGATGATAATAGTGTCGATGGTGATGTCTGATATTTTCTTTGGCTCTAATTCTTGGCTCTCTAATTTCTTGGCCAAATCCTATATCTATCCTTTAAATATGTATATATCGACAATCTTTCCTTTCTTTTATCCTTTCCACTTTTTTTTTTTTTTTTTTTTTTTCTCACTCTATTCAATTTTAAATTCTTCTTCTTCTTTCACTCTTTTAGACAAATCTTATGTCTAGTTTTATAATTTCTCATCGTGAATTAGATTGGAAAAAAGCATTTTTAAAGTTCAATTTCTTTTTATTTTTTTTTCTTTTCTTTTCTTTTTTTTTTTTTTTTTTTTTTTTTAATTTTAATTTTTTTTTTTTTTTTTTTTTTTTTTTTTTTTTTTTTTTTTTTTTTTTTTTTAATATAACACTTTCATAAATTTATTTTAATGCATAACAATATATATATATGCATATTGCAAAATCGATTAATTTTAGCATTTTTTTTTTTTTTTTTTTTTTTGACGAATGAAAATTACAAAATAAACAATAATATTCTAAAACTATTTTTTTAACTTCTCTTAGCTACATTTTTCATATTTCGAAGCATTTTCAAATTCTCATATTTTATAATTATTGATTGCTGGGCATTTTTCAACGCTTCACTAAATTGGCCAAGATGTGAAAGAACAGTTTTCGATGCTTTTACCAGTAATGCATTACTGAGCCAAATACATACTTACATACACATACACACACATACACACATACACATACACATACACAGTCATAAAAACAGTCAACAATTTAAAAATTTATTCGATTATTTAACATCTTTATGAAGATAAATTTTGAAATGAGAGAAAGAGAGAGAGAGAGGGAGAGAGAAAGAAATAGAGAGAAAGATTGAATATGAAAAATTTTTTTAAAAAATGCAAAAATTTCTTCACTAGCCTTGCTTTTTATTTCATTTTTACAAATGATCTCTTGGGATTTGACTTTTTTTTTTCTTTTTTTTTTTTTTTTTTCTTTCAATGTTATTTCAAAATACGATCAAATATACATTCAAAAAATGAGCTAATTCTAAGCTTGTTTTTATTTGAAACTTTTTTTTCGTTATTTTAACTCGTTTTGTTTAATTAAAATAAAGAAAATTAAATTTAAAATTAAAATAATTTTATTTTTTGTTTAAAAAAAATCCTATCACATTAAATATTATTAACTGCTTTTTTTAATTAATTTATTTAATAATATTTGAAAATATTAGTCTATGATTTATTTGCTTTCGAATAATATTTTTATTGCTTCTTTCTTTTTTAACAAAAATTATTACAGTCAAATTTAATTATAATTAAAATTTTTAATTTCTTTTCAATATTTACTTTTCTTTTAGTATGATAAACAAAAACAAAATAAATAAGTAAATAAATAAATAAATAAACAAATAAATAAATAAATAAAACTAACATCTTGAAAACAGCAACATAGGAAGCGATACCAGCTAGAAGTTGGACGTCGTCTTCGAGTTACGTAATATCCATCGACGGGAATATTGTAGTAAGATGAAACAAGTGGAACATGGGACATTTAACGTGAATGATGCATAGAGTTTTTGCTACAGTATGTATTATATGAATGAAGACATTACCGATACTGTATCATACCGTATTCTACAGTACCACCTTATCCATCTGAAAAATTGCATTTATCAACAGATGATTATCTTTGATTCATTCATATCAAATGCCAAGCATTGTTCGACAATTTTAATATTGAAATTTTGGATTATTTTAAAAGAATTAAGAGAAAGACAATATCTTGTTATAAGTAATTTTAAAAATTTCAACAAAAATCGTAAAACTATACGATTATCATCTTGAGATGCTAATATAACTATAAGCCATAACTGAGCAACTTTCTTGAAACTGGATCATATGATATCAGAAGTTAAGATATTTTGATTTTCTAGACTTTTAATAGTTTTAATTATCTAATTTTAAATGAAGTAACATTTCTTTAGCATTTTAGTATTTCACAGGAAAATTGAGAATGAAGAACTTATTAAAAAGGAGAAAATAAAACAAAATGGTATTGTATATAAGAATAATTAAAATTTCAATCTATGAAAAAATAAAAAGTTATTAATTATATTAAAAATATCAAGTTATTAATTATAATTATCCTACAATTACTGTATAATTACATTTTAAATCTGAAATAAATTATACTATATACTATATTGGAAATAAAGAAAAACAAGTATTTCAGATTGTTTTCTGAAATTTTCTTGATTTCATTTGATTCAAAAAAAAAAAGAAATGAGTAATTCTTTTTTCATAATTATAATAATTGAAATCTTCTAAAGTACTGATTTAAATTTGAAAATATTACTTAAATGAAATATCTGCCGTTCTATTGCCCTTAGACAGAAATATCGTTGTATTGATTTTAGTTTCTTTTTAAGCTAATTATCAATATTGTTTCACAAATTAATTCCAATTCACAAAAAAAAAAAACTCAATTGATAAAAAAAAGATAATAAGAATTAGCTGATACATCATATTAATTATCGATAATCCTTTTAAAAATCAATTATAATTTACAAAAATAATCAAAAATAATATTCAAATGATAAGGAAGAAAGTAGCTAATAATTATTTGATATATCATATCAATTAGCAATCATCTTTTTATAGTATTGAGGAAAGAAATCGGATAATAATTATATGATATCAATTATCAATAATATATATTTTATCAGTTATCAATAAACGTTTTCTAGTAATGATAAGAAAAAAATTAACTAATAATTATTTGTAATAATAATAAAATAGAAGGAACAGGAATCAATTCACTAATCTAACAAGCAATGATAGTTTTTAAAGAAAAAAAAAAAAGACATTTATAAGGTAGAATATTTTAAAGAACATATATATATATGTTCGTAAATAATATTTTTCGGATGGATAAGATGAAAAAAGACGAGAATAAAAGGAGAGGAAGAGAATAGACGAATTTAAAAGTTCCGATATATTATAAAAATGTTATGGAGACTGAAAAATGGAGATGTAAGTAAAGAATTGGAAATTGATAGATGCCTTTTTTAAGATTTGAAAATGAAAAAGGAAAGGTACACAAAATGCAAAAAAAAAAAAAAAAAAGCTTTGTAATTCCCACCTCTTCCGTCCTCTTTCTCTTTTTTTTTTCTTTTTTTTGGCATTCATTTTATAGCAAGAATTAAAATTATCTTAAATATTATCCTATCAACAATAACGATCTTTTATTATTTAAAATTTTATGCATTTGTAAAAATTTGAAATAATATCAGAATTATCAATCTTTTTTTTTTTCTTTTTATTTTTTGATAAAATTATCAATAAAAGTCAATCAATAAATATTTCATCAATCAGTAATAAATTTGTTATTAATTACAAATATTTGTAAAGAATTTATCAGAATTCTATTGGAATTATTATCAATTGATTCGATTTATGATAGAAAACTATATAATTGTTTTATCATTTAAGATTTATTCGTTGTAAAAATTCTAAATAATATCGAAATTATTAGTCATTTTTTTGATATTGATAAAATTATCAGTAAAACCAATCATTGAATATTTTATCAATAATAAATTTGTCAGTAAAATCTTTTACAAAAAAAAAAAAAAAAAAAAAATTGTCGTAATTCTATCCTTTTGAAGTTATCAGTTAATTCGATTTATATAATGAAGCTTATCATTAGATATTTTATGCTATGAAATTTATCATTAGATAGGAAGAACGGATGAATAATTAATGAATATGTATAAAGATAAATTAAAGAAATTGTTGGACGAGCAATTGTGAATATATCTTATATATATATATATATATGGAAAAAAGATGAATTTATTATTAAAATCTAAATGATATGATCCACAAATTCAGAGATCAAATTATTGATTAATTGATAACATCAAAAAAAAAAATCATGCTAAGGAACCAATAATTCTGATAGAATATTGGGTTAAGAATATGATATCTTAATTTATTCCGATCATTAGTATTTTGAAGTGATTAATATTTTAACCTTATATTAAAATGTGGAAAAAGATGAGAATTTATTGCTGAAGTCTGATTTCTTAACGAATATTCACATGAAAGTCATTCTAACGATTTCAGGTTTTTTTTTTTTTTTTTTCTTTCAAATGTTACCTTTACTTAATTATTGCCATCTTCATCGTCTCAAATGCATTTTATTTAGAATAAAACTAAATGGAACAATCCAATATTATTTATAAAGAAAGGGAAAAAAAAAAAAAAATTTTTTTTTCTTATCAAATAACATTGAAAGTAAGTGAAAAAGATGAGAAAATTCGATTTTCTTTTCAAAAAAAAAAATTCAATTCACATCATTTTCACATTATTTTGTACAATTAAAATGAAAAAAATCGAATTACAGTAAAGTTTTTCAAAATACTGTAGGAAAAAAACGAACTTCTAATCAATGTTCAGTGAAAAGATAAATAAAAAAAAAAAAAAAATACAAACTTTTTGAGAATTATTAAAACACCCAAAAAAATATAAGATAAAGAATGTAAAATTATCAGTGAATTCAAAGGTGCAATAATTAAAAGCTTTGAAAACAAATTTTTATTTATTTTCTTTTTCAATATTCATCTCTTAGTACGTGTAAAATGAACTGAATGCGAAAAAAAAAAAAATGAATAATTTTAACAAAATTTTCGAAAATTAAAAATCAGGAAATGTTAAACACCGTATCATAATACCTGAGACGAAAAAAAAACCTTAAAAATTACAAGTAATGACAAGTATTGAATAACAAAAATTAATCAATCAAAATTATTCAAAGTTCTTTTATCAATAGATTTATTTTACGACATATTTTATATTAGATATTATAAATTACATCGATTATTAAATTTTTTATCTTTATTGAATGAAAATGTTGAAAATAATATTTTCTAATTAAAAAAAAAAAAAAATTTGCCAAAAATTTCTATATTTAATTTATACTTAAATATTTCATATAATTTTTTAGTTTTTTTTTTCTTTCATTCAATTTTATTTTATTTTTTATTTTTTTCAATAAAATGTATATATGGAAATATATAAAATGAAAACTTTCTAGTGGGCTTTTTATATACATTTACAACAATTGGCCAAGAAATGACGAGAAAAAAAAAAAAGCAGTCTAAATTATCTTTTACAGCATACACGAAATGATATAAATAAAAACGAAATTTGACACATGAAGAATTTTTTATTGGAAAAATGAAGGAATGAGGAAAAAAAAGAACAGTAAAATGCATGCCTTAAATAAATTAATTTTAAAGCCTTTTATCCTTTATCCAACCTTTAAAATATCATTATATTCCTTTAATGGGATATAGAAATAACATTAAATTACAAAATAGCTTAGTTTTATATTTGTAAAACGGATAAATTGAAGTGGAGAAAAAAAAAAGGAATTGATTGCCCCATTTTCACTATCATTACAAATTGATGCTTTGGTAAATAAATTTTAGAAACTGAAGATTTTTCTTTTTTTTTTTCAAATTTAAATTAAATAATATTTCCAATTACCTCTTTTTTTTTCAACATTTCAGCAAAAACTAATATTTTATATTTGATCTTTATTGATACAAGTATATTTTTCATCAAAATAAAAAATTCTATATTAAATTCTATAAATAAATGAATGAAAAAAACAAAAAACAAAAGAAGATTGAATGAAGTGCACGAAAAAATGATAATCAATTATTTGTTATCTGTTTGTAGAAAATGAAAAAAAAGAATATGAAAATTGAAGAAGAATAATCTCCCGCAGATATAACCATATTGGCTGATAAAATCATTCAATTTTCATCGAATATTTATTCTATGTTTGATGAAAATTAGAAATTTCATCATTCCGGAAAATTTTTACGAAATAGATGATGACAATGATGAATAATATTTAAAAGACAACTGATCGATTAATACCATTCTAATAACAATTTCCATCTTTTTCTTATCTTTCAAAATTTTCACCAAATACAAATAAAAGACATCTGCTATGTGATCTTTTTAAAATTGATCTTTCTGTTCAATTAATTTCTTCGTTTTTATAACATTTTCGAAATTTTACATGAAACAAATTTGGAATAATATTTGTTGAAATGATATGAGAAAATTTTAAAAATTTAACAAATAATATATACTTTATTGTCTTTTTCCATTTTCTTTCCTCATTATTAATAAATATAGCTTCTCTCTATATTTCTGCATTTTCTACCTATAATATTACCATTTTAGCTTAATTTAAATTATATTAATAAAACAGAGCTAATAAAATTCAATAAGCTTAGGTCAATAAGTAATTTATAATCTCATTTCAAGTTTATTTATTTTATTTTATTTTTTTTCAAATGATAATAACATATAAACGATAAGATAAATGAAAAAATGAAGACAAATTTATTTTATTTATTTTTCTTTTTATTTTATTGCAAAAATGCTTCAATACTTTTAAGTATCTCATTATGAAGTTTGATTCATAGTATTTTCATTCAAACAATGAAAGAATAATGCATAAATAAAACTTACTCTTTATTAAAAGTATTACTTCAATTTCATTTTGATTTTTCACTAAATATTCCATTTTTAGATGAAAATTAGAACGAAAAAATCGATAAAATCAAGTTTTGGAATTTTTAGTCTTTAAAAAAAAAAGTCTTGTATAACTATACTATATATATGAGGTACGTTAAGGATACTATTTTATTTTTTATAAAAATTTAAATGAAAAAATCAATAAAATTAAGTTTTTTTGAATTTTAGTTTAAAAAATAATCTTATATAATTATATTGTATACGTAGGATACATTGGAAAAAAAAAAACGATTTCATCTTTAAATAAAAAAAAACAAAACAAATGATAGTGATAACATTAAAGGTATGTGAAAAAAATGTAATCAAAATTCAACCTTCCTAAATTGTTAATTCAAAACCTTTTCTTAATTGTTCTCAAATAGATTTAATCCATTCGTCGAAATATTTGTTTACTTCAATCATTTCTACTACTATTACTATCAATAATATTTTCCTTAGCTATATATGCTTATTTTTATTTAAAACTTATAATTTATTCATCACATCGATGAAATTATGGCAATAATTGCTACTATAAATTCATCTTTAATTAGACATTAAAAGATTAGGAAAAAAAAGAAACGATATACTTTTAAATTTATAAAATAGATAGCATAAAATGTAATGCCTTAGAAGGACTAAACATGCAATTTAAGAGTTATAATAATAGCTAAAAAAGAAAAAAGAAGAAAAAAAGATGCGAAACGAACTGAGAACTAAACCGAAAACTAATGCTTAAAAAAAAGCTTAAAATAAATGGTCATATATGAAAACAACAGCAAATATACCCAATATTTCGTCTTTTTCCATTTACAAAACATATATATATATATATATATATATATACATATTGCTTAATCAATAAAATGTGAAAAGTTTTCCTCTTCTCTTCCATGTAATATTAGCATAAAATAATGCGAAAATTTCGAATTTCGCAAAAATGTTCAAATTTTTTACTTCATCATTTATTCGGGAAATTAATAAGGCTCATTTATGTTTTCGACGAAAAATTCAGAAAAAACATATATGAGGTCGTATTAATTTTCGATTCCCTTTTCATACTCATTTTTGTTTTTCTTTTTGCTTCTTAACTGCGTATGAAAGCCAATAATTTATAATCAGATAAGAGGATAAGAAATTTTCCTTAATACATTTATTTGCATTAAATCATTATAGGCGAAATATTATTCGAAATTATAAATGTTAAAATAGTTAAATCATCCGATTTATTGCTATCCATATAAAATGAAAATATAAATGTTCATCATTCGTTTCAAATTCTTCACCGATTGATTCGAAATTTTGAAACAACATTGCAATCGAATAAGTACATGTTTAAGAATTTTCAGAGATTTAAGATTTTTTGAAGAAACGAACATTTACATTTTTATTTTTATAGATTAGTTGAACTTAGCCACATTTCGCGTAATCAGTTAATAATTGAATAAAAATTTATCAAAAATTATCAATTTCATAAGTTCCTTCAAATCAGTTATTTGTTTTGATTGAAAAATTTGCCCAATCTAAGCAAAAATAGCGGCAAAAAAACAAAATATCAAAGACAGAAGAAAAAAAGAAAAGAGAAATTGAAGTTCAAATTTGTGGCCACTTGACTAATTTAAAAACTAATGGCAATTGATGAAAAAAGCACTGAAGAAATAAGATTGAATCTTTCAAACAGTTAGGCCAAATTCTTCTTTATCAATAAGTGGCGATGGAAAAAAAAAAAGCAATTTTAAATTGAACTTCGATCGACATATTATTGCTTTCAACATTATCAATGTTTATGACATATTCATTGATGGAAATTATAGATTATAAATATTGAATACAATTTTCAACTCATTTCAAGATTTAATTAAAGTTTTTAGTTCAAATTTAATTCATTTCAATTTTAAGATATTAATATTAATACTCAAGCATTCAAGTGATAATATTAATTTTACTTAATAATTAAGCATTAATTTTATTCAAATCAATTTATTTTAATTCAACTCACTTCAATTCATTTCATTTTTTTAGCACATTAAGTACAAGAATGGAAGACATATAATGCGAATTCGTATAGATAATAATTATATTAAATTGATTCAAATTAGTTCAATAAGAAAAGAATAAAGGATAAAAAGAATATTTTTAATATTTATCCGAAATAAAAGGGAAAAAGCAAGCTGTAAATAGAAGTAAATAAAGACAAATCTGCAGTTTTAAATTTAATGCTTTAAAGATTGGCAAACTACTTGAATTGCAAGCAAAAAGCATTTTTCGATTAAAAATTCTCATATTTGACAACATAATTTAAAAAATCTATTAATTCTTGTGAGATATCTTCTTGATGAATGTAAAAAGTGATTTATTATCAGAAAAATGTAAACTTCATAAATGAAAAAAATTGAAAAAAAAAATACTAGACAAAATGAAATTACCATTTCTACTTTGTTACTATGATGAATTTATTTTTATCACTTTTTTTTTTTACTATTTTATCAATCATCTTCTTTTTTTTTAACACTGCGGCAAAAAAAAAAAACTCATATTTGTCTAGCTATTTTTACTGAGCCATACATTTGTTATAACTTTCACATATGGATGAAAAAAAAAAAGAAAAAAAAAATCAATTGGCAACAGTCTAATCGTCAATAATTTTTGTTTTCATTTTTTTCTTTAATTTAAACTATTTTTAACAAATAAAAATGAATTCCTGCAAAAAACATAATCGGTAAGATTATTGAAAAATTAATAATTCAATAAATAAAATATAAAGCAACATTATCGGTTTGATTAATCAACCGACCGTTATTCAATGGACAGACTGAATGAATTGAATGATAGTTGCAATTGTAAGAATTAGATTTTTTTATAAATTTTTCTCTTTTTTTTGATAAATTTTACATTATTCTCGAGAAATTTTAAACGTATTTGATAAGAGATATTCTGGCAATACTACAATTATAAGTAATTAAGTACGATGATGAAGTATATAAAATATATAAAAAATTTATACGCAACAATTTATTTGAAATAGAAATACAATGCTGTATATTGAATTAACAGTATCCATTACAATCATTTATCCTTGTCAAATAAGGAAAGTAAAAAAGATTTGAAAAAAAGATGAAAAACAAAATAAATTGAATGGATCACTTTGTTGCTTAAATTAAATGTGAAAAATATTAAAAAAAAAAAAAAAAAGTAAAAAAATCATTGAGAAGTATTCAGAAGACGAATAACCTAATAGAAGAAGCGAGTAGTATTTTGAGAAGGATCAAAAAGAAGAAAGAATGGAAGATACTTAATTGAGAGGCTCTTATTTTTAGCTACCAAAATGAAGACAGACCAGAAAAGCAATAATGAGAAATGCATCGCTATTGCTATTTTTCTGCTCCCTTGTAATTTTCTCATCATCATCAGCAATGGAGCAACAGAATTTCAACGATGAAAATGGATGAAGTACGATTTTATTATTAGCCAAAGAAGCTATTCGCGAAACTGCCATCTGACATAACAATTTTATTGTTTCGGCATGAAATTAGCTTACATAATTATAATTTTTATCATTATAATTTTAATTTGAAAAGAAATATATGATGATTTACCATTTCGCTGTAAGTTTGATTGTCATATTAAGTTTCGAGTATGAAAAAAAAAAAAAGAAAATTTTTCCTTTAGCAGTCGTTCTATGATGAGATAATTCTTGTGAACAAATAATTAAGCTTCAAATTATGAGATGAATATGAAATGCGACAAAAAATTTAATTCATCGCAGAAAACGTTTTGTTTACTCTGATATAAAAATGACTGTAAAACTAAAATAAATAAAATTTCATGCGAAATTTACTGATATCAAAAGAAGTGACTAAAATGAAGGTTAGAATAGAAAATGTGCGAATGATGTAGCTTACACTATGCATCAGCAAATTATTGATGTTAGCAATTAAGTGAGGTGGTATGGGAAAATGAGCATATTATATTAATAATATGGCACTTATATGGGATTTATGGTCAGTCGGAGGACAAAATGAAGGAGCAGGAGAAGTTTGGATATTTCTCGAGATCAATGCAAATTCCATAGAAATCCTATTTTAAAATATAATGCGCAACATGCTTTTCCTCTTTAAATGATTGTATTTGAAAGGTAATTAATAAGAAAGTTAACGAAAAATTCTATATCTTATCTCAATTCCTTCGATATATGTATATATAACACTATTGTACTTGGGATGATTTTGATGTGAGACTTACCTGTAAGAAAATAAGATGAAAAAGACAAGACAGAGAATAAACAAAATCAACTTTTTTCTAAATAAATACTTTCAGTTACAAAAAACAAAAATAAATAAATAATTCTGATTATAAGTGTTATATGAGTAGGAAAAAGAAAAGGGATATGAAAAAGCATGGAAATTTTAATAAAATAGGATTTTCATAGCAATGATATATGATTGTAATCTTTAAAACAGAAAAAAATCAAAAATTAATCAAAACAATCTGCTCCATTCCTTCATCGTTGTTGTTGCTGTTGAAATTGCAACAAGATGTTTTGTTTTTCATATCAGTTCCCTTCTAGTAAACATGGATCAAGGAAAATTGACATTTGCAATTATAATTTGAAAAAAACAATTTCATCTTAAAAATAATGTTATTGAATGTGCACATAAAATCCTTGTCTTTTGTAAATATATAAATGAATAACTGAGCGTAGCCGGTCAGCTGGTCTATATAAATAAAAATATAAATGTTTGCTTCTTTAAAATTTTAAATTTCCAAAAATTCTTAAACACATACCTTATCTATATTAGTTCAAAATCTTAGGTCTTCAGAAGTTTTTATTGCTTTCAAAATTTGACACAACATTACATTCAAATACGCGTATGTTTATTTACATGCTTTGTTTAGCTTAATCTGCTTAAGCGGAAGAAAAGAGAAATCGCGTGTTTTTAGTGGTGGGGAAAAAATCTAATTCTGTGTAATTTGGTTTGTAGTGTGGTTAGATCGCATGATTGCTGAACACGGAGTCGTGCTTGGACTGATCTGCTGTTTCTCGTGAATGTCTTTCAATCACTCTTAGTTGTGTTTAGCAACTATGCATCCTCAAGTCTGGCTGCATGTCGCTGTGCCCGCATTTGAGCCATTCTTTATCTTTTTATTTGTCTCATTTCTTCTGCTTTGCGAGTGCGATGATCTATGTCTTATCTTCTGCGAGGCATTATTTAGATGGACTAAAGAGGTCGATTGCACCCGAATTGTCCTTGAAATTATTTGAGAATACAGAAGCAAACTGATCACTGGATTATTCTTTTCTTTGTCATTTGTAAGGAAAAATGGAATTCCCTGACTGTCGATTTGGCACTCTTGCTGCGTCGATCTGTGTAGTTGTAAAACTGTCGCTATGTCGGTGTAGAAACTTCGAACTGAACTGTCTGTAGAACTCGAGTTATTATTGAACTTGAATTGATTCTACTCCAAAATCCGAATCTTTTAAATCATTTCATTGCTTCTTCTCCTTCCCTGATCTCTAACCGGTTGCCTTATGATTGATTAATCTCAAACTTTGTCTATCTATTAATAGGATTGTTTCGATGGTAAATATATAATTCTTGTTGAAACTATTTAAGAAAATAGTAGATATATCTACATGGAAACACGCGCCTATTTAAATGCAACTTATCAAATCAATCGGTGAAGAACTAAAAGTGTTCTGTGATAACAATATTTTCACATTTGTATTTTTATTTATATAGATCAGCACTCAAAATGCAGAAAAGAAACCGATCAATCGAATGAAATTGTAAAGCTGTCCCAAATTATTCATATCATAGCGTCCAACATATATTTTAATGAATATTTGAGAATGTTCAAATATTATTAAGGAATTTATTGGGAAAAAATATTAAAAGGGAGGAATATTAAAAAATAATCGAAAACAACTTTTGCCGCTTGTTGAGATAATCTCTTTAACTGCGGTTGATTTTTAAGAACTATTGATAAATCTCTCATACTTCTTTCAAGTTTTCTGTTTTTTCTTTCTCATCTCTCTAATCTCTTTCGTTAAATTTTACAGGAGCTCATGATTAAATAGGCAAATATATTTGAAATCATTGCCAGAAATGAAGTTGTATATCGTTAATGATATAAAATCGGTTAGCATCGTTTCTCTATCCCTGTAAAATTTTTAAGGAAATATTTTAAAAAAAAAATTGAACAATTAAGGAAAATAACATGGATTGTAAAAATTTGATTCGAGAGATTCTGCAAAATTTGCATATAAAATTAACGAAAAGTTGTCCAGTAATGCCATGCGATTAGCGTAGATTCGGATGCGTTACAGAATTCATCGTGAACCGCGTTGATTCTGATTATTGCCAAGACAAAAAAAAAAGCATTAAAGACAAATCACTTTCATTCACTTTTAAATAAAGACAAATCACTTTCACTCACTTTTAAATAAAGACAAATCGCTTTCATTCACTTTTAAATTTATTTTATAAGCCTAGTATACATCAAGCAAATATATACCAATGTATCAATGTGTCAATGCATTCCATTACAACGAGATTGAAACGACTGTATATTCAATCGAATGAATAATATTCAACTTTTCCCACCTAATTTTTATATATCACTTTTTATATACCGAAGTATAAATTCTAAACGAAAATAAAAATTATCTGAGCATATATTTTGCCGATCCAAAGATTTGATTATTTGAAACAGTTAAAAAAAATTTATTTAATAATTGATATTCCATACAATCATCGTTGAAAATGCGTGTGCGTATGCATGTTTCAGTGTCTGTGTAGATATAGAGATTATCCAGTTTGTCGATTTTAGAACATGCAACATGTAATTGCCCATGTTAAAAGCAATCCTCCTCTAGATCTAAACCACACAATTCTAAAGATTGGCCCTGAGTTTTATTGATGATGACTACAAACGCCAATCGGACTGGGAATGGCAATCTCTTAAATTTAAATGGCATATTCGTTGGAACCATGAGAATTCGAGAAATGAGGATATCTTCACTTTTGAAAGATCTTGTCAAGATTATTGTTTCACGCTCATTAGTTTTTTTATCGCAGGCCGCGTGTCGTTGCAAAGTTTTAGCTAATTGATATTTCGCAACATGATAATTGGCGCGCCTTTCCTAGCTCTTGAAGTGAATTCAAAAATTCTGTTGGGTAATTTTCATTTGTTTCCAAACAGTACCAATGGACTTGTATGTGACTATCTTGCTTTGAATGTTGGGCTTGATAATATTGTTATGTTCGTAGACGAGTTTGTTCTTGGCCGCAAGAATAGCTCATTCAATCAGCCAATCATGATTCTTATAATTGATTAAAATATTGGGAGAAAATTTTTCAATTAATTCTTCTGACATCACGGAATTGGAGTAGCTATGAGTCAACAAAATTGTCCTGAGGTCAGATCAATGTCACTTTTCCGTTCCTAATTTTTAGCAATTGATGTGCGAATATCTCAGCTAATCGATCGTTTTGCAGTTGGCCACGCATATTTGTAGTTAATTTTAACGTTTTTACGTGTCGCTACAATGCAGAGTATTTCAAGCAAGCATTTGTTTCGTTTAGTGATGTCGATCGAGGATTTACGGATTATGTTTGCCTGAAATTTTCTGCAAGCAATATCATTGCGTTCGCAAATTGTCTGATATTTTTTGCAAATTTTGCATGATCGATTAAGAGTCTTTGTGCTCCACTGTGCATTCATCCGATATAATAAGTTTACATTTTTGCAATATTTTTTCCATGCTGGATGCTGTTAGAATAAAAATTCTGATCAAATTGTAATTTCGACTGTAGATTGATTGGATTGAAAATTGCTTCTTGCTATTGTCATTCTGCTAGGTCAGCAATAGACTTTCTTGAGTTTAAAAAGTATTATACACAATATGGCCTCATGCAATAGTAAGGAGTAAATGAATAATACACGGTAAATATACCAACAGCCGTTTTCTGTTGAATTGCCGTTTATAATGTTTTGAAATTATTTAAACATTGGATTAGAACTGAATTGCCGCTGATACTGATTATTCGCGTTGCAGAATCAATGCTTATAAGTCTATTCGATGATGCTAACGAGATTGATCTTGCTGCTCCGAAAGTTTCTTTTTCTATGGATCATTCTTGGTATTGACAATTGGCGGAGGTCTGCAGTACATTAGCCATATAAAAGATTGGCTATAAGGACTAAGGATAAGATGGACAATTCTCACAAGCCTCAGTCCTTGTAAAATTCCTGAAGGTTAATATCTAAACATTTCACATGATGCCTATAAACTCTTATAACAAATTGGAAGGTGCGGGAAAAAAGGCCTTTGTGCTCAGATGTAGATATGTGAATTATTTGCCTGAGAAATATTATAAATTTCTTATATTTCGGTTTTATCTACAATTTTCCTACAACGATCATCGGAGATTTCTTAAGAAAAAGTCATGTGATCAGAAGATATTTTCATAATAATTGTATTGCCACTTTCAAAAGTGCCATTATTCAATTGTTTAGCGAATTATGTGTAAAATTTCCAACCTGTATGATGTGTTCTGTTGAAGTGTATTACGTATAATATAAGCCTATGCCCTTCTAAATTTTCACTACATTTGATTGTTATTCCTGCATCAGCAAAATATTTAAAAATGAAAGAATTTTTATAAACCATGGTATTTTCCCTAATTATTCAATCTTTTTTTTTCAAATATTTCGTTAAAAATTTGACAGAAAGTTTGATAAAGAAACGATGCCATCCGACTTTATATCATTAATGACTTGCAACTTTGTTCCTTACAATAATTTCAAATATATTTGCTTACTTAATTATGAACTCCTGCAAAATTCACCGAAAAGAGATAAAGAGATGACAAAGAAGAAAAAAGAATAACTTGAAAGAAACGAGGGAAAATATACGAATAGTTAGAAATTAACTGGCAGCTCAAAGGGATTATTACAGTAATCGATAGAAATTTTCAAATATTTTTGAATATTCTTCCCTCCTAATGCTATTTTAATACCTTTTTCATAATAATTTCCCAGTAATATTTACATTTTTCAAATATTCATCTGCAAAATATTATGTTGAAAGTTATGATACGAATAATTGGATGTTGTGATATGAATAATTAGGGATAACTTCACGATTTCATGCAGATGAATGATTTCTTCTCTTCATTTTCTTAGTTAATAATCATTTATACATTAACGAAAAGTTGGAGGAGTTCTTTCCCAGCTGTTTTCAATAACATCATTTCACTACCAAGTTATCTCGTTAAAAAATATGTTTGCAATCGTCAATGAATTGATATGAAAAAACAGGAGAAGTTTTAGCAGCTTCAAAAACAACAGCAACAGCTTGCATGATCTTTGTTTCCATCCATTTTCAGTTTTGCTTTTTTGTTTTGCCTTTTTTTCACATTGTTTTTCCACGCGTACCTCTCATAGTGAAGTCATTCTAAAGGAAAGAGTCGTAATAAGGCATGGGATTTTTTTGTTAGCTTCTCATTAATCAGCTAATAAATATATTCACTTGAAAGAGAGAGAAAAAAAAAGGCAAATTATTTGTTATATTATTGTCGTAGAAATTGCGAGAATGAAAGAAGAAAAACAGCGATTGTTTTAAATTTGAATTGCGTATTTGATGTAGTTAATTATGAAATCATTTTTTGTCTATTAAGTTAGTGAGTTTTAAAAAAAGAATTCTCTTTCATCATGCGCCAACAAAGGTGCGTACTCCTACAACAACAAGGAGCTTTCTTGTAGCCCGAAAATGATATCAGGATTTTCCATCCACGAAGAAGTAGAAGATTCTGAGCACAAAAATCATTTCAAAAGTTGGGCACCACGAGCTCGGCTGAATGGTGCAACTCGGATTTTGAATTTTTCGTTTATTGCATAACCATATCTATAAAATCTAAAAATTTTCTGAATTTTAGATAATTTCAGAGGGCTATGTTATGATAAACATACCAAATAATTATAAATATAAAATAAATGTATCAAGGAAATCATGTATGGCAGAATAAAGAATTTTCATTGAATTTTTCCACTAAAATTGCTGTAACAAAGCAGATTTTCGAAAAAAAAAAAAAGTAAAAAAAGTCTATTATCTTGCTGCCATAGATCATTAACGACATCTGAAATACGATCGATGAAATCACAGATTCATTGTCATGTAGAAAGATTGAAACAAAGTAATGCAAACAGTTAATAATGATACAAAGCTGTCAATTTGATGTTTATTCGACCTGAATATTTTGATTTTTCTTTTTCCTTCTAATTTTATTCTAAAATCTTTTTCATAACAATTTCCTAATAATATTTATATTTTTCAAATATTAATCTGCAATATATTATTTGAAAGTTATGATACGAATAATTGGATGTTGTGGTATGAATAATTAGGGACAGCTTTCTGATTTCATTCGGATGAGCGGTTTCTTTCCAGTATTCTGATGGCTAATAATCATTTATATATTTATAAAAAGGAGTTTTTTACAACCGTATTCAATAACATCATTTTATTATTAAGATATATGGTCAAAAATATGATCGCAAATGTTAATTCTTCGTGATGCATTTAACCAGTATTGAATTGATATGGAAAAAACAGAAGACATTTCTTGCATATTCTTTGTATTCATCTTTATTTTTTCTTCAGCTTCTCATTAATCAGCTAATAAATATATTCACTTGAAAGAGATAAAGCACATTACTTGTTATATTGTAACGCAGGATATCATAGAATTTGAAGAATCATCGATGATTCATCCGAACTTTTCCTGAAAGATCATCGATGATTTATCCGAATTTTTTCTGTTTCTTCACGTTGTGCTTCGATTGACATGAATCTAAGTGTCATAGTTGTTCATATAATATGCTTATATTCCTATACCACTTATTGCTAACATTAATGATTTGCAGATGTAACGTACGATACATCATTCGTACGTTCCTTATTCTGTCTTTCATTTTAATCTTTCTATTTAATATTATTGAATTTTTTATGAAATTTTATTTGTTTCATTACAAAATACTTTTCAAATCTCTATGCTTGAAACATAATTCACAGCAATATAGTAACATCAGATTTCTTTGGAAGTTTGTAATTATCATGGAATATTTAGATTGCTATTGTATAAGCTAACTTTAAATCGAAATATATTATCGTCATATCGGTTAACTTTGCAAATAGCTCCTTTGATGGATTAAAATCATATTTTTGTTGTTGAAATTCTACTGTTTATTTTTGACAGTAATGCATTTGTCGTTATTGGTTTTTTTATCAACATCTTGATTGCTGAAAATGAAATCTTTCCGGTCTTTCGCCCTCCTGATCCTTTCCAGAATCTTGATTCGTTTCTTCTATTGGTATATCTGTTTTCTGAACACATTTCAATGGCTTTCTTCGAACTTTCAATATTTAGAAGCAATTCAAACAATAAATAATCCATCCAACTCATATTGTTGTCTTCATCGTTTTTCGAACATAATCAAATTTGCCATTACAACAAATAGAAGTGGGAATTTTCTTACGTCTATTATCGTATTTTTGTTTATTCCATTCTATTCTTCCAACAAAAAAATTCACTCCAATAAATCTCCTTTTTAAGTGAAACAAAGCAAAGAAAGCAAATAAATAGAAAGTTCTTGGCTTTTTTTTTTTGAATTTATAAAGCAGAAACGAAAAGTTCAGTTTAAATGAAGAAATTTATGCTCGCTTATAAGAATTTATCCTCAGTGCCTTATAAATATATGCAAGTAATTTTAAAGCTCTTTATTTATTCTGAATTTCAGACGAGTAAATATTGTACATTTTAATATTTATTATGATTTGGATCAGTTCTATATTGTGTGCCTGATAGTAACCCTTTTTTCTGACAATCATATGATTTAATTAAAAAAATTTACCTATCTTGCAGAATCATGTCAAAATATGCAGCAATGAGCAGTTCTATTGATCTAATCATTTCATTTAAAAGTTGCTTGATTGACGCTTCTTTTCACGTCAACAATTGATTTTGTTGTAAACAACGCAGCATCTGAAGTGTGAAAGTGTGAACATCGTAGTAAGTAAAGACGAATAAATGGTAAAAGCAATCATTTTTATTTTATGTTCATGTGCATATTTATTTATCGGTACACTGCTCATATTGGTCAATATTCCTATCTTTCTACTTGTGATTACGCGTGAAGCACTAAGGTCAACCGATTTATCTTATTAAGATACTATGAAAATTTCCTTTGTACGTAGTTTCGTGAACAAGTTTTACTGAAAAATGTCTGATAAATAAGACATAAGTATTTCAAATTATCAATTCAAGTATGGAAGACACTCCAAAAGAGTACACAGATAAAATGTGGACAAATTTAAATATTTCAGGAATACTTACTTAGTTCCTGCAGCTGTATTTCTCAATAATGGATTTACCGGAATCAGCGCAGTATCAGTGGGAATAAAACGATTAATCATTTATCGTGATGGAGAACAATTTATTGATCACCACGAATGTGTGCTGGATGTTTGTTTATTTTCTTTCGTAATTGCAAGTTTTAAACAAAAGAAAAAACAAATAAAAGAAAAAAGAATGATCAAGAATTCTAAGTCGCTAGACACAATGCAGAAATCATTCAATCCACCAAAGCGGTTTGTCCTCCTCAAAAGAATGCTCAGTCAATAAATATAATGGTTATGAATTCAAAAAATAAAATTTCAGGTGACTATCCTTCTTCTAGCAGCATATTTTGTCGATGGATTCAGTTTGTTAATGAATAGCACAGAAAGACTTTGTGTTGTTGCATTTCCATTATATTATTATTTTCATAGCATACGAATAAGTTATTTATTAATTATCGCACAATATGTTATTACCATCATTGCGATCACTTCTGTCGCTGTTGCAAGTTTAATTCAATCGAGTCGACGCATATCGAATTTCTGCTTGTACGCAAGGATTAGTATATTCATTGCTTTAAATAAATGAAAGATTTTTTTCTCCTTACTATATTTTCGATTATCTTAACCATTACAATCAGATAACTTTCAAATTAGTGCATAAATGCATGTTGACATTATTCATAATATTATTAAGTGATTCCTTCACTTCCAAAATCTATAAGAAGTTAACTCTTGCAGCCTAAGCGCTACATATTCACAACGATTTTATTTCGCTTCGCTACAACTGAGCTCCGCGGCTACATTGCTGAGTATTGTCTTTATGATCATTGTTGTCATCACTCTAAAAAAGTATAACTTAAAAACCTCTAACTTTAATAAGATTCATCGTCATGTCAAGTTTTCACTCAGTGCATTCAGCTGGACATGATATTTATCAGATTAATTTAACTTTTTCATTAAAAATTATAAAGTGTTCCAGCATTCTATTACATGAATATTTTAACTAATTGACAATGAAATTGCTAGTATGTTAACATCAAAGTAATCCGATTACTTCCTAACACAAATTAACATACAAAACAATAAGCATTGGACAAAAATTTTTAAAAATTGCATACATCATTTTAATCATATTATTATTACTTTCAGGAAGTTCGGTGTACGTAACCTTACAAGTCATTCAAATAATTGTGATTTGTCACATTTTCTCAAGAATCAAAAGCGATATACCCATACAGCACTAATTTCTTGTTGCTTTACATTTTGTATGTACCTATATTCAAATTTTCATGAACAGTTCTGACAAAGGCGAAACTATTTTAATATTAACGAGACATTACTATTCTATAAGATTTTAAGGCATAAGTTTAATTCATGATTTCTTTCATCAGCTGATGGATATAAATTGCTTGAACTTGGATTTATCTATCTAGTAAAAAAGTTTTATCATGTTACGCTAATCTTACAGTTCTTGTCGTGGTACCATCAATCATGGAAGATATTTACACAATGGATTTTTCTTCGAAGGCGCAAATCATTTTGGTATCTTGCATGTATTTGCGTATGCTTAATTCCTTCAATATGGCAGTAGTATTTTTGTATCGTCAAAAAGATTTTCGACATACTGCAATTCAATGCTTCAAAAACTTATTCTATAAACGGAAGCCTAATGTTCAGCCAATCGCAGTTATTGCTTTTGGAGGATAAATAAATCAAACCATTTTTGTATTTGAAAGGAATTGTTTTACGACTGCATGTTTTCTTTAATGAAGATTTTGTTAAGAAATTCTGAAAACAAATTTTCTTTATTTCTATATAATGCAGCATATTGTGTAACTGCCACTTAGAAGAAGCTTTGGCATACCTCTCAAAAAGAAAAAAAAAGAAAAAAAAAGGAATTGATTGCCCCATTTTCACTATCATTACAAATTGATACTTTGGTAAATAAATTTTAGAAACTGAAGATTTTTCTTTTTTTTTTTCAAATTTAAATTAAAGAATATTTCCAATTACCTCTTTTTTTTTCAACATTTCAGCAAAAACTAATATTTTATATTTGATCTTTATTGATACAAGTATATTTTTCATCAAAATAAAAAATTCTATATTAAATTCTATAAATAAATGAATGAAAAAAACAAAAAACAAAAGAAGATTGAATGAAGTGCACGAAAAAATGATAATCAATTATTTGTTATCTGTTTGTAGAAAATGAAAAAAAAGAATATGAAAATTGAAGAAGAATAATCTCCCGCAGATATAACCATATTGGCTGATAAAATCATTCAATTTTCATCGAATATTTATTCTATGTTTGATGAAAATTAGAAATTTCATCATTCCGGAAAATTTTTACGAAATAGATGATGACAATGATGAATAATATTTAAAAGACAACTGATCGATTAATACCATTCTAATAACAATTTCCATCTTTTTCTTATCTTTCAAAATTTTCACCAAATACAAATGAAAAGACATCTGCTATGTGATCTTTTTAAAATTGATCTTTCTGTTCATTTAATTTCTTCGTTTTTATAACATTTTCGAAATTTTACATGAAATAAATTTGGAATAATATATGTTGAAATGATATGAGGAAATTTTAAAAATTTAACAAATAATATATACTTTATTGTCTTTTTCCATTTTCTTTCCTCATTATTAATAAATATAGCTTCTCTCTATATTTCTGCATTTTCTACCTATAATATTACCATTTTAGCTTAATTTAAATTATATTAATAAAATAGAGCTAATAAAATTCAATAAGCTTAGGTCAATAAGAAAAATTGAATAATGAAGGAAAGTACGATGGACTATAAAGATTTGATTCAGAGAAGTTCTGCAAAATTTGCAAAAAAAAAAAAAGAAAAATTACTCAGTAATGCCATGAGGTTAGCGCAGATTCGGATTAAATGAATTACAGAACTCGTCATGAATTATATGCTGATATGTACATGTGGTACTTAATGATGTCCTATGAGATACTTATCGATGTCTTATAATACTTATCTACTATTTATCATTTCTGTAATGTCATAAATTGCATAAAAGTTTATGTTAATTCTCATTATTGTCAAGGTAAACAAAGCAATGAAGACAAATTACTTTTATTCACTTTCATTAAATAGTGACCATTGCCATGAGAAATCCATAATATGGCAATGAGATTATCGTAAAAGATTATCCCGCTTAATTCTGTGGGAAGAAATGACGAAGGAAATGTAAAATGTTACAACGAGATGATCATGCGAATAATTTAATTTTACGATTATTTCAACATTTTATTTCTACAAATTTTTGGAAATTTATGAATCTATACGATTGGCTATCTTCAATCCTATAATTACGATTAATCTTGTTATTTTGCACTGATCAGATGTGTTGAAATCTTTGATTTCACTATTCAGTTCTTCATTTCATGCCATTTTTGAAACTCGATTGGAACATCAAATGTTATGTCATCATTTGATTATTTGTTCATCGATGTTTTTAACATTATGCTTGCTGTCATCTTTCATTTCATTTTTTTTTTTATTTAATTCATTCTTTTGAAATTTACGTACTGAAACTCTATTGTCAAAAATTAAGTCGTGCTTTTCAAAAGATATTTCAATTTAGAATTTCAAAGGTTTGTTTTTCAAAATTATAGTCGATATTCCGAGTTAATATCGTAAATTTATTACAATATAAAGTTTGAAATGATCGAAGCATTACTCATTACTTAGAAATAAATATTTGTCTTC
>HG738140.1:4826700-5029693 GCA_000499405.2 Onchocerca volvulus
GAAAATACGTCAGAAGAAAATAAAACATAGTTGTTTCAGGTTGAATCTCTACAAAGAACCTTTGACAAAATAATGAATAGAGTGGGAATTGAATCAATAAGGTTGGTTCCACATGTTAATTTACCTTTAATTTTCTTTAATCAATTAAATCCCAACACTTAAAAAATTTTTTCAGAGATAAATTTTATTTTTTTAAAAAGATATCTTCCAATTTGTTAGCAGTGAAATGACTGAGAATGAATTCTACGATTTGATTGCGCATTGTTTTTTTGTAAAATGATCGTATCAGGTAAACAATGTACAACTTTCGCCGATCAGTATCGCATTTGATGAAATTTCTCCAACTTTTTATTTCGGAAAGAGAGCATAGGTTAATCATATCAGCTTTTGATGCGAAACTTTTTTGGAATCTTCACTGAAATTGATATGAAATCAATCAAAAACTACTGAAAAATAGGCATGAAAGCGGTAATTAATTTGTGAACAATTTATTTTTGAATTCATTTAAATATGAGAAGACGAATTTCAGAGGTGGAAAGTTGAAAATAACATATAAAATGAATGCTGAATGTAATTCAGTTCGTCTTGTTATGCTTGATGCTCTGATTGGAATAGAAACAGTACGTATTCCTTTACTATAATTTGTATTTCTAATTTTAATGTTATCCGGAAACAAAACTTTTTTAAAATAAAACACACAATTTTCCAAATACTAACTTTTGTAAGGCGCTTGGCACGTGGAAAAATTGACCGGGTTTTTTAAAAAAGGGACTGATAAGACGATTAGAATTGTAGCGAACATTTTTTAAATTTTTTTTTGTTTCAGATCCAAACGATAGTGATAAAGTGCGGTTGTCAGCCTTCGTTCGTTCTGTTCAAAAAATACTTTAAAGAATAGTAAATCCGTGGAATTTAAATGGCATTGACGATTGCATCATTGATCTATAAAGAAAACGCAACAAGAAAGCTTTAAATTTTATATTTAAGTTGATATCATAACAATTTTAAACATAGTACTGCAATCAGTTCTGATTGTTAGGTTAATTTTTCTCAGAAATTTTTATAAATTAGATTGCCTCAACTAATTGTTGTTTAGAAGATATAACAAATAAATTCGCCTTTTGATTAATTTGAACTTTTGTTTTAGAAATTTGTGAAAATTTTTGGTGCAAATTTTGAAGTTTGATTCTGGGCTATATATAAATTGAAATGTATTGGAAAAACTTTAAAATTATTCACCTGTGAAAGCAAAATTAACAAATACTCGTCTTCAAATATTTTCATGGCCAAATAGCATTTATTGCAAAAATTAACAACCGATCTATCAAAATGAATGAAATCGAAAATTTTCACATTCGTTGTAAATTTGTAATAATTATAATTATCATGAAATCACATGAAATTGATATTTAGAACTTTCATTGTTCTGAATTTCTTTGTGATGAAATTGAAATTTAAACTTTTCTTTTACAAATTCCTTTCAAGGTGCTATTTTAAATTAAAATGTCATAAAAAACAATTCACTGAATTGCAACAATGACCCAAAATCTTTTCAATATGATTATCATATAAAATTGATATTGAAAACTTTCGTTTTCATTCCTTCCTTAATAATTAAAGATTTAAAACTTTTGTTTACAGACAATTTTGATGAAATTGTTTTAAACTAAAATATTATAGAGAAGAGCTCATCGAATTAGAACAATGTTTGGATTATTAATGATTAGTTAGTCACTTACTTTAGCTTTCCTGAATTATTTCGTCTTCAACTAAAATTTCAAAATTAACTTCTATATCAAAGCCATTTCTTCTTTTTTTTCTTTTAAAAAAAGGTTCAAATCTGGCACTCAGTTGATGTGATTAATTGAAGTAAACTTTATTTTTGCATGTCTTGAATAGAATAATTGAATGATTGGTACCATCTTTCGTCCATTTTTTTTCTTTTTTTTGCTTCCCATTTTCTAAAATGCACCTTGGTAAGCAATTTTATTAATTTCGTTAAACAATTTCACATTATGTTAATAAAAAATTGTTATTTAAGCTAGTCAGATTCAATTTGATGAAATAAATTTGAATCCGACATTAATATAACTCAGAAATATGGTACAGTAAGATACGAGAAATTAATTTATGTGAATAAATAGTAAGCGAGTGATATTTTGAATTTATCAATATAGTGATATATACTATACATGGTGTTACAGTATGCTAATGAGCCAATTTTATAAAAACAATTAATTGTGTTTACATATACAGTATCCTTTTGTGCAATTATTTTTTGTTAAATTACAGGCTTGCAACGATGAAAATCGATATTTGCATATTTCTATTTATGCCAATTGCAACATTCGTTCATGTTAGTATCTTCATGCAGTTTTTTTCAAGAAAGAATACAAATAAAATAAATGAAACTGAAATGTAAATGCTTAAAAGTAGTTAAATCAAAAAAATTTCACGAGCATCAATCCCACTCTTTTTTTGCTTAAATCATTCTATCTTTCTGAATTTCTTAAAAAAGTTTCTAGCATAGTTTTATAAAATGATTGATTCTTTCGTTTTTCTTTCTTGCTACTGTCGTGAAACTATGCGTGGAATCAACGACGTATAACGATGGTCGAAGTTTGATAGAGCAAATTTGTCGAGCATTATTAATCAAATCTCAGAAAGCAATTCCCAAAATGAAAAAGCATATTTACAATCATTTGGCCGCATTTTCTTTTCATATTTATGAAGGCATTCCCTGTTTTCAAATATTCTCATTTTTTAGATTTTATTAAATACAAAAAAGTTTTTTCATTTTTTTTCTTAAATTTGAAATGAAGATATCATTAATTAACTTTCTGCACTAATTTAAGGCATGTGGTCCGCAAGATCGTCGTGTTGGAATGTCATTTCCTGTGGTTGCTCCGGTTCATCTGGTTGCTGGGACTCCTAGTCCTACTAGAACTGTTACTATGATGGCTGCTCCGACTACAGCTCCCGCTCCGACTCCGACTCGAGTTATAATTGTTCAAGCTCCAGCTCCGACTCCTGCTGCTTCTATGGCTCAACCAGCTCCTCAGGCTATGCAACAACGACCAGGTGATGGTGCTGTTGAGACATTTGAAATCGAAATTACTTTTATCAAATTATAATTGACTAATGCTCAGGAATAATTCAGGAAGGAAAAAGCGAAGTGTTAATTTGATGAAAATGAAAGAATGTCGAAGTGCTGAGTTCCATATAATCATGGATCATAAAAATATGCCGCAAGAAACATCGGAAATTGTCGAAAAGCTGAAATCAAAGGTATTAATTCGGGAATTAATTATGTAATAAAAATAATGATGAAGCAAATTTCATGTCTTAGAATGGAAAAATTATTTCATAAAAAAATATTTGAAAATTAAAGCAAATAATCATTCATTCTTGTGCACAGATAATTTTTAAATGCAATTGATCGAATGAATAAAATTTGAAGATGGCAGTCTTGAATAACTTTTAAAAAAAGCAAATGAGATGAGTAAATTGACTTGTTCAGTCAGATTCTGGTGACATATACTGCTTGAGATTGAATTTTGGAATATATCACTTCAGACTTCAACTAATTATAGTAATACGTGAATCTGTAGTTGTTACGAATTGGAAAAAAGCATTTTTTAGCTATGTACGAGCGATAAAAGTGAATTTTTTTAATTATATACAAGCGAAAATACGTCAGAAGAAAATAAAACATAGTTATTTCAGGTTGAATCTCTACAAAGAACCTTTGACAAAATAATGAATAGAGTGGAAATCGGATCAATAAGGTTGGTTCCACATGTTAATTTACCTTTAATTTTCTTTAATCAATTAAATCCCAACACTTGAAAAATTTTTTCAGAGATAAATTTTATTTTTTTAAAAAGATATCTTCCAATTTGTTAGCAGTGAAATGACTGAGAATGAATTCTACGATTTGATTGCGCATTGTTTTTTTGTAAAATGATCGTATCAGGTAAACAATGTACAACTTTCGCCGATCAGTATCGCATTTGATGAAATTTCTCCAACTTTTTATTTCGGAAAGAGAGCATAGGTTAATCATATCAGCTTTTGATGCGAAACTTTTTTGGAATCTTCACTGAAATTGATATGAAATCAATCAAAAACTACTGAAAAATAGGCATGAAAGCGGTAATTAATTTGTGAACAATTTATTTTTGAATTCATTTAAATATGAGAAGACGAATTTCAGAGGTGGAAAGTTGAAAATAACATATAAAATGAATGCTGAATGTAATTCAGTTCGTCTTGTTATGCTTGATGCTCTGATTGGAATAGAAACAGTACGTATTCCTTTACTATAATTTGTATTTCTAATTTTNTGTGAAAATTTTTGGTGCAAATTTTGAAGTTTGATTCTGGGCTATATATAAATTGAACTGTATTGGAAAAACTTTAAAATTATTCAACTGTGAGAGCAAAATTAGCAGATATTCGTCTTCAAATATTTTCATGGCCAAATAGCGTTTATTGCTAAAATTAGCAACCGATCTATCAAAATGAATGAAATCGATAATTTTTACATTCGATTGTAAATTTGTACTAATTATGATTATCATGAAATCACATGAAATTGACATTTAGAACTTTCATTGTTTTCGATTTCTTTGTGATGAAATTGAAATTTAAACTTTTGTTTCACAAATTCCTTTCAAGGTACTATTTTAAATTAAAATGTCATAGAAAACAATTCACTGAATTGCAACAATGACCCAAAATTTTTTCAAGTATGATTATCATATAAAATTGATATTGAAAACTTTCGTTTTCATTTCTTCCTTAATAATTAAAAATTTAAAACTTTTGTTTTGCAAATAATTTTGATGAAATTGTTTCAAATTAAAATATTATAGAAGATAATTCATCGAATTAGAACAATGTTTGGATTATTAATGCTTAGTTAGTCACTTACTTTAGCTTTCCTGAATTATTTTGTCTTCAACTAAAATTTCAAAATTAACCTCTATAGCAAGTAATTTCAAAGCTATTTCTTCTTTTTTTTAAGGTTCAAATCTGGCACTCAGTTAATGTGATTAATTGAGTAAACTTTTTTTTACACGTCTTGAATAGAATAATTTAATGATTGGTACCATCTTTCGTCCATTTTTTTTTCCTGCAAATTTTCTAAAAAGCACTTTGGTGAGCAATTTTATCAATTTCATGTATATCAATAAACAATTTCACGTCATGCCAGTCAGAAATTATTATTTCAGCTATTCAAATTTAAGTTTAATGAAATAAATTTGAATCCGACATTAATATAACTCAGAAATATGGTACAGTAAGATACGACAAATTAATTTATGTGAATAAATAGTAAGCGAATGATATTTTGATTTTATCAATATAGTGATATATACTATATATAGTGTTACAGTATGCTTATGAGACAATTTTATAAAAACAATTAATTGTGTTTACATATACAGCATCCTTTTGTGCAATTATTTTTTGTTAAATTACAGGCTTGCAACGATGAAAATCGATATTTGCATATTTCTATTTATGTTAATCGCAACATTCGTTCATGTTAGTGTCTTCGCTTCTCAAATGTTCCTCTCATTTTTTGAATTTTATCAAATAAAAAGTTTTTTTTTTAATTTTTTCTCTCATAATTGAAATGAAGATAGCATTAATTAACTTTCTGCACTAATTTAAGGCATGTGGTCCGCAAGATTATCTAGTTGGAGTCCCGTTAACGTTGGCTCCTGTGGTTCCTCCGGTTCTTCTGGTTACTCGAACTCCTGGTCCTGCTACAACTGCTGTTGTGATGACTGCTCCGACTCGAGCTCCAGCTTCGGCTCCGGCTCCAGTTGTAATTGTTCAAGCTCCAGCTCCGACTACTGCTGCTCCTGCTCCTGCTCCTGCTCCTGCTCCTGCTCCTGCTCCTGCTCCTGCTCCTGCTCCTCCTGCTGTTCCTCCTGCTGCTCCTCCTGTTGCTCCTGCTCGTCCTGGTCCTTAACTATTCTCAGAAATTTTTATGAATTGGACTGCACCAACTGATTGTTGCTTAAAAGATATAACGGATAAATTCGCCTTTTAATTAATTTGAACTTTTGTTTTAGAAATTTGTGAAGATTTTTGGTACAAATTTTGAAGTTTGATTCCGGGCTATATATAAACTGAACTGTATTAGAGAAACTTTAAAATTATGCCATGGTTTCTTAAGATGAGTTATTAATCTATTTTAGTAATTTATTTGTTGCCAAGTTGTAGCTATCTTGAAATATTCAACATAAATTCCAATCATTACATGCGGAAGATATTTAAAGATGGATTTGTTCTTTAATCGGAAATGTCAATATCTAAGTTCCTAAACTAGATTTCTGGATTGAAAATTTTAATAGATAAGGACGGATTTGTTTCAAAATCGTAAATGCCATCCCTGAATTGCGGGATTATATCGGTCAGCGATTTGTGATATAATCATTTAGTGGTAAAGACAAAAAGATGATGAAAGGACAAAAACGTGTGGATTAATCGCATGCCATTTGTCGTATCTTTTGAGCGTCGCATATCCAATTTTTCGTAGCCATCACAATTTATTTTCTAGAAATTTGAAAACAAGTCGCTTTGTGATGCTAATGATGACGAGGATAATATTAATAATATCTCATTCATAATTTCTTCCTACGTAATGTTGATATTTGCATTCGCATTTAAAAAACGCAAGATTGAAATTTTTGGAAAATCTTTGCATTTATATTGTATCAAAGTGAAGTAACAGTTTCCACAAAGCTTGCAATTAATTAGCTATGTTGCAAAGCTCATTTTCCGGGCAGCATTGATCAATTTTTCGGGCAACATTACTGTACGCATCACTTAGCCTTGAATGAATTTGTATTTTACATGTGAAATGATGAATGAAAATTTTAAACAGTTGTAAAAGATCGCCATAATTTTTTATGGCGCTAAAGAAGGTAACGTAATTATAAAAGATTGGAAAGATTAAGGAAAAACTGCAAATTTTGCAAAAATAATTTGATTTATGCTGTATTTTTGCAAGAAGTATTGCAAATTATTAAAATTAACAATGAAAAATTTGAGTTTAGAGACTACACAATAATAATTTCTTTATTTTTGTGAAATTTGCTGCCATTTATAGTTATTTAAATTTAAATTCAATGATTTATGTCGTTTTTTTTGTATTGTTGAAAAAGACCTTTTATATTCTTTTAAAAATATTTCAAACACTGCAATGGATAGATAGAAAGATGAAAATTTAAAACAACTTTTATCGAACTGCTGAATTCAGATTACAATATTTCTCATTTCGAATTGAATAAAAATATTTTTTCGATTATAAAACTCAAAGAACTAATAGCAAGTGATAATGATTGTAATGGTTGATTAAAATTGTTTCCAGCAATAGATGTTCGTTGATTTCTGAATAAATATTTAAAATAAATAAAATGGTAATCAATTTTTAAAAAAACAACATCTACGATATTAACTGATACTCGCGTTGTTTTTGTTTTTGTTTTTCGTCATCTTTTAAGCTGAATAATTCATCCACATTTGTGGTAATAGTTGATGATAGTGTTAACATTACATCGACTGCTGTTTTTTCTGATTTACACTGATTTATCATTTTTGGCGATTCGTCGTTAACTGAATAGTCTCTGAAAGAAAAATATCACACAAAAATGCTTATTCATGGAATTAATTATAGGTTTATCATAATCTTTCATATTTTTTGATTCATATTGTAATAAAATTATGAGCTATTAGTTCATATTACAATAAAATTATGAGTTACTAGTACTATTTTTTAAAAAATGCTATCATAACTTGAAAAGTTGTCATACATTTGCAAAAATAATTAAATTAAAAAAAAAAAATAATTGAATGCAATAACGATGAAAAAATGAAAGTAATATGGTAGATATTATCGCTTATGCAATATTTCATTAATAAAATTAGCTTCAATATTTTTGAATATAAATACAAAAGTTCATCTTAAATCAATTAGCTAATCATATAAAATTGAAGCTAAATATGACAAGATGTGTCATGAAAATTTCTTGATTTATGATCAAGGTTTTTATTGATTGATGAGGGATTTATTCGAAATTATACACTATCGGGATTCGATCACTAGATTTTCTTCTTCATTATTGCTCAATCGAAGGATTGCTCTTAAAATCTTCCTTGACAGTTTTTTTAAACGTTCTTTTCGATCCAATTAAAATTTAGATTGATCGTTTATTCCGTTTATTTTCCCAATTAAAATTTTTCGCTCAAATAGTTATAATTCAAACGAATAATTCCAACTCTTTATGTAGTAGGAATTTTATCCACTACATGCCAGTCCCAGTACAATTTACAACATGTCAATTTATGGCACAAAGAGAGTTAATTTTAAACATATTGATTTAGAACAAAGAGAATTTGCTTACTTCATTGTTACCATAGCACAATAAAATTTACAGCATGTTAGCATAGTACAAAGATCAAAAGGTTTTGTTATATCAAAATATTTCTATGACACGAAAATTCTTCTTTAATTATTTTCATCATATCTATAATTATCGAAATTTTTGATTTTCTTTTTAACAAGATAATTTATTTGAGTCATATAAGTAAATAACCTTATACTTTGTGTTGGTTCAATTGTATGAAGCGCAAGTTCATATCTTCCGGATTGTAATGTTTGATTGCATGCCAAAAAATATTGCCACAATTGAATGCATAAATCAAGGAATTGTTTTCGTATTTCTTTATTGCATGTAAAATATATCACCTAAAAAGAAAAAAAAATACTGAAAGTTTTTAAAAAAAATGTTAAAGTCATAAAAAATTAATTTTTGATCTTTTTTTTTTTGTTATAATTGTGAAAGAATTTTAAATATGCATGTCTGAAATGGATTAAAAATTTTTCCATTCTATTTATTTTATTTTTTGATAAAATGTGAAATACCGGATTTGAAATATGTGTAATGGAATAAAAAATGGAATGTAATGAGGCAATCCATTTATCATTATATGGAAAAATATGATATGATAAATAATATATGAACATATAGCTCGAAAATATTGTTACAACTACTACAATCTGAAAAAAAATAATTTAAAACTTGTTATGTGAAGTTCAGGATGAAATTTTTCTTGACATTCAAAATAAGATTAATCGGTTGATTATTCAGAATTTCATTGCCATAATGCGATATATAATCTGTTGATGATTTTATAAGATTATATGTGTATGTATCACTTATGAAAATTAGACTTTTAGAACCATTAAATTAATAAATTTTAAATATGAAGTCAAGCATGTAATAAATTTTGAATATACAAAATTATAGCATGAGGAATTTTTTCGGCAAACAAATGAAATTTGTTAATTTCTGCATAAACTTTCAAAATCAGGATTTTTTCATTTTCTTAGAATTTCTCAATTACGAAGAATTTCTTTTTGAAAATTTATGGAGACATTTTCGGTGATCTATCGCTGATACTATCATTTGAATTATAATTCTTTAGAAGAATAAAAATTTTCAATTTCTGCTCACTTTATTTAAGCCATAATTCTTTTAGATTTATGCATTCTTGTTTTCTTCCTGTTTCGCTATTATTTCTCATCACTTATTTCACGTGAAGAAAATATATTATTAAAGGTCACTCACGTGACATTTACGTTGCTTGTAACATTTATCAGTGATCGTTGAAATGAACAATAATGTACACTTTCTACCGATCAATCATATTTAATTTAGTAAATTATTAAAAAAATTAATATCACATGACCTGTAAAATAATCCTTTGCTGTTGACGACTTGCCTTTTGCATAGACTTTCTTGCTAATTCGATATGCGAATGTTGAGTTCCCAATTTCATCGACATTTCTAGTAGTAAAACGCTAGCACTACAAAAAGTACCATCCGAGAGTTAAAGGCACCATCAATGAGTTAAAAGTACCATCAGAGAATTAAAAGTACAATCAGAATTAAAGTAAGTATTTTGCATTTTGCTCTGTTAATTAAATTTGAAATAATCATCAAATATAAATATTATTTCATCATAATTATTACAGTACATTATCTTATCAAAAATAATTTAATAATTTTTTTCACAATTTTTCACTGAATTTTCATAATTTTTATTAAGGAAAAGAAAAAGTAATTTTCAGAAATTTAATAAACTTATTTATGAAAATAAAATTTCAACTCTTCAATTGTCCCTTTATTGATTAGTACCGATTCAAGCAAACTTTAGCTTTCCTTTATGGTGTAGCATAGAAAAAAAAAAGTTGAAATGTAAAGTTATTTTGTAACAATTAATTGTGAATGCAATCGAATTTGACGTAAAAAATTTGTTTTCGAGCATTTTTTGAATTCGTTCTTTTTTTCTACTTATTTTCGTAATTCCTTGAAATTATTTTTCATACTTTTAATATTCAGTCGAATTTTTTCAAAATTTTTTTTGAAATGAAGTGTTATATTAGTGAATTTCTTTTAATATTTGTTATTTACAGTAGCAGTAAAAAAACGAAGAAAAGTTTTTTTTACATTTCTTGATTGCAAAATCAGATAAATCAAATTATCTTTGTATATTTAATCAAATAATTAATAACTTAGAAACTGTATGAAATTCAAGGAAAGAATAAAAATGGGAAAAAAATCTTAAAAAATATAACAGCAAGTTATAGAAGGGTATGAATTTTTTTATAAACTCTTTTATTTTCTAATTTTTTTCCTCTTAAGATTAAAATTTATTCAGGAAATTAGCTAGTTTATACTTTATTCTTAGAAGTTTAGAAAAAATAAAATAGCTTATTGAAAAATTTCACTTATCTTAATTTAAAGATTTCCTGCATTTTTTATACATTTTTAAATCATTTCAGGATATTTGCTACAGTTATTCAGAAAAAAATCACTCATATTTATTAGAAAATTCAAGAATTGTTCCTTTTTTTCCTTTTTTTTTTATTTTTTATATTTAAATTTCTGTACAAATAATGATGCTTCTTCTCATTGAAGAATAAATCCATCATAAAAGCTTATTCTTTGCTGCATCAATAATTTTAATATTTTCTAATTTGAAATATATAAAAAGAGAGAGGGATTAAATAACATGACATAAACAGGAATGATGTAAGTGACAGTAAACAAAGAAGCTGATAAGCGAAAAAAAGAAAAAAAGGAAATAATTAGCATTTTTTTAAACAAAAATTATTTCCTCAATTTATTTATGAATAATTCTATCATGTTATAATAGTTCCAACTTTATTTACATCTATCCATCATTCCAAATTTATATGTTCAATTTGTTCATTAATGCCAAATAATGAACGGAATGAATTTCATGTATAGTCCTCAGAAATGCTGAGATAATAAGGTAAATTGGACATAAATGAACTTATTGATCGATTCCCAAAAATATTATCAAGTAGTTAGTAATTACTGATAAACAAATTTATCGATCGTTTTTCAAATGTATTTTAAATTTGAAGGATTATGAGAAATTTCTTCATGTATTCTTTTATATGATAACTACTGAAGGACAAAATTTTACTTTCAAGAAAATTTACATAGTTATAGTAAAATAATAATAATTGATAAATCTAATAAAATTAACTGTTGAAGTGCACAATTCACTAAATTTAATAAAACTAACTGTTGAAGAGCACATTTCCTTTTCCAACGTTTGTATAGTTGTATTAGTATAATTGGATTTGATATGGATATTATTACAATTGTGCTTATTTCAAGTGGTGTATACGTATAAATATAAGCATTAGTTTGATGAGTAAGGATTCCTAAATTTGTATACACTAAATTCATAAACAAAAAAGAAAAAATTGATTATTTGGTGTCAAATTTGTTACTTTAAATGAATTTTTTAAAATTAATTATAAAATAATATATAAAAGCAAAAATTTATTTATATATCTGAAATGAATTAATAATTGTCATCATTTTAGCAAATAAGTAAAAAATTGAATCAAATAAAATACGAACTGTCATCATATTGATAACCAAAACTGTAATATTCGTAATTTTTTAATGGAATAATCATGCAACATGCATCCATTAATAATAAAATTATATTTTGGGCAATAAAAAAAACCCAACAAAATATGCTGAAAATGTAGAAATTTTCAAATAACAAAATAAATATATATGCATAAAAATGCATTTCTTTTTAAGATTAAACGTTTTAAATCAAATATATTTTGGTAAATATTACATATTGAATTGATTATTTAATTTAGTTGAATTTTTTACATTATATTATTTTGTAAAAAGGATAAAATAAGTGTACAGCAATATTTAAAAAACAAAAAACTTATTTTCATGTAATACATACACGAATGGAAATTATTTAATGAAGCAAAACAATTTCACATTGATAAAAATAGCTTTAATTTAGAAATTAATTTTTTATATAAAATAAGGAAGAATTCGTTTTATTTATCCTTTATGTGTATCATTTCCAAAACCATCTTCGAACATAAATATGATAATTTGAAACGATCTTCTTGATTAAATGCAATTTATTGAAAATATTGGAAATTATGCCTTTTCTTCTTTCGCTAGAAATTTTTTATTTAAAAGAAATCATTAAGAAAAAATGAAGGTAAATTACCTGTAACTGCGTACTTTTTTTATCGAAACTATAATCATATAACGGCCATAAAACATTATTGCAGCAAATCGATCCAAACAAACAGCACTTATATGTCTAAATTTTATTTTTAAATTAGTTTTAAATTTAATAAAAATTTTGCAAAGAAATTGAAAATATTGAATATTGGAATATATGTTGATTAGAATAAAAAATTAGATAAATGCTTTTTAAAAAAAGATTATAATAATAAAAGATTAAATGACACTATAAACTTCGGTCCACTGGAATGGAAGACTAAATTAGTTAAGTTTGATTTTTTTGACAGGTACTTACTATTTTAAGTGACTAAAATAATTTCGCAAAACAAAAGACTGGAAGGACTAAAATTTTGAAAACTTCAAAATTTTTAAGAAATGAAGTTTATGAAGAATAATATCAAAATGAAAAAATCAATATTCGAAATGAATAGAATTTAGAAAATACAAGATTAAAAGTATTTCAAAAAAGAGAAAAATGCACAAAAAAATAGTATTAAAAAAAACAATCAATAAGAATTAAGTTTGAAATTATTTGACAACTTATTTCAGAATTTATAATTGTGAAGTAAGTTCTATTATCAATTTCTTCTGCAAAATAAATTCAATTGGTCTGCATCTCGATTGATTTAACTAATAAATAAAATTAGCTTATGCTGTCTACTTTAATTTACGAATTGAATTAAATGAACTGTTTTATAGCTAATTTTAGCAGTCGATTGACTGACTTATTTCACATAACCTATTTAATTACCAATAATATTTTGTTTGAATAATTAAGTCCCACTTAAATATTAAGTAAGCAAAATCTCGATACTTCCATTTTTTTATTTTCGACTAAATATTCGAATTTTGAATTAAAATTTGCAACATTTAATGCATGATATTGTTGGAATAATAAAATACAAATAAGAGTTTGATAATTTTTGTTTTTTGTTTTTTATTAAATCTTTTTTCTTGAATTGAAATTTATAATTTTTAATGAGTTAAGATTATTTGATCAATAAAATATTGTGAGAGGAAAAATAAATAAATAATATATACGTAAGTGTAATTGCCCATGCAATCCAATCTATAGCATTAAATATTTTTATCCATAACAATGGCAAATGCTGTCGTTTCAAAATAATCGGTGGATAAAAATATGATGTTGTCACGATGCCATGCATCAAATCAGCAATTGCTAAGCTAAGAAGAAGAATAAAGCTGAAAATGGCATAAATAAAAATTAAAATTTAAAAACATGAAGTTTTTGAAAAATTAAAAAAAATTGCATATATATAGGCAAAATAAAAGAAAATTAGAAGTAGAACAATTGACATATTTTTAAATTTCAAAACAAAAGTGTAGGCAAAATAAGTAAATAAGACTTGAAACAATTGACACATTTTTGAATTTCAAGAAAGAAAAATAATATATAAGCAAAATAAAAAAAAAAAAAGCACGAGATAAAAAATTGCAGAAAATGAAAAAAAAATCAAAGAAATAAGAAATTAAAAAAATGGATAAGTTGGAAATTGGATCAAAAGAAGAATTTACTTAACTTAAGAGAGTAAGTTAATTTTCTTAATCATTACTACCCACCTCTAAAATATCAAAAGTTTCGATATTTTATTTTATTCTCTGGTAATAAACATATTTTCCAAGTTTATTTTATTTTTAGCACATAATCTAATAATTTTGGCTTACAACATAATAACGCAATTCCGAATAGCTATAATTGAAATGTTACGATCTTTTTATGATTACACCCACAATTTCAATTATAAAATGAATCATATTGAATTTTTAGATGAGTTTGATATTAAAATTGTATTGACAATACTCACCTGGCTCTATTTAAATAATTAAATTTCACCAAAATTGCAATCAATGATGCATTACCAAGGATTGCAACAAAACCAAGCGATTCCAATAAAACAAAAAGAAACAAATCGAATCCTGATATCCTGATAATAAGATAAGGGAATTATTTTCAAAAATTTATGAAGTTTGAAAAGTTTTATTTACAATTTAGAGTCGGAAATAAAAGAATAATCCATATGAATAAAAATATAAAAATTTGTTGTAGTTTTTGATAAAATGTTGCAAGTTCTTCACTGATTGCTTTGAAATTTTGATCCAGTGTTGCATTCGAATAGGCACGTGTTTTTATACAGACAAATCTCTTTTTTTACCTTTTCATAAGGACGAGCATATTTCCCGCCAAAACGCCGTAGGGATAAACATGTTCCCGCCAAAACATCTAGGGATGAACATATTGCGCCAAAATGCTCCGATTAATAAGTAAAAAAAGTGAGGTCAATCAATATTGATAATAAGCGACAAATAATTTACCTCATTGCTTCACTGCTAGATAATAATCGAAAAGTAATCTATCATTCAATAGGCGCGTGTTTTTATACAGATTAATTTATTGCACCTTTTAATATAAAGGAAGCAACTGCATACCTATGTCAGGTAAAGTAGATGAGTGGAAATTTCTATTTATATAGATTAGCTAATAGTCACGCACAGCGTGGCGGGTAGCTTGTAATAGATGTAGTCATAAAATTATTCAATCACATTCTTCAGAGTTGAATAAGAATGGATGATAATTTACTTTATTTGATATATGAAACTTTATTCTTTAGTTTAAGTGTATACTTATACGACTATTTCATATGATAAGAGTGAAAGAAGTAATTTTTTCATTCGCCGATAATTTCGCTCAAGGAATACTTTTATTTTATCTTATACTTTTTGCTTGCTTAAAAAATTGTTCGAAAAAATAATTTTACATAGTTTTGAAAACCGATATTATTAATTTTAAAATTAATGAAATGAAAAAAAAAAGGAAATAACACTAACTTTGATACTTGATCGTTATTCATTGAAATATTTGCTTTAATCTAATAATTTATTTGCTAAATAATTGCCATTACATGATAAAAACCATGAAAGACATTTATTTCGATCATTGATATCAAAAAGGTCAATGAAGTAATCCCCAATTATCGACCGCTGACGACTGATGTAATACTCGAAAATTTTCTAAATGATCATATCGATGATTTATTGACTCAATCTGGAATTAATGCAATTATGTTATTCAATGAACTGTAGTCAAAAATTGAAATCCTTGAAATCCATAAAGTTACTTTTTATGTTGGGAAAAATGCATTGCCATGTATTTCATTATCAGTCTTATCATGGTATATTTTAATATTTAGTTTAGAAAACTTTGAATTAAACAGATCAAATTTGCTATTGCGTGATTATCAGTTAATAGTATATATATTTTACAATAGAGGAGAAATCTCAAATAAAATATTACTAGTTGAAGTTATTAATAAAATTATTTCATCAATTCTTGCAACCAAATAAAGAAATATGACTAAAAATGAAAGTTTTACTACCGATCAGTTATTTTAAATTAGATTAAAAGTTTCCATTCTACAAAAAGCATAAATAGTATGAATTAGGCATAACACTTTTTTTTAGTAGAAATTAAAATTAATAGGGATTATTTCTAAAATAAAAATGAAGCTACACAGAAATACATAAATATTTAAACATACATTTATGTATAACCGTAATTCTAAGTAGCAAACTCTTAGCAAACATCATTAATAAAACTTTGTCGAGAGTGTCGCTTAGATCTGTTTCAACATTAAAATCATTTAAAAAGCTATGTCCTCAAAATTATTCGTTAAAGATTAGAACTTACGAGAGAAAGAGATGATGAAAAAGAGATGAAGGCAGAAGTTAGTTATTAATGGCATAAGACAAAAGCTTAGAAGAATTGAAGCTTAATATTATCTTCTTCTTCAACAGCACAAATCTATTTTTACAAATTTTATTTGAAGAACTAGATAAGAAGGATAATTTAATTTTGCACAAAACTCGTACGTCGAAAACATTAAATTGTCATATCCCTATGTGGTTTAAACAAATTTTATCTTCAAGCAAATAAGTAATCGACAAAAAAAAGTGAAGAAAAAATATTGTTGAAGTCGATTAAAGACAATAAAAAAAACGTGCTTGCATATATATGCAAATTGAATTTTGCAAGTGCTTTTTTCGTTTTTTTTATCCTTCTGATCAATTTATCATTTGGCCAAAAAAAAAAAAAAAAAAAAAAAAAACTAAATTGAAGAAATAAGTACTTCCTTAAACGAATATTAATGATAAATAAAATTCAAACTTTATAAGTGTAATGTAACGATAGCTTTTATTTCTTGTATCTAGTTTCTGAAAATAAGAGATGAATTTTGAGGAAGGAAATTATAGAAAATAATTAACAATGACTTTATGAAGATAAGGAATTTTTCGAAATGTATTGTTGCAGCGAAGTTCATATTAAACAATTCGATTAGCAAATTTTATGCAAAATAATTTCCTTCTGCACTTCTCTTCCAAATTAGATCAAAATAGAAGGGTATTGTTTGCATTAATTGTTGAGAATAATAATCAACTTAGATTAAATTCTAAATATACAAATGATGTTAAAAATTTTACTAAAAATGGAAGATGTTTAGATGATATATATCTATAAAAAGTTTTATTAAAGCAAAAAATAAACTGATTTTTCTTGTTCGCTCAACAAAATCAAGCCTGTTCGTTGTTTTAAAAATAAATATTCCTATATATATGTATATAGAGGAATTTCATATCTGTATAGGAAAAAAGAGAAAGATTAGTTGTTTTGCTTTTACTTTTTCGAAATAGTTTAAAATATGAAACATTTGTTTACACTGCTTGTATTTCTCTGCTTCCATAAGCTTTTTCTCTATTTCAAAAAATAAGAAAAAACATGAATATATAAAAGAGATTAATGGAATAGAATCAAACAACTTGTATTGACTTTTTTTTTTACAAATTTTATTTCAATCTGTTCGACATATATTTTAGAATATAGGCTGCAAAGTTCTTTCTTTTTTTTTTTTTTTTTTTTTTGTTTAAAGCATTTATAGAAGAAGGCAATCTTTTCTGATAATTTTATCAAGAAAAATTAATGAAATAGAATTAACCAAACTACTTGCATGTATAAGTGAATTAGCAAACATGAAATTAGTTATGAAATATAGTCAGCAAGAATAAAAGTATGCAAATAATGAAATAATATATTTGAATTGAAATTGGCATATAGCAGTTAATATGCAGTTTGATAAAGATAATTACAAATTTTATAAGATTGCAAAAAAATAGTTATCAAATGAAACTTTATCTAAATGATATTTTATGAATTTATATGCAAATTGTATGTCAAAAAAAAAGATTTGAAAAAAAAAAAAAAAAAAGAAAATTGCTATTCAAAACTTTCAATGAATAGAAATAGTAAACAAAAATAAAAAATGATTGTTATTTGGATTTAGATAAAATTTTTTAAGCTTTCTAAAAAAAAAAAAAAAAGCGAGAGAGAGAAGGAAAAAAGGAAATGATAAATGAATGCGAAAAAATGGTGTTATATAATTAAATTTACAATTGCAAAGACAAAATTCCATTGCAATTTACATAACTGATGGCTCATTTATCTTATTTAGTAATTTTCCGAATCACAAAAACATATCTATTTATTTATCTTTTTTTCCTCCTGCACTTTTTTTTTTTATTTACCTTGAGCAACCTTACATTTTTTTTTTTTTTTTGGGTTAAAACTCTTTCATTTTAAGTATGTTTAAGTTAATTTCACTTTTTATAAATAGTGATATCATTTGAATTGATTATGCTTCTTGACAAGAATTTTTTTATTTTTTTAAAATAAGCATATTTGCAATACGATATTTTATGGGTCTTTTTAAAAATGTTAAAGAATTGTTTAGTCCTCGGGGGGTAAGCTAGAAAAGCTGAAATAAGTAGAGTTCTTTCTGAAAAGCATTTTTGCTTTTTCAACCATATGGAATATCGATTAATAAAAACTTTTAGCATTAAAATTTAGGATAATTTAGATCGTACATGAGAAATACTTTTTTTTTTGAACGAAAGAATTTTTCAAATAATATTGTATCATAATTTCTTGACCATTTGAATATTTTATGTTTTACTTTTTTCTTCATTACGTAAAAATTTTATTTTGTACTTATTTCTTAATCAGCTGAAAATTTTTACCTTTATTGCTTTTGATTTTTTTTCCTAATCATCCAAAAATTGTCATTTACTTTTTTCTAATTAATCAAAAATTTCGTTTTTTACTTTTTTCTGAATTAATTCAAAATCTTGTCATTTTTCTGAGTAACTTAAATTAAGTGCCCTTAATTTATCTTAAAAACTGATCATATTTAAATGCAACGAAAGAATAAAATAAGTTAAGAATAAGAGAAAATAAAATAAATTATGGTAGGAATAAAATATTTGCAATTTTCGACGCTTTGCACTTCATTTGATTATTTCTTAAAATCAAATGTCGAGAATTGGATTGCCATTTTCATTATAAGTCATCAGTTTTGTTGCTCAGCAACTATTAAGTGATTTCGAATGACATATTGATCAGATAAAATGTAATTTGATAGCATAAATTGATAGCAGCATGAAGTTGATAGCATGAAATTATGCATGAGTAATTTTATTTTAAAATAATTTGGATGCAAAGTACATGCAGCATGCAATACTTACATGTCCAATTCGTTTAAACTTTGAAAGAAAAAAAAAATTCCTTTTTTAAATTGCCATAACTTAAACATTTTTCTGAATATAAAGTTAAAAATTGAGAAAAAAAATCATAAAATTCGTTTTCAAGTCGCAATTTTTTAAATCATAATTATTCCATCCATATCAAAAATTCGTATGTAATTTTTGACTTCAAGTTAATATTATCAAGTATAATATTTAACTTATGTTCTGAATAACTTTTATTCTATTCTTAAATTTTTTAAAGAAGTAGTCGAAATTAAAATGTAAATCTGGATTTGAATTTTTAAAACAAAATTTCCGTTCAATTGCTTTTTTTAATCAGATTAACGATTAAATCCAAAATATCATATCTAAACATTTCAAATTTCTCTGTAATATTTGAAATTAATCGCATTATTGAAGCAACATTTTAAATAATGAAGACAATATGAATCAAAAAAATTAATTTTATTTTAATTAAAATTTCATACCTTTTAATAGGATTCTGCAATACATTTTGATAACATTTGGGACGATTTGTACCATACATTGTTACAACGCAAATATTCTGATTATAAATTTTAAAATTACTTCAAATTATTCCAAACTTAAACTTACGGTAATGTCAATAATATTCAAATCAAAGTTTGTCAGAGAATAATCCTTCTAAATTTTCATTTCGTAAACTTCTAAATTAAGAGAAATTTGAAAAGAATGGAATTACTCTAAAACATCTTAAATTTATTGTCACTAATAATGCTTATTTATCTTCGAATTTACAACAAATTTTTCAATTTCTTATCTCTTTTTTTTTTTAATGTGAATCGTTTTGTCTCTAAATTACTCAAAAATATCATTCAGGTAATAAATATTATCATATGAAAATAAAACTTAAAATTTATTCTACCCTTTCTCATCTTCCTCGTAACATTTCATTGTTTCATCTCATTTGAATATTATGAATGAAAAGTTCCCGAGAAATTTAGGTTAATTAAAATTTATTTATTATCTTTTAATCTTTAAGTAAAATAGACATTTTCAAGTATTGAGTTAAATGAACATATTTTACCATATGAAGAAATGGAAAATTTAGATATTAAAGACAAATATTTGCCAACAAAACCAGTAATATATTCATGCGAAAAGTTCTGGTTTGTCAACAACTTAATTATTTATTTTTATCCACTCCAAAAAATTTTTATCTATTTACTTCAAATATCAGCAAATTTAATTATTCATTTCGGCCAAAGATGAAAATAAACCATTTTATAGATTTAAAAAAAATCTCGGATTGAGTATAGTCATGAAATTAATATGGAAACATTTTATCATGTTTATTGCTCCGTACTAGCTTTTTATTGCTATTTCGTCAAATTTTTTTAAAATCATTTTATCAGCAGCACAATCAACTTAAATTACTCTATCAATAAATCATAATAGAATTTGTAAACGAAAGAAATCTTAGAGCGCCTTAATCGATGATAATTTAATAAGTATTGGTATTTGAGAAGTTCATTGTTGTAATAAATAAGTAAAAAAATTTTGCTGCGTAAATTCTAATTTCATGTATTTGTCAACAATTAGTCTTATAAATATTGAATATTGATTCAATTTTTTTTTTTGCAATATTTTTTATTTCATTTTTTTGATTTTTTTTTACCTTACGGAAAAAAAAAAAGAACTAAATATGATACAAATATTGAACATCCATGAGTCGTGTGACATAAAAGATAAATTATTTGATGGATGGCTTAAGGAAGAATTCGCTGAATAATTTCATTAACACAATGGAAAATTTGCGATAAAAAATACTTAAATTGAAGAAAATATTGAAGAAAAAGTGAATAAAATGAAAAAAAAAGAGCTTTTCAATGGATGTCTGAGCCAGTCTTGAATTTGTTAAAATTTAAGGGAGACAGAAGTCAAATGCTAATCATTTCAAAAGCCAAATAACAATTTTCTATTATTTGCACTTTTTAAATTGAATACATCAGTAAAATTTATTGAACACCCAAAAAAAAAAAAGAAGAAGAGGATTTGGCGTTTTACTAGTTTTTTTTTTTTAATATTAACAAAATATTCCATTAATATCATTATTTTTTGTCATTATTACAGTTCTCTTCATGTATAATTGGGCAGTTATATTCCATAAATTTAGAAAATTCATTATATTCAGTTATAATCGATAACATGTCATTGAATCATTGCAATATCTTATCCTTGAAATTTTTTAGACCGACGTAGTGATTAATATTCCTTTTTCATATTTTTAAAAAATTAAATTCTATAATGAATTAAAAATTCCAAAGAAGATGAAAGAATTGCTAGCTATATCAATCTTTAAAAAATTGAAGAAGTAACGTTACATAACCATAACGAAAATTATTATTTTTAATTCATTTATTCTGAAAAAATAAAAATTATTCCGTCATGTGAATTTTTTAAGAAAGTTAATTTTACAATTTAACTCAATTCGGAGTAAAATTATTGATAATTTAACAATGATTGTAAGAAATCGAAATGATTTAACAATTGATATTTTCCGTAGAATCAGAAACTCAAATTTTTTCCAAATTTAGAGAAATTCTTCATGTAATATATTTTCCTAAATCTTCTTAGAAATTGTTCATGGAATGCATTTTATTAAATTTCCACAAAAATTCTTTACGAAATCAAAATGCATCCTTATCATCATTTATTTTTATGCTTTATTCGAAACAAACTTTTTATAATGCTTCAATCATTCTAAAAAAAACACTTCAATGAAACTAAAATTGAAATTTACTCGAATTTATAAATTACAAAACAATATTCAATAAAAAAATTTATAAAAAGTATGAAATGATTGTAAAATTATCATTGTTTTTTTGGACAAAATAAAAAAAAAAAGTATTTATCAACAATGAAATATTCGGAAAAATAATCAGAAGATCAGAATGTGCTTTTATTGGATATAAAATAGCGAAAGTCGAATTTGAATTCGCAAGAGATGGAATGAATAATCAAATTTTCCTAAGCTGACATACTCGAAGTAGTTGACTAAGCATAAATTGCTAATATGATTCAACTGAATAAATGAATCGAGAGAATTTATCCAAGTATTCATTATTTATGTAACTATTTCACACCATTTCAATTTTCAGCATTTCAAATTAGTTTTGAAATTTCACTAAATAATTCGTAAATTGCACTCTATTCAATTCTTTATGTCATAAATTGACTCTATTCATCAATTTTGAGAAAAAAATTATAACTTCATCGATACTTCGATAATATTAAATGATAATAAAGTAATATTCTTTTTATATTTTTAATTTTTGCATTTTTAGTAACTTTCGAAGAAAATTTAATAAATAAATTCAAAATTTTAATATAATTTTCAATTTCGATTTGCAATCTTGCAAACATAAGTAAAGTTTTTAGTTCGACTTTTTTTTTTTTTATTTGCAAACTAGTTTAAATAAATATTGTACAAGACGAATTATTTTTGTTCAACGAAATGTTCCCTTTAGATCTTCTCCCTTTCTCGTTTGATTTATTTTCCTCCTTTAACTAATTTTTAAATTGTCAACTTTATTCATTAAATAGACTAGCAAGTTGATGAATGATTTGAATGAATTGGATTTTTTTTAAGATACATGCAATATTTTCAAATTTTTAGATAGTTCTATTAATTTTATTTTGAAGATATTTTCCAATTTTGTACAGATCATTTTTTAGAAAATAATGAACTAAATAAGGAAAATAATAACGCTTTCTTGACTTGTTTAAAAATTTTTGTGGAATAGATAGATGGCGAATTCATTTTCAATTTGAACCCAATTTTCGGTAATAATCATAATACATTAAATGTTGGCAATTTTTTTTTAGATAATCAATTTTTTCATCATGATAATAAATTAAATGTTAGCGATTCCAAGGAATTGCATTCATCTTATCTGTTGACATTTGGAAAAATGATTTTCTGAAACTGCGGAAATCCAATTTATTTTGATTGTAGTTGAATCTATCATAGCTGATCATTTAAAAATTTATTCAGCAGGAAAATTTTATTAATGATTGATTGAAACTCTTAAATATTCCTATATCTGATCAAGACTAAAATTTGAACTCACAGTAATCATGTATTGAATATATTTTATTAAAACAATAATTTCAATGAATATAAATTTCATCAATATTGATCGCAATAAATGCTATAAATGATTGAAAAATATACAAATATCACTGGAAACTGTATCAGTATTACCCTTCATGATGTTCATTTTTCAATCATACTATCAGAAATGGGATAATTTTATTAAATTGTTTAAAATATTTGAAACTTTTGATTCAATAAAAATTGATTAGCAAACATGTAAAAATTTTCAAAATGAAATGGTGGCATTTTTCAAGTTTTGAAAAAAATGTGATTAAAGATTCTGTTTACTTATGCGACTAAATTTAAATTAAATGTTTTCAAGAATATTGATGAAATGTCCTACTGTATTCGTAAGTTTGAATTTCATTTTCATCTTCCTGTAATATTTATGAAAATATATGATAGAAAACTTTCTTTTTTTACTGTATTTGCGCTTCATATTGTTTCTTTATTGTATTGAGCTTTGTATTGTTTATTATTTTATTTTCTTCATCTTATTATATCATATTTCTTTTCATTCACATTATCAGTTTCTCAAAATTTTATCAAAAAAAAGTTTTTTATACTCTTTTTCATCATTTTATTTTTATTATCCTTTCCCTTGGTAATCCTTTAATTCTAGCGTTTTTTTCTCATTTTCCTCCCAAGAATGACGGATCTTAGTGAGAAAAGTTCCGGTTGATAGGGAATCTACGTCTATACTATAAGATAGAATAAAGGTAGATAATATGCCGACTACAATTGATCGCTTAATTATGGTAGAAATGAATTGTATATAGGTGAGTTGGATTGAATTGGAGGGCTCATTGTTGGGTTGATTACCAGAATAATGGCTGATCGCATGACCGTTAAAAGCTGCTTTTTGTGTCAATAATCTTTGGTCTTGTAATAGGCGATCTATTATAACATGTTTATTTTGGAAAGGTTTGATTATCAGGGCGGGAAATAAGTGATAAACAATGCTTGCAATTTTAAACAATGCATACAAGCTTCGATCCTTGCAATATTCCGGATAATTAACATGACTGACAACATTTTAGACAAAACACACAAACTTTAGCAGATTAGTAAATTAAAGGTACAAAGGCTTTATCAGACTAAGAGATGAGATATGAATAAATAATTCATTTGACTGCGAAATACTGCAAAATTTCTTTCGCACAAAATTGATTAATCCATCATAATTTTTTAGGCCACCAGCTTCCGAAAAAGTTATTTTCACCAATTTGTACGAATCAAATTTTAATTACATACAGTTATCGCAGGGAAAATTTTAGTTACCAATACATTACGATTATTTGATACTGATAATATATATCAGTAGATATCAAAATTTGTAAATACAAATAATCATATAAATAATCTGATAGCAATTTTTTAATAGGAATTTTTTTTAACTTTTTTTAGTAGCAATTTTAAACAAACATTTAATAGCAATTTTAACTTTTTTTATGCATCACAAAACATTTCTTTTTTTTTAAACAACCATTTTGTCATAAACTATAATGTATTCATATAATATATATATCCGACAATGCTAGTAGTATTACTGTAGTTTAAAGAAATAATTTAAAGTAATTAATTTAAAATGATTTCGTATAAATGCGTCTCGTGATTTGCTAACCAGAATCCAATTCCGCACTGTCGTCGTTTCTACAAGATTATCCACGATTTTGTTCAGTTTTCATGAATAATTATGAGATATCGCCTTGAAATATCAGGAATTATTTTAAAAATAAAATTATCCAAAAATGAAATTATTATAACGATAAGTAGAATTTTTCGTTCATTTTTTATCTTTTTTTGAAACTGCAAATTATAATTAAAATTACTCTTTATTTTTGACAAACAAATATTATCAATTTTCCATCCAAAATATTTCATCATTGTTTCTTATTTATATATTTCATCACTATTTCATATTTGTAACAAATAATGAAAATAAAACATAAGTATAGCTAAATTAGATAATAAAATTGATAATATATATACGGACAAACTGATAATATGTATAGGTGTAGAATTTTTATGTTCATCGTTTTTTCACTTTGAATGTTAAGTAATTTTACGTGCTATCGGTTCATATTATTATCAGTTATCACTACTAGTATTTTCTTCCCATATTACCTTTGACATACAAATTTAGTGAATGCTTACTTCATTTCATTTAACTTTATCGTTACTGACAAAATTTCGTTTAAAAAAAAGTGTTATAGAGAAAAAAAAATTTTTTTCTGGTACTAAAAGAATTTGTTTAGGTAAAATTTGTTCGAATTTTTTGAATGAAAAAAAGAAAAAAAAAAGGAAAAGTTTAGTATAAACGAAAAAAGAGTTAGGACGAACTATTGTATTTGATTTTAAGTAATATAATTTAGTAACAAATTATGAACTGATAGATTTCATATGAAGTGAACTGAAAGAATTTTATTACAGCTGAAAAATTGAAATGTATAATAATTTATGATTATAAAATAATCTTATATTTTTGCTACTTAAATTTTTATCTTTTCCTTTTTGTGTAATTCCGTTATTTTATAATCACAAATGTATATTTTCATTTTTTGATTCAAATAAAATTTTTTCAGCTCACTTCATATGAAATCTAGCAATTTATAATTTGTTGCTAAACTAATAATAAAAAAAAAAAAAAATTTCCGGTTTACTAAATCAGATACAATGACTCTTTCTAATTATTTTCTCTTTTATGCTGAGCTTTTTCATTTTTTATCAAAAAATCTTTTTTAACATAAAATTTTTCATTCTTATTTTTGCTAAATTTTAATTGTTAATACCAATACTAATGTAATATTGTGCGAAAAATCAAGCAATAAACAAGATTGATGAAAGAAAAAAATTGGCGTTTAACACTTTTAATTCTTTTTATTTCTTCGCAAATTTTTCTTTCTTTTTTTTTTTTTTTTTTTTTTGTTGTCTTACTTAAGATGGCTGAAAGGAAATTAATTTATTCAATAAAACAAATATTTATAAATGTTGCTAAACGAGAAAAAAAAAACATTCAATTTTCAACGGATAAAATGAAAAATGGGAAAATTAATATTTGAATGCATTCGTGAAGAAATAAGATTAGGGAAAACGAATAGTTCGCTAATTATTAATGAGGGAAAAAAAAATTGTTAATTAATGATTTCTTTTCGAAAAGGATAAGAAATTATTTGTTTGACTTTAATTGTCTTTTCCGGTTGTTTCTATTTATAATTATTTCTTTTTAAAAATTTTTTCTGTCATTTTGTACTTTAACGGAAAAGAAGAAAAAAAAATTTGCTTAAAAATGATAAAAAAATTAATTTATCACTGATACGGTAACTAGTAAAAAAAATTGGAGGAAAGATCAGCGTACAAATAAATGCTCAATGTCAACTTTTTTTTTTTTTTTTTTTGGAACGGAAATAAGATGGAAACAAAAGGAAGGAAAAATGAAATTCGATGATCATTTGGAAATTTGTGCTGCATGAGTAGTTGCTATCATTCTATTTTCTATAATCACTATTAATTAGAATGATAAGCATAATAAACTTCTTCATTCTTATTCTACTTTTTAAAGGTTAAATTCAATTTTTAATTATACTAATTAGTAAATTAATTGGTTATTCAACATCTCAAGTAGTCTTAATTCTACTTAATTTGGATGAAATTAAAGAAGATTTATTGGTTTTTTTCTTCTTTCTTTTTTTTTTTTTTAATTTCGAAAAGCTTAGATTTGATATGATATTATCTCAATATCTTAATTTGTCCACATTTTATCATTTTATAAAAGAGCATTAATGATTGATAAGAATATAAACTGGGAAATCTTTCAAAAAAAAAAATAATTGGGCCTAGCCATACTGATTGGCTAGAATCACACTAAATGGCCAAGCTATTATTTGCAAGGTAGTTTTAATTATTTGTGATGTACTTAATGGATAAATAAAATTATTTCGGTATTTTAATTAATATACAAAGTTAGAAAATGCCAGATTTAATTCTTATCATGCACCTTATCCTAAGCATAGTGATTCATTTTTATCATATCACATAATATCGTGATAAAACAAAAATTAATAATTCATCTAAAAATAATCATAAATTGAAAATGATTCATTATCATATCACAACGATTATCTTTTCAGAAACGATAGGACAATTGTGTGAGGATGGATGGTTATATTTTCACCGAACAAAATCTTGTTATCTTTTGATTGAAAAACCGACAATTTTTAATCATGCTCAATTTGCTTGTCTTATCAAAAGTGCCAATCTTGTTAGCATACATAATGATGCGGAAAATCGATTTATTTCTGGTAGATTTTCATTTACAATTTCAAAAAAAAAATTTTTTTCTTATTATTTTCATGACAAAAAAAAGAAGACAAAAATTGTGGAAAAAAAAGGAAAGGAAAAAAGAAAAATGATAGTAAAAAAATATATGAATCAAAACGATTTTATTGATTATGGTTGTAAACAAATTGAGATTCAAAAATCTTTAAATTTTTAAAGTTGTGAATTTAAAAACACAACAAGTAAGCAATCACCATAAACTTAGATAATTAAATTTGAATAATTAAGGTAAGAAATAAATTATATGTTGTAATATATATATTGTTCCAAATAATTTCTATTTTTTTTTTTTTTTTTTGTTTTACTTTGAATGACTTATTTGTTCATTCATTTTAATGTTTGTAATAACTGCAAATGGAATGATACATAAAATTTTGCGTATTTTTTTTTTTTTTATTACAGACTCTAAATGTTATAACTTTTTTTGTGATTCTAACAAAATTTCATCTTCTTTTTCTTAATTGAACAAAAAAAAAGTTTTGTCAGAATCTTTAAGCAACAATAAAATTGAATAATTTCCACTAGTGGAACGTAAGGATCGGATAAAAACAGGAACTGACCAAAATTCAATAGGAGATTACGGCATTTGTCGATTGGAAAGTGTCATTAATTTTAGAGTGGCATCAAATTTCGTAAAAATTAAAGAATTCTGAAATATAAGATAGTATTTTATAGATTGAAGAATATTTTATAAGGATGAAAATATAGTACACAGAATGAAAATCAAATTAGATGAACTAGAATTAATTGTTACTTTGAGAAGAAATATCACAGATATGGAAAGATTCATGAATTTTCCTTTCACAATACCAATTAATTATTCATTTCGTTATAATTTAATCGTTATAAAATATTCTTTTATTTGTAATAATTAAGTATTCCAATATCTACTATTGTCCAATATAATTAACGAATCATATCATGACAACGGTGATAAATGATAAAATACTGCATGGGTATTTTTAGTTATTTGGTATTTTTAGTTAGCAGTTATTTGGCTTTTTTTTAAAATCTTAATATAAGAAGCCATATGAATTAAAAGAATTTTTTATTTAAATAATCAAATTAAACGCTAATTTCAACAATTCAAAATTTTGTGTTAAAAATTTTAAACAATTTAAAAACCAAAATTAGCATTTAAATCAAAATCGAGAAATTAAAAAGATTGAAATTTGAAAAATTTTCTTGCATTACAGAAATTGTTGCAAAAATTGGTCAACCAATATGGCTTGGTGCTGCAATATTTGGTACTTCAAAAAATTATGAAAATGTCGATTTATCGCCATTTGATTATACCAACTGGCAAAATGGTTTAAATTTCGAACTTATTTTTTTTAATCTTTCTAAACTTTTTGAAATAATTAAATTTCTTTTTATTTTAACAATGATTAAATTAGTCAGTTACATTCAACAATCACATTTTCTATTTGTTCTTTTCAATTGCTGTGAATTTTTGCTTTTATTTCCGTTTTTCCCCGTTAACTTTACATTTATTATTGCCAGGAAACGAAGCAAAATCAAATTCTAACCGGTCATTATTCACTGACATGAGAATTAAAATTATTTTTTTTGCAAATACTCGAAAAAAGTGAAGTAATTTATTACGCTTCATAGATCATATTTAATTTGATCAATGTAAAATAAATGTATTTAAAATGTCTGAGAAATTGTAAAAAAAAAAAAAAAAAAAAAAAAAAAAAAAAAAAAATGTAAAAATGTCAAAAACAAAAGTAGCAAAATTGCAAAATTTCGCAAATACGGCAAAAATGATGTATAGCAATAAATGTCAATCACTTTACATTTATTTGCTCTTCGTAAAAAATACTCACGCACCTGTTATCAAAAAAAAAAAAAAAAAAAAAATACCTCCGCGTACGGAAATATTTAAAAATTCAAATTTAATTTTGATCTAACATGATATTTTTTATTTTTGGAAATTTAAGATAAATGATTTAATTATAATACCGATATGAAATAGCAACTAATTCATTCGAAATTTGTTTGATACGAATTTTTAAACTGTATAGTACAACAACTGAAATATTTTCTGGAATATCCTAAAATATGTAAATGATATATTGATATAGTGAATTAGTTGACATAAAATTATTCTCATCATTTCTTTTGTTTTTTTTTTTCGTCAAATTAATAATTACGTGTAATAAGTAAAATTTAGGAAACTAACGTAAGTTTTTTTTGCATGAATTCCATATCAGTTTGGAAGATATGATAAAAACATGCCTTTGGTATGCTTACAGATATGTGTTATCATTATCATTATATCAATAGTATGTTCTAAGTTATGTGTGTTAATCCATAATTATTAATTATTAATATCAATAAATATAATGGAAGATTTTTATTTTTTATTCACATTTTCAGGAACTCGACCGGCATACAAGAGAAGCAAAAAATGTGTCAAAATTAGCTCACAGAATCAGGAATGGTTTAGTGATTGTTGCTACTATCGACCAGTACCGTATATCTGTAAAAAATTAGCCGGAAAGATGGGACGACCGTACTGGATTACAGCTACCAATAAAACAAATAATATCAATCCTAAATTTGCCAATAAAAAGGGCAATACTGTAATGAAACAACAAGAAATGAAGAAAGAAGCAAGTGATACTGTCCTTCCATTTCTAACTAAAACTTACGGTAGCAAAAATGATATTAGAAAAATTAATTAGTTCATGAAGAACTGAGAATAAACAATTTATAGGTTTCTTCTTTTAAATATTGATATAAAGATTTAATTTTTGGAAGAAATATTTATTTCTTGTCGTATGTAATTTTTTTATGTTAATTGGTATCAAATAGTATCGGAATATTTTAAGAGATCAAGTTAGACGGAAAAAAATAGTAGAGTAGTTAGAAAGTTCAAAGGTTAAAAAGTACGAGAAGATAATTTTGTCAAGATTGTCGCTATATATCTAAACTATTTCTAATCTTTTCGCTATATCTAGACATGAATTTTGAAATTATTTGACAAATTATAGAAATTTCAATTTGTTATATCAAAAAATACAATAATTTTGTTAAGATGTCAAACAAAAATTTATAGGTTTTAGGTGCTAATGAATAAATATTGTTGAATTTAGCATTTAATCATGAATTTTATGAAAAATAAATATGAAATGAAATTTCTTTTGAACAAACTATTTATTTTTCTTATATTTCCTATTAGTATTATTTATTTATTTATTTTTTGTGCCCTTTATTTGAATTAATTAATTTTTCTGATATTGCTACTGAAATTAATTAATTAATTTAACTCAATTAATATTTTAAATTTTTCTGCTATTGTTATTGAAAAGTTGCTTAATTTATGAATGTTTTCCTGAATTAAGCAATCTACAAATTTTGAACAAATAATACCATATGCAATAACTATAATTGATCATAATAATATGCAAATGAAATGTATTAATAATTGAATTGGTTGATATATTTCTTCGATCACTTTATTTCTGTCCAAAGTACAATCTGATATTGAACAAAGCCATCTTAATTAATTAATTACAATTTGATAGACTATTTCAAGATGTAAACTGATTGAAAAAAAAGAAAAAATTTTTTTTTCCGAAACCACTTATTGATAATGATGAGAATTGATAATGTAAGAAGAAAAAATATAATAAAACGAGGACAATTAAAACAATAAATAATGGAAATTGTAAATACAAATGTTCAAATTTGAAATATTTCTAAAAAGATGGCGAATTAGATTTGTAAATACGATGAGATAGTTTAATAAGGCTAATTAAAATTTTCAAATTAAATTTAATTACATAAATTTATAGAATCACATAGGAAGGATTACGAATAAAGATTGGATTTATCACAACTATCTTACAGAATACTTTCCTTTTCGATAAGATAGTGATTTTATCATATCATCAAGTATTATAACATCTACAAGAGCGAGAAGTTGATGTCTAGTTCATATTTTTTTTTCCTTTTTATCATTTTTTATTGTATAAGAAATAATTGAATAAATATTGATCTTTGAAAATTTAACTAAAATTTGATTCTAAAATTTTAAACTGAAAAAAATTGTTTAATTCTAAGTAATTTATATTGGTGCGATTGATTATGATAATTTTGGCAATATCATTCAATCTAATGGATCATGATTAACAGAACATTTGATCTGGAAATTTCTTCAAAAAATACTAAATTCATTAATTGAAAATTATTTGAAAAATTATGGAATAGAATTGGATTCAAAGCTTTTAAAAACTAAAAATGATAAAAAATATCATTGCTCTATTTTTGACAGTTTTATATTTTAAATTCGTTTCCATTTAAACAATGAAATATATTAATTTTTCATGACAATCCTTATTAAAAGTGATTTGATCTGATAAAAGTTATAATATAGCTATATGAAAATGTGGCCCTTTTTTCTGATTCATTTGAATATTTTTGCTTTTTTTTTTGAGACCAATCACTTATTTTTTGAAAATAAGACGTATTTTACGTAGTTTCAAGCACTACTATTTGACTCTATTGATTAAGTATTTTTTATCACAAAAGATAAATAATTTCAATGTTAATTTAATAATTGTCAAATTAAGCTAACGAAAAAAACCATTAATAAGAATATTGATAATTAATCTTATCGATGCATCTCAATTCTAAATAATCTCGAAATAACTTCTTGCGAAGTTTCGAACAATGTCAAATTAAATTTCGAATATTTTTGGATCTTTCTAACTTTATAAAGGTTTGCAAATTAAATTTCGAATATTTTTCGATTTTCCAAATTTTACAAAGGTTTGCATTTCAGCTATTAAAAAAATTTTTATGCTTTTGAAGCAGAATAAGAAAATTGATCGGATATCCAAAACAGAAATCGACCATCTGCTGCTCTTTTGCATGTTTTCGTTGATTTAGAATCTCTCAAAAAAAGGATATCTTACCGAATAAACTAATCGTTTAATTCCGAAAAGTACTTTCAAGAACTAAACCACGAATCAACAGTCGAATCACCATTCAGAATTCTGGGATCTTTTGCCAAACACAAGTGGTACTTTGGGTCAATATTTCGGTAATGTTTCTTGACACATGGAAATTTGCCCAGTTATTCTTCAGATATATTCCACTTCCCAAACAAAAGAGTTTACTTCTGAATGGTTTTTTAGTAGTTCAGGATTTCTGAATGATTGTAAAAATTTGCTTATATTCAATGAGCATGACATTTGGGACATTTAATTTTATTAGTACAATAAGATTAAAAAAAAAAGGTGCATGAGTTACAATGATGATCAATCCACTAAGCATTATATATTATCTTAGGAGTTAACAATTGGATCCAGTAATTATCCTCTGATATGCTTCATTATCTAGAAGGCAGTGTATATGTGGTTCATTGAAGAAGTCTTTCTGTCTCCTCTCCGCCTACTATTTCTTTCCTTTCTGCTTATTAAAAATGACACATTAATCCTTAATCTTTGATCAGGACTTAGACAGTAAGATTCCACTTTAAAAAAAGAAAAAAAAAAGAGAAGAAAAGTCAGATTCTAAAATTTGATCAAAACATCGAATTTTAGTGCAAAAAGGAAAAGGAAAACAAAGGTGATAAATACAACAAATTTCAAAACTTACGAACCTCATGAAAATTTTACAACTGAAGGACTAAATCATATAAGTTAAATACAGATTTTCGTTCTGTACGAAACAACTCATATCTAATCAAAAGCACGCTTATTTCGACTTTTGTGATATCCACTCATTTGCTTCCGATATTCTTCATACATGTCTGGTTTCGAACCAACACCGCGAAACTGGTCCACAACATCCCGAACTTCACCACCAGATATCGGTTCTTCAATACCCTGAAAATAATATTCCGTAACATGAATGAAAAAATATACAATGTGGGAAAAAAAATTTGTCAAAATCCAATCACCTGTCTGTCGGCACCTAAGCCACCACCTTGCCAACCCATTTTCGCTAACAGCTGCGCACCTTTATTTGCGGAACTTAATCGCAGTGGAGGTCCAGATGGTGGAATGCTGAAACAGTATCGTCAATGAAATCATAAGTGAACATAAATTACAATTATTAAAAAGATTTGTAGGAATAATTAATGTTGAATAACTGTATGACATGAACATAATAAACTTTGAATAAACTGTTCGGTAAATCATGAACATCTTGATACTTTTGCAGACAATAAAGAATGAAGTTCATACAATTTTGGAGTAGGACTTCGACTGCCAATTTTTTTCGAGTTTCCAAATGACGGCCGTGTATCGGGAGAAGCACTTCGTGAATTAGAACGCCTCTGTCGTCTCGGCGAATCTGATCGAGATCTGCTACGACGATGCCTGGATCATATGCATAAGTTAGAAATCTTAAAAAAGTGGTAATACGAGGAAGAGAAAAACTGTCTTTATTATGGTTACCTTGAGTTAGAACGTGACAAGGATCGAGACCGAGATCGAGAACTTAAGCTTCCACTCGACCTCGAATGACCACTTCTTGATCTTCTTCTTCTTGATTTTTCACTTGAATAACTCGATCGACTGGATGACGAATCTGATGAACTGGAACGATGATGACTCCTGAAACAGCCGTTTATAATCAAGAATAGTTACAGTAGCATAAAATCAAGAATGAGAATTTAAAGGGAAAAAAGATAATTTTTAAAATTGTGAAAAAACTGTCTAGTTTAGTTCAATTTATCAGTCATTCGTTTATTTCTAAAATCTTCCATTTCGAAATAAAAAAAGGATATCGAATTCTAAAGGAATTCTCGTCTTAAAATCAAATACCTTATCTTATACACATTACAACGCCTCAATATAAAAATACAACATGTCATGTGGACTTATTTCTCATATTTTTCTACATACTTTTTTTAGAAAGCATTCTGCTTATTTATAGCTGGTTTTGATACAAAACAATTGTTGATACGGTATTGATATAAAATATACATATATAATTCATACTACTATGCATAAGATTTAAATGAGTCAATTAAGCATGACATTATTAACAACAACCTTGAAGAAGAACGCCTATAATTCCGTTTTTCATCTTTTTCCTCATTATTCTCCTCGATGTAGACATTTTCAATTGCATCTTCTAATGTCTTTCCATCTGCTTTCAATTGTTCCTCTATTTTTTTCTTTATTTCACTTTTTTTCGCATAATATTCCAATAAACCGTGACATTCCCAACCGTCTCTAAATGAAGTCAAGAAATCAATGATTCGAATTCATAAAAAATTACTGAAACTAACTGCTATACCCTACTTTCATGATGGGTATGTGTATATGCTTAAGCAGTTGCAATCTTCATATCGGATATCATTCACTATATAAGCTAGCTGAACACAGATTAGAAAACGAACAATTTACAATGGTTATAATTACTGAAATTCTTTTTCTTTTAATTCCTGGAAGCTTTATTCAAATTTTATGCAAAAATGTTGCATGCTAGAAAACTTACGTATCTCTTTGACTTTCCAAACTTTGCGGAGCATAAAAAGCATCCATGGCACGCAACAGCCGTTCAGTTGGTGGAATTGGAGGCGGAAGACGCAATTTTGATACTACTACAGGTTTATACTGAAAAAAAAAAGCATTAATTATACAGAATACGAAAATAGAGCATTGCGAAATTCTGGAAATAAAGCTAAATAGTTCGTTCTATTTTTCTGTTCCTCATGTCAGACAGATTATTCAATATTCTTAGTTTAAAAGAGGCTATTCTGAACGTAACAAAGACAAAGATGGGAACTAAAAACGTCACCAGTACATCTTCCATTTCAATAAGTGGCATCATCATGCCCGCCGGCAACTCGTAATACGGAACACTTGGAATTAAAGCAGTATCATCAAACACCTGCAAGAAACCATTATGATACAAAAATGAAATGATAATTTGCTTGATAAAAACGAGCCTTAAGAGTGCTAACAACTAGACGTTCTATGTTACATCGAGTAAGAATCTTGGAAATGGTAGAAAGACAGAAATAATCATAGCATCTTATCTATAAATTTATCATACTTACATTCTGTGGTGGAGGCCCAAACATGGGAGTTTGCGAAGGGGCACGAAATGGCGGACGAGCTGTTTGAATTTCATTTTCATTTTTACGATTTTTATTTTGTAGACCACTAGTGAATTCGTCCTCATCGTAAATAACATACGACGGATCATCTTCATCAGGTCGAGCATGATATATATCTAAAAGTTATGATCATCGAAAATGCTCGGATATCAATTCATGCTACTGAGATGTAACTATAATACCACAGGCTCTTTTTTATTTTAATTAATTTCATTATAGCTTTATGAGAAAAGAAATAGCTGCTCCGTTTAACATAAGACTAAATTTTTTGGATTGTTCTTAGATATCTTCTTAGATTATCTAAGTTTCTAAAATTATATCCTTATTTGTTTTCGGAATATTCCGTGTTGATAGTATATGTGCGGTGCTTGGATTATGTGAAAATTATGAAAAGAGAAAAAGAAATACTGCCTGAAGATGCATGTATCCTCATTTTCAAATTTACCTTTGGGTGATGGAACATTGGTATGTGGTGGTGGAGCAGTGAAAAAGCGGCCATAATCATTTTCTGGAGGTATATTACCAAAATTATTTTGCACTGGAGGTGGTCCTGCAATCTTCTGATCAAAACGTGACCGACGCTCGCGACGATTCAATGGTGGCGGTCCTTCAGGCGCTGCTGCTGGTGGTAGTGGTGGCATTGCAGGTCCTGATGTAGGTGGAGGCATGCCTAAAAACGTTTGCTTCACATTACAGATTGTCAAGAAATTAGACTGGCAATAATTTTATAAATCTAGCTAAGTATAAATCACTAAGAATTATATTAAATGTTCTTGAGCAGTTTGCTTGAAAAAGTCATGTCATACTAATTTGTAATTTTTGTAAGAATTGAATAATATGTTACATGCTACAGCATTATTATTATGTTTATAATATATTATCACAAGTTAATGTGATGATGAATGTTTTGAATAAATTGTATAGTGAGCAGTTAATTTGATAAATTTATACATTGATTAAATTGTTTTTATTTAAAATCAATATTTAATAATTCAAGCTTCACTTTGTTTTATTCTTTCAGCTTCAATCTGTTGTTGAAGTAGAGCAATCTGCGTCCTACAGTGCAATGCAAATTCTTGATGCTGTTGTTCATAACCTTTATATGTTGCCAGTAATTGTGCATGGATTTCCGCCGCTTTTTTTGCATATTCTGCTTGTTGTGCATTTTTCCAGTTCTGATATAACAGCAGTGGATTTCGTAGTTGCTGAAAATTATGCCAAATAATTCATCGTAGTTTTAAATGCATCCCATAATGTTTGACAAATATATCTCAAAAGTCATTGTTTTCTTCATTACATTACGACTATAATGTCAACCCTATTCTGCGAGATAATTCACTTCATTATTTTATTGATACATTAAACGAATCAAGTATTTAATTATTATTTACTCGTTTTAAGCAATTGTATGCACATATAAAAGGAGACTAAAGCATTCAAATAACTATCAAATATAAAACATACTTTATAACAACCATCATCAAAATATTTGTGACCTTCCCAAACACCAATCAATTTTTCTAATTTTTCATTCACAATCGCTTCCTTAACACCCTGAGCTGTGAAAGCGTAGAGCTGCGGCACATATCGTGAAAGCATTTGCCGGATTGCATCCAACTTTTTACGCTGACTAAATTATAACTGAGACTAAATTATAACTTTTAATAAAGACAAATCAAATTAAATATTTTGATGAATTTCATGTGTTTTAAATGAAATAACTTAACAATTCCATAGCGTGTAATAGACTGGCGACTTGTGATCTAAATTTTTTAAAGAAAACTTATTCTAACTCATTTTAGAATCACTTTAGAAGCCGTGCTAGGTTGGAAAAAACGAATAATTTTGTGATATGCAAAAAGCAAAGTCTAGAAATCATAAACTTTTTAAAATTTTAAATTTTGGATAACATTTAGAAGTTCGAAATATGAATAATCCTCACCAATGGTGAGCCCAATCGTTTATTAAATATAAAATATGAAGTTTGAATTGTTCAGTAGCACGGGGCTCCTTCACTCGGTACAGTAGATACATCAATATGGCTTCACGCAGACGATCAGTTGTACATTTTTCGAATATCCATTTTTTGCTATTCTGGAAAATTTAATGAAATGATAAAGTTGAAATATGTAACTTTGAAGTCTGAAATATCTTGGAAAATCTCGAAAATAATGAAAAAAAAAAAGATTTAAATGAAAAAATAGCAATTGAGATTTGACTATACAATTAATACAAGTAAAAGTAAGCTAAATAGCAACCTACCGAGATTACATCTTTACTACAATGACCACTAAGCTGATCGAGCATTTTTGAAAGGGGTTCAACATCCAGAGCAACTTGCTCACATATGGATGCTATTTTGTCTGCTTCAGCCTTTTCAATTGCTATAGCGAGCTGAGCCTAAAATCAAGAACAGAATAATTCTCAAAATTCGAGAAAGAAAAATTACTAAAATAAAAAATTAGAAAAAAAAAAACCATCAGCAAAAGTTGGATTAATAGTATATTGCCAGCTTTATTTCAAAAGGGAGAATGCTACCTATATAACTATGTCAATATCAGGAGATGTATGGCACTGAATAATGAAATAATCTGCTGAATTTCATTACTGCAATTGAATTTCATTACTAATCAGCAAAATCATCTTCAGAAGCAAGCAGTACCTCTTTCTGCAATTCGATAGACTCAAATTGGGCTCTTAAATTTGCCTCACTATCAGCAATTTGTTGATTGAAAGTTGCAATTTGAGCCAAGGCTGCATTTGCGTCAAACTGTGGCACTTGTATCGCTGGTGGAGGAGCTAAACCTGCAGGCGAATTTCCATCTACTGAAACCATAAAATAAAACTATTTAATAAAAGCAATCATAAAACAGCAAGCAATGCTGCTTGCAAACTAATTGCCGAAATATAGAACTATTGCAGAAACTATCAGCAAACTGTTAAATCTTTGCCTAATTATAACTTTTGCTCTGAAATTTGTAATATGTAGTAATAAAAACAGATGGGCGTATAAATCAGAACAATTAGCGTTTTGATTATGAAGCCGCAACTTCAATATACATATGAATCATAATATTCATGACTATATTAAAATTGTAAGAATCAATATACCGAAGTTATCACAGTATGGTAAAAAAATGATTTTCACTTAAATTCACTTATTTTGCCAAAATATTTGATGCGAAGATTAAAGATTACTGAAATTTCTCTTACATTTTTGGATTTCTTGCATTACCCGGAAACGATAGTAATCAGCAAATTCGCCACCATACAAAAAAGCAAAACGTGGATCACCATACTGTTTCGCTCTCGTGCGTTCCTCAAATTCCATTCCATTTTTGGCTACGAATTCTGCCAAACGATCAATGACATTCCGAGAATCTTCATCTTCTAGAAGTGATAATGAAGAAGAAAATAGGAAAAATTAATAATATCCTCCAAAAATTAAAGAACTCATATTTAAATTCGAATTCCTACATATTTTTTAATGAAATTTTAGAACCAATTTTTCCTTGCTGTAATAACAAGAAAAGAGAGAAATTAAAAATTGAAGATGCCACATTTGAATTCAAATTTCTGCATCTTTTATAACCAAATTTTCCTAGCAATTTTTGTTTGCTGCAATAACAAGAAAAGATAAGATGATGACGATTAGCTGGGAGTGGGAATTTAGAGTTTTTGGGATATCGTGAAAAAAGCTAAAGCAATTTTGAATTTTACCTGGTGCTTGTGGTACCGATGTTGAACTTAACGATGGCGTACCAAGCATAATTCATAGAAGCTGACTGTGGCCTGTTTAGAATAATAATACAACCTGTAAATATATCGATATTCTGAGATTGAAAGGAAAATCCCGCAAGAGATAACCGTCATCCCCCCCTTACTACAACATAAAAATCAAACCTTAAATAACTACTATGTCCGGGCCGCTAAATCTCAATCTGTTCTGGCCGGCCCGGATTTTATGAAGAAAAGCAGGCCTGCGAATGAGATTTGGGAGAGTAGTCATGGTGATTAGCTGGGAGCGGAGATTTGGGGTTTGGGAATGTCGCGGGGGAAACTAGAGCAAAGCAAGGATGTAGATGTGTTCTGTAATAGTAGTGATAAATGATAAATAATGATAAGTTTGATGAATGATGAGAAGTTGATAATTTTTGGTGAATAATGATAAGTTTAATAATGCATAATGATGAAAATTGATCAAATATTAAGATACAGTAAACTGTTTCCGTTCCATTGCACGTTATCAATATTCTGAAAAAATGGCAAAAGTAATGCTTGCTCCACCAAAAGTATCTGGAAAAATTCCATCAGTTGCTTTCAAGGTATATTCTTTTCTGTTATTGATTATTATTATTGTAATTTCAAACCAATTCAGATATTTTTCATTATTGCAATAAATGATATAAATGATAAGATAAAGCGTGAAGTATATGCCATTCGAGCTGAATTTGATTGAATTAAGATTGAGTAATGTTGCAACAGATTAGTGAATAAGGAAGAACGGATGAGATAAAGAGATGAGTTATATAACTGTTAATGAATCATTTAAATTGATTATTATTAATTAATCGTTTAGGATGGTAATTATTCTGTAGCTCTTCGCTGTTTTTATTTATATTTAATTAATCGCTTTAATATATAGAAATAGTAGTTGTTAAGTGACATATCATATATCCTAAGATTAGTCACACGTGAAAATTTATAATCATCTAATTATGATCAAATTTCAATTAGATTCGAACTTTATATCAAACTAGATATCTTCCCGTATTTCACCAATTTACGCCTCTCTTTAACGAGGTTAAGAAAAAACTAACTATTTCTGTTGTCATTTTTAAATCTAATTAAAAAAAAATTGAGCGTAAATTTGGCTTACTATGATTGCAGGACAAAGATAAACCGGATAGTATACGAAGCAGTAATATTGTTGCGGCAAAAGCTGTTGCTGATGCAATTAGAACAAGTTTAGGACCTAAAGGTTATTTCACAATTTTGAAATTAATCGTGGCATGTTAGTTTCTTTAACAAGATTTAAAAAATACTGAACTATTTCTGGTTTCATTTTACAATCTAATTTAAAAAAATTAGGTGATTAATAAAAACAGATGATTGTATACGAATGCAAATTGTATTTTATATTAGGGATGGATAAGATGATTGAAACTGGTAAAGGTGAAGTAACAATCACAAACGATGGCGCAACGATTTTAAAACAGATGAGTGTCATACATCCTGCAGCTAAAATGGTAAAATTTTTGCAGAAATTATTGAAAATTCGTCGAAATTTGTTCTGTTTAAAACAAAAAAAAACTCTCGTTTCATCATCTTTTATCTCTTGAAAATTTCTGCTGATATTTTATTAAATGGTATTTATTGATTGAAAGTTCTGACTGATATATTATTAAAAACTTCTATCCATTTAAGAAATGCTTTTTAGCATTATCAGTCATTATTAAATAGTGCAATTCATTTACATTTTTAAATCATTCTAATTGATATACTTCCTAAAACTGAAAAATTTAATAATCGAATACTCTCCTGAAACTGTTCTAAAATTTGTAAGATCGTGGCTGACATCTAGTTACCTTTCATTTGGAATTATAACGTTGAAGTGAGAATATTTCAGAACATATTGTTACAGTTATTTGATAGTTGATACTGTTGCAGATATTTGAGCATATTTTCATGATAAGTTGATAGAAAGTGCTCTTATTTTTAGCTTGTTGAACTGTCGAAAGCACAAGATATTGAAGCTGGCGATGGAACTACAACGGTAGTTGTTATTGCCGGTGCATTACTTGATGGTGCAGAGAAATTGTTAAACAAAGGTAATTCGATTATATGAGTAATTATGGTCAGAAGGAAAGAAAAAGGAAAAAAAAAAAAAAAAAGGAATTGCTTGTGGAGTTGGAGGATAGCGAAAATTTTCCTGGTTTTATCCAGGGCTAAGATGATAAACAAGAACAACAATATTTTTAATCTTTGAAAGTGATTATTTTAGGAATTCATCCAACGACGATTTCGGAGAGTTTCCAGCGTGCTGCAATTGAAGCTGAAAAGATCCTGGGATCAATGGCTTCACCTGTAGATCTCGATAACGATGATCAACTTGCAAAAATTGCCACAACTAGTTTGAATTCTAAAGTACTTATTTTTTATATTCACCAATTTTTTATGTTTCCGTAATTTGCAACTTAGTAAGCTGTGAGCTCTATGTTATCAATTTCTAGCAGTGAAATAGAATTTTGGGATGTCTCTACAATATTAATATAGAAATAGAATTTTGGAATGTCTTTACCTTGTCAATATAATTTTATTGCTCTTTGAAGAAGGATAGTGAAACTCCGTTTTTATTCAGCTTTGCCCTACTAGAGAGAATTGAACTTATAATGATATTTGAGATTAAGTAAGTTGTCCGCATCAGGAGACTTGAAAAGATGGCAAATGATCTCATACTCTTTACTTATTAACATTTAGTTTAATATTTTCTGCAATATTTTCCCTTTTTAGGTTGTATCCCAACACTCGTGGTTGCTTGCACCGATGGCAGTAAATGCTGTTAAAAAAGTAATCTTTTCAATTGGATGGTTTTTATTTGGAATTACATGTGTTTCTTTTTTTTTTTTTTCGTTCAGAATGAACTGTTAATTTGTCTCTATTTATATTTCAAAATCTGCAAATTTAGATTGTTAATACAGATGATAATAACGTTGATTTACGGATGATTAAAATCATAAAAAAGGTTGGCGAAACAGTTGAAGAATCTCGTTTGGTAGATGGTGCACTTATTGATCAACGTTCCATGGGACGTGGTGGTCCAACTCGTGTTGAAAAAGCTCAAATTGGATTAATTCAATTTCAATTGAGTCCTCCAAAAACTGATGTATATTTTTTTTCACACGCATTTCAATAACTGTTATTATTATCTGGTACCTTATTACTTATTGTCTGATTTGTTGATTTGTAAACATATTTTGGGATTTCATTAGCGTTTCTCCTGTCGAGATTGTTTCAGATGGAAAATCAAGTGATCTTATCCGATTACACTCAAATGGATCGAGCTTTGAAGGAAGAGCGAACATATTTACTTGATTTGTGCAAGCAAATCAAAAAAGCTGGGTGTAATGTTTTGCTTATCCAGAAAAGCATTCTCAGGTATTTTAAATTTGTTTCTTTTATGGAACAGGTAGCTTAATTCTGAAAAGCATATTCTAGGGATCAGTGGTGGTGGCAAAAAGACTAAAAGTTGAAAAGCTGTCGTTTCTTAACCGTTATTGTAGGAATTCTCCGATACTTATCTGTCTATTCTTAGAAAAGCTGTTTTGGCATTTGGTTTGAATAACATTTTTGTGCAGTCTAATGCTATTCTACGATTTTGATGAAAGTTGAATAATCAGAGGAAAGGAGAACTTCCGTATTTTCATATTTAATCGAACTTTAAGTTCTAATTTTGACTAAAATTCAAATGTAACATTTATTTTTTTTTAAATATTTATTAAAGAGATGCGGTGAATGAAATGTCTTTGCATTTTTTGGCGAAAATGAAGATAATGGTAGTGAAAGATATTGAAAGAGAAGATATCGAATTTTACTCTCGTATTCTCGGTTGTCGTCCCATTGCATCAATCGACCATTTTGTACCTGAAGCATTAGGTTCTGCAGATCTTGTCGAACAGATTCCGACTGGAGGAGATGGAAAAATTATTCAGGTAAAGTATTTCCATAAAAAAGATCTTTTGTGTGCAAAAACGTGATTTTTACTTCTTTAGGATAAAATAGCAAGGCAAAGCTTTATTATACATCGTTTTTTCGGTTATTGGTTGCATCGTACACCATTTGAAAAGAATAAAATCTATACAAATAGATTAAATTGTTTCCAGGTTACTGGCGTACAAAATCCGGGCCAAGCAGTTTCAGTTTTGATTCGTGGTTCTAACAAATTAGTATTAGAAGAAGCAGAACGATCATTTCATGATGCGCTTTGCGTTATACGATGCTTGATAAAAAAGAGAGCTCTCCTTCCTGGTTTGTTAAAATATTTAAATTTCATTTTTATTTTTCACCATTTTCATTTTAGAACAGTAATTTTTATAGCCGTTCATCTTCGAAGAAAAAATCTTGATTGGGGCAACCCATATGCGGATGATAAGGATATCGTAGTCCGTTTTATCTTCTTCGATTGTAAATCGTAATCGATGTTTATTGCTTTTTTCTAATTATTCTGCTTCAGGTGGTGGCGCACCTGAAATGGAAGTAGCAGTACAGTTGCGTCAGTTAGCACAGGAAAGACTTGGTGCTGAACAATACTGTTGGAGAGTTCGTTCATTTATTTTTATTTTTGCAAAATCTCATAATGCATAGTAAAATTGTCTCTCTTATATAGGCAAATGTATCAATAACTTGAATTTCTGAAATGTTTTTTGTATCCTAACGTAACAAACCGAATGAATAAAAGCTTCACATGAAGTTTGTGTGGTATCTTCTTTGATTTCTTTTTTAGGCTTTTGCGGATGCTCTGGAACAGGTTCCGTACACACTAGCTGAAAATGCAGGCTTGAATCCAATAGCGACCGTTACAGAATTGCGCACTCAACACGCTAATGGCAAGAAAAATCATGGAGTAAACGTTCGCAAAGTTAGTTTGCATATATATTTGTTAGAATAATTTGTTTCTTTTTTTTTACTTGATTTCTGCTGTCTATACGACATTGATTTCAAGAATTAAATCCTCATTACTCATTGAATTCTCGTAAATTAATTCTATCAAGCAGGTTACTGCTTTTCAGGGTTATGTTACTGATATCAGAGAAGAAAATGTCTTGCAACCGCTTTTAGTATCGTCCTCAGCAATCAAACAAGCTGCTGAATGTGTTCGCTCTATTCTCAAAATTGACGACATCGTAAGTCTGTTATTTCGATAAGAGTATTCACATAAATTTGTACGAACTGTAAGTTCATGAATTTATAGCTCACATTTGAGTTTTTCGCATACCATTTCTAGTTTTGTTTTTTTGCTATTGTAAATAAAAAGGTAAAGCATATTAAATATATCATAAAAATTGCTTAAAATATTTTTTAATGTAATTCCGCGAAATCTCACAAAATCAAATCTCTCTCTTTTCTATATGCGTACTGCACTCAAAAGCCGGAAATGTTTGTGTAATTAAAGTAATTAACATTATATTTGTATTGCAGGTGTTGGCTGTTCGCTCATAAATCGCGTCAATGTTTTTCCATACTTACTTGATATCGAATTGTTGCTTAAATTTTTTTCTTTTTCTGTTACCAGTGCTATGAATTAATTATTATGAGGCAAATATCAATGTATTTCTGAAAATTAAAAAATTTTTACTGAAATTTTTGCCACTTATCAAGTTTTAGTACCATTCAACAATCATTTTGTTAAACGTTTTCTATTGTATTACATGAAAATAAATATAAAGAAGAATAATGAAATAAGTATAAAAATGAAAATGGACTTGTCCTATATGATAGAAATTCATCACATAATGGAATTCATAATTTGTGTCCTATTTTTTCTATTATGCAGGTGTGTCCAATGTAACTTTCATTTTCTATTGAATCATGAAATAGTTTCGTGGATGAACTGATCGAAGAAATGAAAATTTGGTAATAAGAAACCTCGATATTCTGATGCACAAAGCATTCGAGATAATTCGAAGCACAACTCTCCCGATGGTTTTAGTACCTTGTCACTGTTTAGTGTGAAAATTTTCTGATGAAGTATTTGAATGGATTTCAAAAGTAATATGTTACCACTTTTGATTCTCAACCTGATTTGACAATTCAATAAAAAATTCGTGAAATTCTCCATACGCATGCAGTTGTGTATTATCATTACATGAGAGAAAAAAGTGATGTTTGGGTGACAAAATAATCTGCTTTAAATTGAGGAAATTCTTGAAATCTGCTGGTATCAAATAAAAACAACGTAATCAACAAGAAGTTCTTTCTAAAAATCATGGAGTCCATTTCGTTAGTTAAGTTTCATCAATTTCCGGAAACTTTTCAAATGTATTTTTTTCAAATTGATCTTTATGAGAATTTAGGGAACTAAAACTTGGATGTATCGTTCGTAAAAAGAATGTGAGTAAAAAATATAATTGAATAATGGTACAATTTTTGGACTAATATAAATTCAGATACAAATTTACTTTAAAATTTGCTTTTTCTAACATATCGTTTATTATAAAATTAGAGTTTTTTTTTCTTCTATATATATATATATATATATATATATATGGTAACATGTTAAAGTTGTAAAAATTCCAATCGAAATTCTCCCAATGAACTTTTAAAAGACAAAAATTAAAGAAAAAAAAAACTCATAATACATCAAAATTTTCCATTCATTTATTCGTGATGTGCAACTTGATCAATATTTTCCATCTCATGACATCGTTGTAAACATGCTTTGAAGTTTCGATCTACTTTTGTTTCTGCTGAATGAGTCTTTTCTGAAAAATTGATAATCGATAATTTTTTTTTTTTTCTTTTGAAATGATGCATATAAATATTATGTAAATAATATATATTGTTAATTTTTGGTATTTAAAATAAAATGATATTTAACTGTTTGTGCCATTTTTTTTTTTGGAATGTCAATATTTACAATTTAAATATTATATAATAAAAATATTATTAGAAAAAAAGAAAAAAAAATAATACGCAATTTCAAATCATATATTAAATTGATTTAATTTTATAAAACATTCTTCCACTATTATTTATAAAACTACGGCTTGTTTTACTGAGTAAAACTAGCGATATAATGTTTTCAATGATTGTTATGAAGATAAAGTTTTGATGAAAAATTAAATTCTAATTTTTGATCAAATTGATAAATTTCTGATTATATATAATTACAATAAAATTAAATATCTAAAGATGGTAGAAATCAGGATAGTGATAAAAATTTCACATTAGTAGATTGATTACTTAAATTAGGTACAAATACTATTGATTACCTAAAAATACATTCGTATTTTTCATCTTTGGATTGCCCATTTCGATTGTGGATCTTGTTGATAATTTTGGAACATTCATTTCATCTTCTTGACCATTTCCTGTTAATCCTCAAAAAAAGAAATAAATAAATAAATAAATAAAAGAAAAAATGACGGACGAATTATTAAATTATTACGAATTATTATTATTAATTTTTATGTTAATATTTTAAAAAAAAAATAACGAATTGAGAAAATGTAATAATTTTGGAAAAAATCCGAAATTTAAAAATGTTTTGTTATATTCGAATTGAAAATAATTCGAAATGTTTACAACTGATAGCTTCAAAGAGATATTTATAGAACTTCCAATTTTTCTTTTTTTCGGTTTTAAATTTATAATTATAAAAATTTAATTACCAGATGATGTTGTTTGTCCACTTTTTTGCTCTTCATAAACTTCCATCCAACGACTTTCCGTATCTTTATCAACACAATTTTGATAAAATTTTGTTGCATTAAGCATTTCGGTTGAACCAGCTTCAAATTTTCCATTCAAATTTCAAATATCCATTTTAATTAATAATTTTACATTTAATTATCATATCAACAAAGCAACAATCCTCTATTCCTTACTGAATAAATCTCGTTTATTTAATTTATTATCCTGATTGAATAAGATGTAACAAACAATCATCTGATGAAGATTTAAAAAGTAAGTTAAGAAAAAAAATAAAAATGAATTATTTACGCACGTCTAAGCAATTTTTTCGCAAAACTGATTAATAATATCATTTGTCAAATGTATTTTATTTGATTTATTCATTAATTGAGTAGCAAACTATTTCAAATTATTTGTGTTGCATAAAAATTTCTCCTTGAATTCATTCCAGATCATCACTTTTTTTCTTTTTTTAAAATTCTGATAACATCTATTATGATAAAATTAACATAATTTGATAAAATTTTGGTATTTGATAAAGTTTTTTTCTTTTTTTGATATAATTTGATAAAATATGAATAGATTGTATTTTTTTTTTTAATGAAAGAAAATAAAAAAATTTGATTAATTCTCATAAAAAATTTACTCAATAATCCTTCATTGAATCGAACAACACTTGAATTTTTTCCACTTCCAATCATTTCTCGATGCGAACAACAACTGCTCTTCTCATAGTTCAATGATGGCTGAAAAAAAAAAAAAAAAAAAAAAAACTTCGACGAGAGAATTTGAAAAATATTAACTTCAGCATGTATTATATACTTTCGTTGAAAACTAAAAAATTCTTGAAAAAAAAAAAAAAATTGGAAAGGAGAATTTTAATTTTATTAGCGATAATGAATTTTATTGAAAAAAATGAAGCAATTACTTTTAGCAAGCCAAAAAAAAAAAGCAATTCTTCTTTTCTTTTTTTTTTTTTCAAAAAGATATGAGAAAAAGAAAAACGAAAAAATAAGTCTCTTCGAATAAACATTTTAATTGAACGGAAAAGAAGAAAAAAAAAAAAAGTATAACGATAAATTAAAAAGTTTTTTAGCAAAAACGCATTTGCAATTATTTAGAAAATTTTAGAAAAATGTGTTTGCATTTTTCTAAAATCAAATTTCGCATAAAATATCAAAAGTCATGTAAAATTAGCAAAAATTTTCGTCATGTTTATTTAAAAACAAAACGATAAAAAATGATGAAATAAAATCTTTATTAGTACGCATTTTAGTTTCAATGATTGCAAAATTTGAGCGAGAAAAAAAAAAAACTTTTGAAAAAAAAAAAGTTCAATATTTCCTTCTCTTCCTCATTTTATTTTATTTTTAGAATAAACGCATAGTTTTCGGAATGTTAATTTCTTCCTACAAATCTTCTTCGAAAACACCAACAATTTGAAATGAATTTCCGAAAAAAAAAAATTGATTATCATGTTTGAATAATTAATTATATGGAAAAAAAAATAGAGGAATGGAATATTTTCTTTCTTCTTCCAAATAAATTAGACATGCTATGTATAAGATTTGAATTTATAAACATATAAATAATTAAATAAAATAGTAAAATTAAGTAATTAAATGGGTGATAAAATATAACTTTAATAAGTGATTAAATAAAATATAAAATTTTCTTATCACATCGCTTTTATTTAAAATGATAGATGAAAAGGTTGTTATTGATTGAAGAAGATACTATGAATTATTTATTTTGTTTTTTTCTCTCCTTCAATTATCATCTTTTCTATATTATCACTATCATTCCACTATATTTCTTTTTCAAAGCTTTTTCAGGCTTTTCCTATACCTTGATTAAATAATAAAATATTATTTATAGATAAGAGATTAAGTATCAAAAAAAAAAAAAAAATTCAACTAAAATAATTTCAGATTATTTTCAGAAGTCTTTCTTAATTAAAATTTTTTTTTTTGCACATTATTTTTCTTTTTTTGGATTTTCTTTTTTTTCTTTTTGAATTTTTGAATTTTTAAACTTTCAAATTGAATTAATCAAAAGAAACGAATTTCATTAAATGTGACAAATAATGATTTTCGAAATATTTTCATGAAATTTTAAAAATGAAAAGATTATTTTAAAATATCGAATTTCTATAGGAGAAAGTTATTTTATCGCTAAGAAATATAAATCATATCATAGAATTTTGAAATCAAAACAAAACGCTTGTAAATATGTGTAACATAGGGAAAAAAAAATCAGTTAATTTAAAATATCGTTCAGATTAGAATATAATAAATTTAACAATAATAATAAATAAATTTATCTGATAATAAATGAATGAATATTTAAATTATTTAATTGCTGAATAATTTTATTTTAATTTTAACAAAAATTTAATCAGCTTTTATCATAAAATTTAATTAGTCTTTACCATATGTTCAGATGTTGACGCTGACATAAGTTGGTGGTTGTCATCTATTTGTTGTTGTTTTTGCATTTGTTTTTGTTGTTGTTTTTGCTTTTCTTTTTTTTGTTTTTCTTGTTTTTGTTGTTTTTTTCCTGAAACGAAAAAAAAAAATTTATATTTATAATATGAAAATTAAACATCAATAATTCATTTTACAATAAATACAACAATAATTATAATCAATAAATTTATCTGATCAATAAATGGATGGTTTTTAACCTTCAATTACAAATTTTGGAATAAATTTTTTTGCATGAAAGCATAAAAATTTAATTTATTCAATATAAATTTACTAATTTAGCAAATTACTCACTATAAATTTTAAAAAAATTTAAAAAAAAAGAGAAAAAAAACAACTTGCCCAATTGATGGATCGATGTAGGTACGTATGCACTTGATTTTCTTCGTTCAGCAGGTAAATTTGAACAGCAACTTTCACATAGTGGCATTTTTCCACTTACAAAACGTAAATTAAATTTATCGATTAAATTGAATTTATCGATTATATTGATTTCTAAAAAAAAAAAAAAAAAAAGAATGAACATAATGTTGTGTAATGATAATGTCAAATAAACAATTTAACATCTTTGAAAAGAATTGGACGAATATGATGAATTATAATAAACCATATTAATCATAGAAAATAAAATTTAATTAATCATAAATGATGTAAAATTGTGTGTAAGAGAGAGAGAGAGAGAGAGAGGGAGAAAGAAAAAAAAGCATCCAGGTTGAAGAGAGGAAGAAGGAAAAGAAAATATATTTTTGAAAAATAAAAAAATTGAGAGAAAAGTTTGTAATGATTTCTTTACGAAATTTTAAGTGTCATCTTAAATATTTCCAATAAATTTATCAAGAGGCAAAAAAGAAGAAAAGAAGAGAAGAAAGAAAAAAAAAGTTGAAGAAATATGGGATGAAATTTAAATTGAAATAACAAGAATGGAAGATTTGGAAAAGGCGGAAATAAAATTAAATGTTAATTTTGGGAATAAATAAATTTAGCAGTTGCATTGATTGACATATAAGTAAAAATTGCAAAACAGTAAATTCAATCACTCATTATGACAGATGCTCTAATTCTAAGGCGTATTTTAAAAAATGAAATCGGATGTTGAATGTTTGGAAAAAAAAAAATAAACAATATGATTATTTGTTCAAAGTTAAATAATTCGTATTTATTAAGCAAAATAAATTTTATTTGTTGAATAAAATAATTCTTATTTATTGAATAAGGAAATTCCTATTTGTTGGAAAAGGAAATTCCGATTTATTAAATAAAAAAATTTCTTTCTTAGAAAAAATCTAAATTGATTTAACTTGTATAATTTTTCATATGAAAATATCGATTGATTAAATATTTTATATTATTGATCAATCATGATGTGAAGAAGAAGAAAAATATTTACTAAAAATTGCTAGATAAAATATATTCATTAAAAAAAAAAAAAAAAACGAACGATATTATGCATAAATTATTTGGTAAATTCTTAAGACGGAAAGAATAAAAAAATATTTAATCGAATAATTTAAACTAACAGATAATATCAATGAAAGTCAATCAAGCTGAGTTAATCTTTAAAAAAAAAAAAAAGAAAAGAAATTTCTGCCTTAATTGTTCAAGCAAAAATATCATTAAATTGGCTATGAAAGCGTAAAATTGACAAAAAAAAAAAAATGATTTGCAAGTTTGAAAATTGATAATTTCTTTTCTTCCGCAAAAAAAAGAAAAAGAGAAATCTCATCTTTTCTAATTCCTTTTTTCTTTTTTTGCGAATCGATAACAGCAGAAGCCACTGAAAAATTTTTTAAAAATAAAACTAAAAAAGAACTAAAAAGCGAAAATCATCTAAGCTTGAGAAAAACGGACTATATAGTTGTAAAAAAAAAATTAAAAAATCCCTTTATATTTGACAAATAGGAAAATTAATCAAATTTAATTATAACAAAAATTTGAAATATATAATGAATTGATATGAAGGAAAGAAAAAAAAAAAGGAAACGAATTAGGTAAATATTAAAAATCAAAATTTAAAAATTAAAATCCGAGATTAGAGGAGATTCATTGATAGCTTTAAAATGCTTGGTGTATTTGTCTAACTTTCGAACTTCCTATCAATGTTAAACTTTTAATAATCAGTTTTCTTCTCTTTTTTTTTCTTTTTCTCTTTTTCTTTTTATTTTTACTTCTTGTTTTCTAAACTTATAGCCAAATCCTTGAAATAAACAAATAATGGTCCGAAGATGAATTGCCAATACTTTTGGCTTTCTTCCTCTTTATTCATATCTTTCTGCTGCAAATATTTGTGAAGCATAAAAGAAGTAATTAAGTATTTTCCTTAAAATTTCCGAAAATTTATAAAATAATTTGCTTTCACTCATACATAATATTAATGCAAAATTGATATTTACATATATAGTAAAGTGATGAAATTAGAAAAGAAACTTTTTTTTCAGGGTAATAAATTATTTTGTAAATTATCAGTAAAAATTAATAAAATTATCAGTAAAAGTAAAAGAATTTCAAACATGTAAATTTTATATTCTTGTCGTACACTATGATGATTCAGAAGAGTAATACTGAAAATTATTGGAAATTTATAAATAAATAATGAGATTGGGAGAAAAATACATTCCTAAAAATAACGAAATATTAATAAAAGGAAAAAAAATTTGATTAAAAAAAAATGAAACATTAATAAGTAAAAAAAAAAACTTTGATAAATAATGAAAAAATATAAGTAAAATCTGCGAAATATAAATAATAAATTATTTCAAGTTAAAAATGCAAGTGAAAGTATATGAAGCATATGAAAAAATGTAAGTAATAAAGTGTTTCAAATAAGAAAGGTTTTATATTTGACCCAAGAAATGTAAGTGAAAGTATATGAAATATAAGTGATGAAGTATTATTTGGATTTCACTTTAAATTTTTAAAATTCACTTTAAACTTTGCTTTTTAAATTCACATTTTAAATTTTCAGTAATTGTAATATTTAAATATGTCAAATTTCATATCCATATTATATGCTATAATTCAAAAAGCAGTACAACTATTGAAAATTTAAAATGCGTATATATATATATAAATAAAAAAATATATATCGAATGAAAAAGTTGCTGTAAAAACTTGTGAAGAGAAAAAATTCATTGCTAAAAAAACATTTTAAAAAGCCAAAAAAAAAAAAAAAAAAACACTAAATCTCAAAGGAAAGATAAACAACGTCAATAACTTTCCCTTTTTTTCAAATTACGAAAATTAATCAATATAAAAGAATTATGTAAGATTGATCATTAATAGGATAAAAACTAACAATTTGTTGTTGCTAATTAAGGAAATAACAATTACATTACATAAAATAACAAATTATTAGAAGATATGATAATGATATAATTAAAAGAAAAACTTTATAATTAAAAAAATACCAAAACATATAATTTTATTCGATATGTTGAATATTTTATTAATTTTGGTAAAATTTAATTAAGAAATAAAGAAAGGAAAAGTAATTAAAGAGAGGAAATTGTGGAACATTTATTGTTAATTAAATTCCAAGTTATATATATAATTTTTAATGACATCATAGTATTATTTTCTTAGTACTGTAGTAGTAATATTCAATACATATTTTCGCGTGTCCGCTCTAGCTAATCCATATAAATAAAAATGTCAATGTTCGTTTCTTCAAAAAATCTTAAATCCCCGAAAGTTCGTAAACACGCGTCTTATCTATATTAATTCAAAATCTTAGATATCGAAAAGTTCTTGCCTATTGCTTTGAAATTCTGAAAAAACGTTGCATTCGAATACGCGCATGTTTTTATACATGCGTTGTTATTATTTATTATTTATTTTTTATTACGCAATAATTACAAATCAATAATATCAATAAACCAAATCTAATGATAAATTTATTAACGTAAAAAAGAAGAAAACGATATAAAGGGAAAAAAACCTGAGTCGGAGCATAAAATCGCTTCCGCTGACTTCCTATATAAAGTGAGAGAAAAGGGCGTCATTGTTAGCGCGTAGTGATGATGCGCCTTTGTTGGCGCGCGACATTCAACCTAATTAATGGTTGCAAAAAATGGCTAATTATTAAGTATTATTCATTATTATTCATCATTAATCATTATTATTTGCTATTGTTAATTATTATTTATCATTATTTATTGTCATTTACTGGTATTTATTAGGTATTATTATTGATTACGCAAGAACCAAAAATCAATAATATCAACAAAACAAATCTAATGACAAATTTATAAACGTAAAAAAGAAGAAAACATTATAAAACGAAAAAAACCCGAGTCGGAGCATCAAATCGCCCCGTTGAAATCCCTATATAAAATGACAGAAAAGGGCGCCTTTGTTAGCGCGCGATGATGATGCGCTTTTATTGGCGCGCGAGGTGATTGACATTGACCCCAGTTGTGTGTTACAAAGAAATGACCAATTGTTTATTATTATTTATTATTATTCAGTATTTATTTATCATTATTCATTATTATTTATTTTTATTTGTTATTTATTATTTGTTATTATTATTGTTAATATTAATTAATTATTAAAATTATTGCTAACCGTATCTTTTACTCAGAAAGGATATTGTCATGGAACATTTAATAAAAGCAAGCAAAAGTGAAAACAAAAAAAAATTGTTTTGGTTTTGGTGATAAATATAGGCTTCCATCTATTATACATGAGAAACTGATAAAATAAACGTTTTTCAGCTGTGCAAGCAATTTTACTAAACAGAGTAAAAGATCATGCATGCGTATACGCCATAATTATTTGATTTTATACTTTCTAATGTCTTTTCTATAATTTCTCCAACAATAAATTGCTTATAAAGCATTGACATCGATTGTTTTACTGCTTTGCAGATTAATAATAATAATAAAAAAAAAAAAAAAAAAAAAAAAAACTTATCATATAAATACAACTTTCCATTCTTACCACATCAAATTTGTTTTCTTCGAGTTTAATTGTAAGTCATTTACATCATTGTTTCTAATAAATAGTCTTTTCATTACTCGCAATAAATCTGCATAGATGAATAATTTTGAAATAAATATGTACTAATTATTACACTTATTTTACATACAATTATTGCACCAAATTAATAAATAGCATTATTATTTTATGATAAAAATTTATCTACTTTTTTTTTATCCACATCATTCAAAATCTCAATAAACTAAGTCATCTAAAATCCAGTTAAACTAAGAACTACAAATAAAATGTCTAAATGGTAGTCAAGATTTACCTACTGTGATGAAAAATGCCTCATACTTGATAAAAAGAGAAGAGATTGACAGTTTTTATATCAAATAAGATGTTAATTGAAATTATATTTCGAAGATCAGAAAAACAAAAATAAAAAATGATTATATGAAATACAAAAAATCTAGAAAATCAAAAATTTAAAAAAGAAAGGAAAAAGTTTTTAAGATCAGAATACTAACTAGAATAAAAAAAATTTAAACGAATTGAAATTTTAATAAAAATTTGAATTAAAAAAAATTTAATTAATTTGTGGAAAAAAGAAAACGCATGTTTAACGAAATATTTGATCATTAATTTTCATAAATGAATAATTCGATTAAAATGTTTTTATACTTCTAAAAGCATATGTTTATTTATCCAGTAATTTATTTTTTTCTTTTCTCGAGTTGTAAATGGTATAAGTAAAACTGTTTAAATTCACCTGACTTTCCGATAGGTAAATGTAATTGATAAGATTTAATTATTATTTTAATAAGTGGAAGAAATAAAATAAAGGGAAATTTTCAGAAAATAATGAAACATTTCTGTTGCTTTTTTGATAATATAATAATAAAAAAAATATCAGAAATTTAAGCTTATACAACAATATCATAAAAAATTGATGAAAAAATACAATCACAACTTCAGTAGTGCTTTAAAAAACATTCATAATATAACCTATGCTTTGTTATTACTTTCATTATCAATATTATTATCATGTTATTTCGTAATTATCATATGATCATTATTATTATCAAATTAAGATTAAAAAGCCATTATAAATACTCAGTTTTCGAAGTCATGTCTTGTTTATTACTGCAGCTATTATTGTCGCTATAGTATGATTAATATTTATCTCGTAAAAAAATATTGTTTACCTGACCAATAAAATAATATAATCAAATATTTTGAAATCAAAGATTTTGCAAAATTACTTTATAGTCTAGATCCTAGGATTTATTAGATTTTATTGAAAAAAAAGAAACAAAAAAAGAAGAAAAAAGTTGCTAGACGAAAGGATAAATACAAATTCGGATTTTTAATGAGAAATTTTGAAATCATTGAAGCGTGAATTTCTCATTCATTTTGCTTAATTATTATTTTATTAATAATTATTTTAACAATATAATAATAATAATAATAATAATAATAATAATAATAATAATAATAATAATAATAATAATAATAAATAAATAAATAAATAAACGCGTGTATAAAAACATGCGCGCATTCGAATGCAACGTTGTGTCAGAATTTTAAAGCAATAGATAAAGACTTTTCGATATCTAAGATTTTGAATTAATATAGGTAAGGCGCGTATTTAAGAACTTTGGGAGGTTCAAGATTTTGAATAAAAGACCCCATAAACAAGCTGTGAACGCTATTATTATTATTATTATTATTATTATTATTATTATTATTGAAAATATAACGAAACACATATTTTTAACGCTTCACCAATTTTATTGTTTTATAAGAAATTATAGAAAATCGATTATGAAAGGAAAAAGAACATCTGATAGGAAAAAATAAAGAGACAATATGTAGTTGGTTTCTTTATCTTTTATGCAATCAAAGCAAACTGAGGAGAACTGCGGAAATCAAATTTTTGATCTAATTTCATGAAAAATAGAGGAAAATAAAGATAAAATCTACATGTAAAAATATCCATTAAAGAGATAAACAAAACAAATTACACTTACATATTTATTATAAAAACATTTATATGTATCTTCTCTATACGACTATAAAATAATTATCGTCACGAGGATGCTTTTTTTTTTTTTTTTTTCAATCTATTTTTTTTTTTTTTTTTTCAATCTATAAAACTCATCTATTATTTAACTTTCATTATTCATTAATTAAAATGAAAGCTTAGCTTAGATATAAATTAAAGTCTAATCAGTATCAAGACTATACTTCATAGAATAGAAATAGCTTTTAAGAAAAAAAAAAAAGAAGAGGAAAAGAAAACTTTAAATGTCAACTGATATCACGCCATAACTTTTCGTATAAACGAATCACTTTGCAAAAATGAAACAAATAATAAATTTTCTATCACTTGAAAACATTATACCGTAGTCTTTCCATTTTATAAAAAAAAATTTTGCTCTAAACTGACTGCTTGAAAAAATGAAGTTGAAATAAAATTCAAATGTTAGACGAAGCAAAAAATTCATTTTAATTTTAGCATCAAAACTTAGAGAACGGTAAAGTCTCATTTTGGAAGTAAAGAAGGGTGAAGTTTCATTTCGCGCGTGAAGAAGGGTAAAATAAAGCTATCATTTTTTTCATTATATTTTATTTACTAATCTTCATTTTGATTTTATCGAGCAAAAGAAGAAGTAATTAAAGTAAAAATAAAAAAAAACAAATTATCTTATGGTTGATGTAGTTTTAGGCCGGAAATAATAATAATAGCAGTAATGATAATGATAATACTAATTTCTGTTTCCACATATATATAATTCCATAAACTGGTTGATTAAACGGAAAACGATTATTTTTTATACACAATAGTAACTTAATTTCCAAATTCATCATTTTGACAAATAGTTCTAATTATATTCTTTAATTATCATTTCATTTATTTTTTAATACACTGATGTAAATTTGGAATTCATTTTAATTAATATTTTCACATTGATTATTTCGCATTTCTTTTAATATATAAATAAAGACACAATCTTTTTTTTTTAATCTAAAATTTCATCGGGCAAAATGTACACAAAACAATGAAATTAAATTTGTTGCTTTTGAAAGTTTGTTCTTGAATTCAAGATTGTTTTGTCTAAAGGTTTTCATGATTATTTTGTTGCTTAAAAATCCTTGAAATTTTAAATTAACACAAATGCTGCATTACTTTAAATCTTTAATGACATGATTGAAATTTTGTGAAGTTAGAGCTACTTCGCGTTATTATTTTGTGAAATTAAAATTACTTCAAAATTGTTTTACCTTTCGCTGATCATCTCAAATACACATCAACAGACAGTATGTCAAAAATAATATGATACTAACAATTTTTTTTTCCTATTCTTCATTTCACGCATTAAAATAAATTGACAATTCATGACTTTTGTTTAGCATATTTTATATAGTTCATTCATTAATAAAAGAATTGGAAGAGATGATCTTTGGTTTAAATTTCGAGGAGTTTTTCGAAATTTAAAAAATTCAAATCCTAAAATGGAAATTAAAGCTTAAATTTCAGTAAATTCGAATTCAGAAGAAAATTTGTAAGAATAAAAGAATTGAAGTAGAATAGAATAAACGAAATCTTTTATGAAGAACTAAATTAAATCTGATTACTGGAATTCATACGGGAATACAGTTTAACATGTTAACAAACATTTCTTCTTATCGATGTGATGAGAAGAATGAATTATCGAAGATGAAAAGAATCCATTGTATCCTTCTGAAAGCAATCCGTCAGAATAAACGATGAAATAATCCTTTTGAAGTTGAAAAGATTCCATTCGCATTAGAATCAACGGTGGAATGACCCTTGTCGCGAAAGTTTTTTATTATGCCTGTTGCGACAAAGACGAATCTTATTGGAAGAAAGTTTTATTGATAGACGGAACAGTGATTTTTCATTACAAATAAATATTACAGAATATCAAGTAAATTGATCACTGGGTTATTCTTTCCTTTGTCACTAAAGAAGAATATTGTTTCTCGATTGTCCGTTTGCTCTAACGCTTCGCAGTTCAATTGTTGCAATCAAACAGAACTGAACTGTGCTCCAAAATCTGAATCTTTTATATCCTTCCGGGCTACTTCTTTCCTGATTTACGATTCAACGCTTCATGATTGGTCGACTTCGCTTTGTTTAGCTGTTGGTTGGAGCATTTTGGTGACAAACAGATTTACTGTTTTGGCGGGAAACATGTTTATCCTTTCGTTTATTGTTTTGGCGCAAATGTGTTTACCGGCTTGTTGGTCCATTTGAATCTACACACTTCTTGAACTCTACCACGCTTTATTTATATTGATCATAAATTTCGGATTTTTCTAGCAATCCTTTCGAAATTGAAAGGATTTCATACCGACCTTCTGAAAGCATTTCATTAGAATGAAAGATGAAATGATCCTTTTGAAGCTGAAAAGATTCCATTCGCATTCTTCTAAAAGCAATCCATCTTTTCAATCGTTTGCTTTCTGTGAAAATTTCGCATACAATTTCAAATTCGTAAAACTTAAAATTCTCTCACTTGTTGATCTGTCCGAGCGAAAAAACTGCTATACACCATGGTATAACAGATTTGATATGGAATTATGGGCTATAAGGTAGGGGGTTCGATGCCCGTATGAGAAGATGGTGTTTGCTGAATGAAGAATAGAAGTTATCCCTGTCATAGTCTTACTTTGATGACACAATTCCTCGTTTCTGACAGCACCTCTTTTCACAGGGAAAGATTGAGACGATGTCCCTGCTCACGTTCATGGGTACTTTGCCCGAATGTTGGGTAACGAGAAGAGCGTACGTGATTATCTACGGCATAGTTCACATATTTGATTTATGCTTTTATAGATGACACTGAATGAATTAAGAAGTAAATTAGAAATAATGAAATTGGAGATACTTTAGAGATCGATATGGTGACAAGATAGCATGCGATGAGTAGGAGAGAGAATTAAAGATAGTGAAATAGAATGAAGAAGAGTGTGAAAATATTTTGGAATAAATGACGTAAATGAGAAATAGGTAATGGATTAGTGAAGAAAAGAAGGACGTGAGATGACCGAGAAATATCGGGCAGGAGGGATATGGGAGAAATTAGGAACTTCGAGAAGTTTAACTAGTGAATTTTGAGTTTGATTGTTTCGGATATAAGGTTGGGACAAAGTATTGCTGTTCACGTTCGTAGGTATTTTACCCGGAAGTGTCTTACCCGTTCTTAGGTATCTTATCTGGAGATGGGTTGCGAGAGGAGGAGGGGTACGTGATTGTTACCATCTACGTGTTATGACTAGCATAGTTTACGTATTTGACTTACCTTGATTTGGGTTGAAATGGTTTTTTATTTTCCCAGTTCTGGTTGTTGCTAAAAACTATGTGTTTGATGTGAAAATCTTTTGTATTTCAGCTAATTTCTGATGATCTTTGTTTCCATATATTTTGCTATAGTCTATACGTGTAAAGTGATCTTATGATTTTTTGTATTTTATGCTAATTTCTGACATTATTCATGTGTTTGCTATAGTCTACATGTATAACCGTGTCGAAGAATAAACTGATAGAAGAAAACTCCGTTTTCTGTGCAATGTGTTACATTTAATTAATAAGATGTATTTCAGACAAATAAATTTGACGGATTTCGGAAATCATCGTGTTACTAAATCCGTTAAAGTAATGGAAGAAAAATCAGAATCCGATCTACAAAAGTTGCATTCAGTTATGATTGATAGCGATGATCTTAGTGAACCATCGTCAATTATTGCTGATGTTCAAAGGAGTCAGGTAGGATAATTTTCATCCATATTATTTATATGTTAGTAGCGAGATTATTGTAGAAATTCAACAATTAATGACGTTAAACTTGAGATTTTACTCTCTTTTATTTGGAATATGCATTTTGGAAACTTCGAAAATTTGCTATTATAATGTCTTAATTGTAAAATTTTATGACTAAATAGCTTATTTCGAAACCATATGAAATGATAAATTGACATTTGACAAGTTCTCATATTGCAACTTTTTTTCTTTTAAATCTGCCGTATATTTCCAGAATTCAATAGCAATAGATCGTATCTTTGAAAACGAATATTTACTGTTTTCTAGGAAGTAGCATCGGAAGATAGTGATGATGAATGTCCTGTACTGATTAACGAGAAAGCTTTACAGGAATCGATTGAGGTAAGGGAAAGAATACGAGTATTCTTTATACAGTAATAAGAATGATTTAGCCTGTCATGAAAATATAGTTAAATGTTTTTCCTAAGTTGATCTAACCATCAGATGATTTAACCCGAACGATTTAACAGTTAATTGCTTCAGGAATCTGTATCGAATACATACGGTTGTTGTAGATAGAAGGAAAATTGTACTGAATTCCAGATGAATTTCCAGCGATCTTCCTTAAGATTCAACTATGTGATGTAAACGAAAGTCATCTTCAAATTTTGTTGTTTTTAGAGTGAAAATCCGGATTCCATGAACCAGTTCGAATCATCAAAAATTTCAGAGAGTGAACGTTGGCAAGGACGAAATCCATTGCGAAGATTTTCAATTTTAATTGGCAGTAATAAATTAACATTTAAAGTTATCGACGCTCCTAAGACGCATATGGGCTAGTTTTATATCATATTGCTTTTTCATATGCAAAAGAAAAAAAAAAAAGAATGTAAATATTCGATATTCCGCCGATGTTATATGGTGCGTCTAAAACGTAAAAAAAATTATAGCTTTTATGATTTCAGAATTTTCGTATGAATTCAATCGAACGATTTATATATCAAAACTATTTTGCAGTCAATGATTTAATATGTCAAAAAAATGAGAATGAAATAGATGATTCTTTTGGTGATAGTACGCTGTGGAATGATCATGAAGTTGGTCTTGAGAGGCCTATTTACCGATGTAAAATATGTGGTCATGCTTATGCTCATAGACGGCCGCTATTGGCGCACGAAAAGACTCATGCCAGTGAGTATTATTGATTTCGTCTATTTTTATTCAAAAAAATTAGTCAAGCATATTTCCATTTGTTAATTTGTGCGATTTTATTTTTTTGTAAAATTATTTCTTTGCTGAGCACTTTATCTAATGTGAAAGCATCACCAGATAAGTGCATATTACAGTGTACCGAGAAAGATAGTTACTCTTCGAAACAATTTTATCAAATGATAACTACTACCGACCTTTATAATATTTTTCTCTATAAATTGCAAATTTCTTCTTTATCATGGTAATATTTTATAGTTGGACGACCATATCAATGTCCTATATGTACAAAATGTTTCGCTCGTCAGGTGAATTTTAGTATACATATGAAACTTCATGCGAGCGGTCGTCGTTATTTTTGTTCTTTATGTGGCAAATGGTTCAGGACGCACTCATTAATGGTTGAACATCAGGTAACGATTAAGTACTAATTATATAGAGGTAATGTCATTTATATAGCGGCAAAAATTTCTGTTTTTTTAGTAGTGTATATTATTCCAAATTTTATCTGAAATTTACTTTAATCTATTTAAAATTGATATCCATCTTGGAAATGACGAGTTTTATAAATAAAGCTTCCATAGATTTTATGACTTTTAAGATTTTGTGAAGGCAGAAATATTAAGTCTAGTTTTAATAAATTGATTTCAATGATATGCAGGAAGAACCAGGCCACTGTTCTTGGTTAAGATTTCATCTTTTCTAAGATCCAGAAATCACCGCACTGCATTCTTGGAAAATAAGATTAAATAAGAAAAATTTCAGCAAAAATGTTTTGCTTTGATGAATGGTTTACCGGTGCTAACTGATCGTCCATTAAGATATCGTTGTTTTTATTGCGACAAAATGTTCCATCATCGAAGAGATAAGGTAACTATTATTTATTGAATACATGGTTATCTATTAATTTGTATTAAGAAGAATAAACTCAAATTACTTGGAATTTCTTTGAAACATTTGGGGTTAAGAAGTCTAGAAATTCTACTTTTATATTATTAAAATTAGTGGTATTGAATATTCTGCGATTAAAAATTATATATTTTAAATGGTGTTATTATTTTTTTATATGAATAAAGTAGTGATCTCATTTAAATCACGTAGACTTATATATTCTATATAATTTAATATATTCTTTTGTAGTTCTGCGTTTTAATTTATATTTTATGACAATTGGAAACCAATTAACTTTTAATCGTATCATTTGTGTGGAATGTAGTATGGCCGAAGTGGATAATTCCCTATGACCTTAAAAAAGTTGAAAGGTTCGACTTTTCTCTCGAAATTTTACAGAACATTCACGAAAGGACACATACCGGTGAGCGTCCGTACACATGTGGATACTGCAGCAAAGGCTTTACGCAATCACAAGCTCTTACAATTCATATAAGATCACATACTGGTGAAAGACCATTTAGTTGTTCGATATGTAGCAAAGAATTTCGAGACAGGTAAATTGCTCTTGTCAACTGCAGCTATGATGAATTGAGAAAAAAGTGCTGTTATAATGAGACTGAATGCATATGTTGATAAATTCTGTTCTGAGCTGCATGATTGGCTTTTTTTTCATTTCATGATTGTGTAAATCTTTTCTGAGGACATATATGTTGAAGCGGCTTGATATTATGGAAAATCTTTTCTAGAGATTTGGTAGAAAAAAAAAAAACCACATTCGAGATTTCAATATGCTATTTGGTAGAACTTTCTAGAATACTTTTTTTGACCATACGGAATTTCTTTGCAACATAACAAGCTTTATGTTTCCAAAAACTATTTTTAATATTTTTTTCATACAATTTTGATTTTCCAAACTGTTATAGATTAATGCAAATTGTAATGTTAAATAATTTACCTTAATTTTTCCTTTTTTTTTTTTTTTTTTTTTTTTTGTTAAACAAATTCTTGATCTGAAAATTTTCAGCTCAGCTTTAAGGAAGCATGAATTTACCAAGCATATGAATGAGAACCTTCTGCGTGATGACTGTAGTGGTTCATCGAATGAAATAGCATTAATGGCACCACCGTAAGTAATTTAATTGTGATCTGTCGTCCAATTTTAAATTTCTATATTATTTTCTCATGTTTTTCTCCTTTGTTTAAACTCTGTACAATGTTTCTAAAAACTTTGAGCTCTTCGATATGTAAAGAACAATAAGATAAAGTGAGAATCAAAGCTTAATTATTTTCCCAAGACTGTTAATTTTAATAATTTATTTTTTTATGTCCTTGTCTCTAAAAAAAATTCAAAAAGCTTTTATCCATAGTACAACGTAAAATGTTACATTATAAAGATGTCCTGTACAACTTTTTGAATCAAGTAATAATTCTGATTGATATATTTTATTTCGTTCACAACATTTGTTTTATTTAGAATTTGCACGATATATGGCAACAACAAAGCTCAGTAGCGTCAGAATAAGTTCTGAAGTTTTCATCATGATATCACATAAAATGGATGAAGGCAGATAGTCCAAATCATGCTCTAATGATTAGGTAAATTAAGAGAAATACTGAATTTATGAAAATCTTGAAAACTTTGTGATAAATCTTTGAGGTCGCTCGACTATATAAAGTTTTATCTTTTTATATGAAAAATTACAAGTAACGAATTTTATAAATTCATAATAGTTGTGCAGTCTGTATAATTATTATAGCTATTTTATGTTATATATTATTCTTTTTTTTTATTTCATCAATATTTTATATTTTCTAGCTTCCTTAATTAGCTCATTAAAATTGCTAAAAAAGAGTTGCTGAAATTCAGCAAATTGCTCTCTAAGCTTAGTTTGTTCTTAGTCACTTATGTTTTAATATTGATAAATTTACATTAATTATATAGGTTTTTTTATTCTGCAAAAACTGTGGAAAACTTCAAAAAATTGTATGCAAGGCTGTTTATTTTACAAAAATTGGAATTCAATTTCAAGAAATTGTTTGCTGCAGGTCAAAATATCATTAAGCTTATTATTGCTTTGAGGTATCGTATAATTATATCCTTAATAAACTTATTATTGATTATTGATTTTGATATCTATATTTTTCTTATAAAATTATATTCTAGGACTAATTATCTTCAATTCTTATGCTTGTTCATATACTCAACCGTTATTTCGATATATATATTTTTTTTTACTGTTTCTATCTTTTATTTTTTCTCAATATTTTAAATTTTTTCACAAAATATCTTATGGAAGAAACGTTTCCAGTATTTCGTCATCTTCAAATTCTTATTCATATCACCTTCATGATCACTGTTTTGATACAAAGAAGATATTTTCTGGTTTTTTTTTTTTTTTTTTTTAATTTCAATAATCGATCAATTTAAGTTCTTATTTTGTCATGAAGAATCAAAGAACCTTCCATTATATTTAATGATTCGTTAATTTGGTGGTTTTGTGCTGAACTCATTTCTTATCTCAGTGTAAATTAATAGGTCAAATATCAAACATCTGGCAGAAAAGTGTCATTTTTTAATAGAAGAAGAAATATATTCATGAGTTCATTTTTGAATATTCAGTGATATTGTATTGTCGAGTTATAGTTAATTGCAACTGCTTAGTCTGAGTAAATTATCAACCATCGAAAAAGTTAGTTTTTTTATGTAAATTTATGTGTTAGACTTTCTTATTATGTAATCAGTGGCATAAAAAGTACTCATCCACTTGTGTGTTGCACTTTTTTATTTACATTAATGTTCATCGAGATATATCAATACAGTAGATCTTGAAATCCTAGCACTCGATAATTTAAAAATATTGTAACGTAAATTAATTCTCCAACTGGTGATTTCTTTTGATTATCAAATGATTTAAGAGAAAGTGAATAATTTAAGAAAAAGTAGTGCCATTTGAAGTGAATTAGATGAAATTGCGTATTGTGTGTTATTATTTCGCTGTAATGAAGAAACAAGATTCGCATCAAAATAGGGAAATTTTGGGGATAAATAGAAATATTTACGTAATTATCCATTTGCCTACGTCAAGAAGAGAATTGCAGCAAATAAGAAGATTGATCAGCTCTTATCATCATTATTATCATTCATTCTACACCGATCAATTGCTGATAAACTTCTATAGATAATGAAACCTTTAATTTTGGTACATAATATCTGCGGTTGGTCTTGTATAACAAATTCATTGATTATTCGACGGAAATTTTGTCCAAAATGTGGCATGCAAATTACTGCAAATACTTCACGATCTATTTTCTTACCCAGTCCGTTCATTTCTATAGCTCCTCGAGATTGTTGTATATTATTGAAACCATCTATAAATTCATTCGACAAGTTAGTTTGAAATTTTTTTTTCCTAAAATTCGAATACTACTGTTTGAATAATTTGTCTCTGTTAATGTTTGAATGCGATTTTAATGATGTTGACCGTTTAACCATTTATTTTCATTCAATTTTTTTACTTAATAAGATTAAGTTAGAGTTTTTTGATTTCTGTTTGGATGTTATTATTATTTAATTTTTTTTTTTCATATTTATTTGTAAGTTTTATGAATTGTGAGAAGAATCAACATTCGTTTGACTTTTTTTTTTTAATTTGCATATTTTTAAATTATAATATAAGCTACTTGAAATGTTGAATTAACTTTTTTGATCTATTTCGATTCTTGATTTCTTTGTGATTTTTTAGAATTTCAATCTAATTTTGCAATTTGTATAGATACAAATTGGGAGATGATCTTCATATTGGTATATCGAATTCAAAAGGCTTCGTTTTTTCTTATACTACTAATGGTATAATAGTTGAGTCATTTTGGCATGACTGCCTTTGTATATGTCACTTCAATGATAGCGAAATGTGTGATAAAAGGATGAAAATGTTTATCAGGAAGTACTACAATCGATTTACCCGTCAAGTTTGTTTTGCTATAAACCTATTTTCCCTTAAAAGAATTTTTTTGTATCATTTTGAATTAAGATTGTATAATTGTAGAAATTAAAATCACATATTTTGTTCAAAAATATCTCAACCTTAAAAAGGATATTATGAAGAAGAAATATTTTATTATAGTTGTAAACTTTGGTGGGATTCATTTAATCATTTTGCTGAGAAATATATTCCTGGAAATTTTAAGCAAGATAAAACAGAATGAATTGTTGAATTAGAAATGGGCAGATTTATTAAATCATATTTTGCACATAATTTTGGTTCCGATTTCGATACTACTGGAAGGTAGTTATAGTAAAGGATAAATAAATAATAATAGCAAAGTAACTATTTAATGTGATTTTTTCTTTTTTACAGCATTATCACAAACGAAATTGGAATTGTTACGATTTTGTTGTAGAATTTTTGATTGATATTGGTAAATTGGAACGTACAGCGTGCGTGAAAGAACAATTTGTCACAGAACACGTTTGTAAAGCGCTCCAGAGAGCACTTCGTTATTATACTCTTCTGAATAGATTGTCACAGTGCAAAGTTAATTATCTTACATTATCCTGATTTTACTATCTTTTTAGAAGTTAAAAAAAAGTTTTCTAATTCATTTAATTATCTTAGTCAAAATTTTTTTTTAAGTTTGTTTATTTATATGTGAAAATAATTGCATCATTTTGATATATATATATATATATATATATATATATATAACAAAAGTTGGTTTTATATAATTATATATATATATTTTACATATATATAATAATTGCACATCAATTATGTTTTTACGTGATCATATCATTTTTTAAGAAACTTAAGTTAAGAAACCTAAACATTATATTACTTAATTCCATATACTGTTATTATTTGCTGATGTTTAATAATAACAGAGATAAAATCCTGAAGAAAGAACTGATCCAAAAAACATCAAGTTCCACAGTTTATAACAAGAATATAAGTGACAACTAGGCGCAATATATCAACAGAATCATTAAAACCAGAATAACCTATTATTTTGATTGAATGGTTGTCATTGAGTAATTCAACTTTAGTTGCAAAAATACTATCAAAAAAGATGAAGAAATAGCAAAAAGAATCGAGGGAAACTATTAATTGCTGTCGGGAAGATTTTTTTTATTTATATTTGAAAAAGATGATTTCTATTGGAAGAAAGTTTTATTGATAGAAGGAATAATGATTTTTCCCTTAGACAATTATGAGAGAATATCCAAATAAATTGATTACTGATTCTATCCTTTGTTACTCGTAGAGAAGAATACTGCTCAATTGAATTGTCTAATTCTTGTGTCGCTTTGGACTCTGGACAATTGCTATTGTTGCCCGGGTATGAAAACTCCGAACTTGAACTCGAATTCGAACTCGAATTGGCTAACTTCTGCTCCAAAATCCGATATGTTAAATCCTTGCGAGCTGCTTTTCCCTACTTGATCCACATCTTCTCGTCTCATGATTGGTCGATTTCACCTTGTTTGTCTATTAATCAGAGGTTTTGGCGGTAAACATGTTTATCCTTTTGGCAGCAAACATGTTTATCCTTTTGATGGTAAACATGTTTACCCTTCTGGAGATAAACATGTTTATCCTTTTGGGGGTAAATTTATTCTTTTATCGGCTTATTGATCCTTTCGAAACTATCTCCGCGCTAATTAACCTTTATCATTTCCTTTTTGCAATAATTACATCTTTCGGATTTTTCCGGCAATTGCTCCGTGTAAATTTAAAATTTTAATTCAAAAATCATTCGGAGGAGAAATAAGAATTAGATTCGAAATCGAAAGAATCAATGCAGGATTGGAAATAGTGGCCCAAAAGCAGAAAGTGATCAACCAATACCTAATCAACAAAGGTTTCTTTATGATGGAAAAAAAGAAACGACCCAAAAATGCCTATATGGAAGGATTAGAAATTTGAACGCCCGAAGAATGGAAATCATGTTATTATAAATGACTCCAAACTCATTTATTTTTAAAGAAAATGAAACGGTCACAATAATTTTAAATTGTGAATTTATTGATTCATATTCAATAAATGATGATATTATTAATGATTTCGAAATAGTCAAAAATTCAACCGTAGTTAGAGATTCAACCAAACCTCAAAAAAAAAAAAAAAAAAAAAGACTACTCGGAATGAAATCGAAATGATAGGTCAATTAATAATGATAGATGAAATTCAAATCTCATTTATTTTTAAAGAAAATGGAGCAATCACGACAACAAATTGCAAATTTATTGACTTGTTTTCATTATTGAGAGCGAACTGATACGGGAATCGTCAAAAATTCAACCACTTTCAACCAAACTCGAAAAAAAAAAGGAGCCACTCGAAATGAGGCAACACGAAATTAGCTCTGATAAATCAGTTAACAATGAAAAAGATTCACTCTGAAAAAAAAAAAAGAAAAAAACTGATCCAGGAAATATGAAATCCCAGATATTTTCGACAGTTTACAACAAGTAGAATAGTAACGGTGTTGTCAAAACTGGAATAACCTATTATTATTGATTCAATGGCTATCATTCAGTAACTCAACTTTTGTTGCAAAGCTGCTATTATAAAAGGAATGATGTAATAACAAAAAGAAACAAAATACTTTTCGTTATAGCCTCCAAATTCTTCCTCTTAAAGATCTCAGTCTTCTTTTGGCTGGAAATATCGGAAAACCCGCGAGATATAATTAGTTGCACATAGGAATATCAGAAGGTCAAATGGAGGAAAGATGCTGGCGAAATCAAAGGATTCAGTGATGGTAATTAATGGATATTAAAGGTCAAACAATGTGAACATAGTTTCAAGCGGATCAAAAAGCCACTCGAAATGAGAAAAAAAAAAAAATGATGAAAATATTTACCGCCAAAAGCTGCGATTCATAAATAAACAAAGTGAGATCAATCAATCAAGAGGCGACACGATGGAGATCAAATAAGGAGAGGAGCCCCGAAAAGATTTAAAAGGTCAAGATTTCGGGGCTGGAGTCAGTCTAAGATCGATACAGTTGTTCGACATAGCATCAGTTCGATGGGATTCGATAATAGAAATAATTTCGAACCACCAGAAATGGTAGAATTCAACGGTAGCAGCAGTTGTTTCGAAGCACAAGAAACACCGCAGCAGAAACGACTGTTAAATGTAGTATTCAGATCCATGAAACGGACGCATGATCTTTTCTATCACGACTATGGAACTTTTCCTGAATTGAATTCCGAAACTGATAATTTATGGCAAACTATAAAATTAAAATCTGACTATGGGGATGTTATGAAAAAAGTAAGTAAGGAGAAGAAGAAAAAGAAGGAAGAGTTGTTGAAATTACCGATCAATCCAGCAAATGTTATAGATCGTTCCGATAAAATCAATTCCTCAAGAACACTTGCTGTAACTGCTGGTACAACTAAAACCATGATCGAACAAGAAAATGCTGAATTAATAGCATCTGATCATTCAGAAGATAATACGATACGTGCATTGTTACCTGCTCGAGCTCCTGTTATGACAAAATCTAAATGGCATGCACCATGGAAATTATACAGAGTGATTTCAGGACATACAGGTTGGGTAAGGTGTATAGATGTTGAGCCTGGTAATGAATGGTTTGCAACAGGTGGTGCCGATCGAATTGTAAAGATTTGGGATCTTGCAAGTGGAAAATTGCGATTATCATTAACAGGACATGTAAGTACCGTCAGATGCTGTAAAATTTCACGAAGACATCCGTTCCTTTTCACGGGTGGTGAAGATAAGCAGGTAAGATAAATTTATTTGTTCTGAATTTGGCCATTTATTTAAATCTGACTTGTTATCATGATGAGAAATTTTAATTTTACTGTCAATTAATAAGCATAATTTCGAAAATGTCTTTCATTTTTATATAAAGGATCTTGCGATTGATGAGCGAAAATTATTTGTCGTGCTGTTTTAGGTGAAATGTTGGGATCTCGAGTACAACAAAGTTATCCGTCACTATCATGGACATTTAAGTGCCGTTCAGGATCTTACAATTCATCCTACAATTGATGTTTTGGTCACTTGTTCTCGAGATGCTACTGCACGAGTAATCTTTTCGTTGAAAAATTTTGAAAAAAAAAAATTAGAAATGAAAACAGTTTAGAATCAATATCAAACTCTGTATTCAAGTTGTAATGCATTTTTACCAATAAATGGTCCAAATTTCACGTGCATTTTCAAATTCATTAAATTTTAGGTCTGGGATATGCGAACCAGAGCACAAGTTCATTGTTTGACTGGACACACGAATACGGTAGCAACAGTTATCTCACAGGAAGTTAATCCTCAAATTATCACTGGTAGTCATGATTCCACGATTCGGCTTTGGGATCTTGCTACCGGACGAAGTATTTGCACCTTAACACATCATAAGAAAAGTATTCGAGCATTAACACTACATCCTTCACTCTTCATGTTTGCATCGGGAAGTGCTGATAATATCAAAAAATGGAAATGTCCGGAAGGAATATTCATCCAAAATTTATCGGGACATAATACAATCATTAATTCACTTGCATGTAATGAAGATGGTGTGCTGGTTTCTGGAGGTGAGTTTTGATATCTTAATTTTACTGCTCCTGAAGTAATTTTTGACATTCCTTTCGCTGCATTGGCATCACTTGGAAAAAGTTAATAGACAACTCTTTGATTAGTCATTATCCCGATAGTATTTTTACGGTATGCATTCTAAAAAAGGATAAGTTCGAGTTAGTGAAGTCTTAATTTGCGGAATGGTCAAAAATAAAATCCTGATTTTCAGGTGATAATGGTTCCCTAAATTTTTGGGATTGGAAAAGTGGCTTTTGCTTCCAACGTGAACAAACGAGAGCTCAGCCCGGTTCAATAGATTCAGAAGCTGGAATATTTGCACTCAAGTATGATCAATCCGGTTCCCGATTAATTACTGCGGAAGCTGATAAGACAATCAAAATGTACAAGGAAATTGAGAATGCAACAGAAGAAACACATCCACTCCTATGGAGTAGAGAAATGTTTTGACAAAAAGCTATTAATTTAAATTTGACAGAAATTGAATTGCTAAATGATTGATTTGATTGTTGTATTTTGTTGAATTTTTGATTTCTTTAATGACTTTAATGGCTTTTTTAACTATTCTGACGGGAAAATTTTTTTTTTTTGTCAATTGACACATTGTGATAAAGGCTTTATTGATTGAGAAAGAGTGATTTTCGGTTTTTTTCCTTTTTTTTTTCACATTTACGTTACAATCATCTTTATAAATAATAATATGTAAAGTTTGTCGTTACTTTTGACACAATGTTACAAACTTTCCATCCATTGCTTTGAAATTTTGATACAACGTTCATTTGATAGACTCTTATTTCTGTATAGATATATCTATTTTTTTTTTTTTTTAAATCTGTCACATGTGGGAGAAGTAAAAGTAAGTAAGCGGATTGAATCTATTAACCATGCCTACTTTCTGTAATAAAATATGAGGTCAAACAATCATAAGACGACTACTGGACGAAGAGGTAAAAGGTCAATACTTCGGAGTTTAAGTCAGTTTTAGTCACACAGTTCGACGGCAACACAAGTTCAAGTTCAATTTCATGTTCAGTTATAAGTCAATCTGTATTCATATTGGCTAATTTAAATTTGCATTAGTTTAATTTTGTAACAAAATGCTAATGGTAGTTATTACACTTTTTCCTTAAAATTTAAAAAGAAATTCTTGCTTCTAGTAATTCTCAAAATATTTTTTTATTGAAATGACAATGTTTTAACACTACACATCGATTAATGTCTAAAATTTTCTGAAGCAAAATAAATTAAATTCCAGAATTTTTTTTTTCAATTTTGATGGGAATTGGGGAATTTTATCATTGTGTTTTCTTCTTTTCTTATTTATATAAATATTTATTTATATAAATTTCAATAGTATTATATTTCAAAAAACGTAATTAATGATTTTTTCGTTTGAAACATCAAAATTAAAAGGAATGCATTGTCAGGATGCTGAATTTGAGTTACTTTGTCTAACATTTCGTCTTTTTTCCTTCCATTCAACTGAAAATCTGAAAATCCTTCTCTTTTGCGGTCTTTCATCAGATTCAATAATGCAAGGAAAACGAAATGTTTTCTATTTAAACTAGGCAGGACGAAATTCTTCGTGAAATAATCCAAACTCAAAGAAAATCTGTTCATTGGCAATGCGGCGTTAATTAAACCTTAATTTTAACAACCTGCAAGCCAAAAAGGTTCATAAAAGCAGATAATATTCATCTCTTCATATTAATTTTTAATCATTTGTCTGCTGCAAAATCCACAGCTTTTTCTTTAAATTTGGATAATTCAAGCTGATTAAGTGATGATGCTAAGCAAAAAAAAATCTAAGTGACCGGATCCAGTTAGTATATATATATATTACTTGTGTACCACCTAAAATAATATTAATTATGTATTGTGATTAATTAATTTAGTTCAAATATATGAACTTAAAAAGTACTGTATTCCACTGTATTGATTGCAAGAATAAAAAGTATATATGTATAATCATTAGTTGAACCATATAAACGCGTTATATTATAGCTTATTCGAATTTTATATGTAATGATTAGATTTGAGTTGAAAGTTAAGAAAGTTCAAAATTTGCAATAAAATAAAATAAATCGCTAAAATAGGCCAAATTTTTTACTTCTACTCAAATTCCAATTGTTTCGAAATAACTACTGCATCTGTAGAACTTGGAATTTACATGAAATTTACATAAATTTTCGCAACTTTTTTCCATTTTTTGTGGTCGCTATTTGCGATCATTATTAATGCATCGCTGGGAATGAGTTTTCATTGCGCTACTCTCGTATTCAGACGGTTTCGGAAGTGTAGGTGATAAAAAAATTACGTCTTCTTTCGTTTCCTTACGTGAACTCGTGCACGTCTTTTGCTTATATGTGGATTAACGTTTCGTTCAAGTATGTTTTCAGAAATTCGAAACTTTTTGATGCATTCAATTGCAGCTAAATTATGGCAGAAAGTTTGGAAGGAAGCGCTGATATGGACTGTGATAAGAAGATGGATTCATTGGGTTACTGCAAAGAGCAGGTTTCCTTTTCCAGATTGATTATTCGCTAAAATATAATACTTTTCCGAAAAGTTTCTTCTTGAAATTTTGGAATTTTTAGGTTTTAATATTTCATTATGCGCTTGAATCGCTTCTATAAAACGATTTTTTTTTTTTCTGCTTCGAAATATTATGTTGATAATTTCTAACATAAAATAAGTGATAATTTTCAGTTCGATAAATTTATTCATGATTACCGTGAGACAGCTGAACCTTCTACGTATAGCTCGTATGAAAGTGATACTCCACTAGACGCTACATTGAAGAAGGATTTTATTAATGTGGAAAGGAAATTAAAAAAAACTTCTTATGCCATCAAAAAGTATATTCAAACTATGGTTTATTACCATTATTTTTTTAGACGCTTGTCATTTATATCACAGAAATATATAGGCATTATATGTACTATTAATTGCTCGTTATTGGTATTCCAGGCATAGTGTTATTGGCAATCATATTTAAGTATGAAATATTTATATTTTAGCATTGTGCAATTACATAATCTGCAGAATACGGATATTTTTTTTCTTTTTTCATTTCTTAGGGAGTAGCAGGAAAAGTGGGTAAACTTGCAGTAGAACCTGAGGAAGTTGATAAAGTTTTCATAACCATTTTTTTTGTCAATATCTTAATTTTCATAAATAGTTTTTTTCTATAATTGCGAAGGAAATTGATTATTTCCAGGTTACCTAAAGCAGAAGCTCTGGATGGGTTATGCTTGCGTATTGAATCGATGCTGGAGATTTTTAAAACGGCAAGATTTTTAGCACCATTTACAAATGCTTCAAAAAATATACAAATTAGACATTGACAAATAACCGTCATTTTTTTTATTTAGTACACTGGATTGTAAGTGGGAATTAGAGCTTAAAGTTAGAAAGTCTTGGTGAAATTTTCAAATCAGGATTAGCTGTACTAAGTTTGTGGTTTATTTTTAGTTAAAGATCGTAAAAGAGGATAATAAAGAAGAGTTCAGTGTGCATAATGTTCCACTACCGGATTATGATCCTGCGGATATCGAATTATTGCTTGGGAAAGATTTTGCATCGGCGCAAGTAATACAGAAAAATGCGTTATCAAAATTCGAAGACAGCCTGCGGGAACAAATTACCGGAAACATCCAAATGTCGAAAATTCTACTGAAAGAGTGTGATGAAACTATACCTTCATATCGAGAAAAAGGTAACTTTCCATGCGAATTCTTATTTTATTGAAAATTTTGCAATCACTAGTAAGTCTTAAATTACATAAATAATTTTTTTTTCTTGATTTTGGGGTTAATGAACAATTTTTTCTAGCTCTTCAAAATATGCGGTTATAATGGACCATCACGGATTTTTCGGTCGGATTACAGCGATGAAACTAGGGCGTATCTTCCATCAGACGATTTCATCGAATTCATTCATCACCTATTTTCCAGTAAATTTCTGTTTTCATGATAACTGCCTCCTCATTCGTACTATTTGTATCACTTTTATTTTTAAGATTTATTTTGAAAAGTCATTTTTAAAAATAATTTGAATACTTGATTTACATTCTCATAAACTTAGAATGAATTAGATGGATTAGTAGGTCGCCATTATTGCTGTCCTTTATATCTGTTCAAATATATATCTGTTCACTTAATTTAAATTGTTACTTAATTATTTCTGCACCTGTTGTTGTGTTGAAATAATAAGTTATTTTCTTTCAGATTGACCACCAATTCGCTAATTGTTTCGGAGCAACAATTTAGAGAATGCTTTTGATGGAACTATCAAACAAAATCGCGAGTGAGATGTATACACTTAATTCTCCGTTTTAAAATGATATCAACAGAAATATTTATGCCGTTAAACAGTGTATATAATAATATCATAAATAAATTGTTATCGAACAGGTTGCAATAATTCTTCAAAACATTTGCATTGAGTTGTTCCATTTGGAGCTGTCCAAGAAGCATACACATAACAGTAACCACCTTCTAATCCCTGTAAAATTAATCTGATTTTCAGTTATATCAAAAAAAAAAAAAAAAAAAAAATGATTCGGATCATACACTTTATAATATATTCAACAAGATATTTTATTGCGCTCAGATTATTAACTTAGATAGTGATTTCGCCTTTGAGATTGGTAATATGAAATCTTGAAAAGAAACGTGTGAAATTTTTCCCTAACTGTTCTAAATAAAGCACAAGTTTCGGAACATTATAAGGATGTTAGTTGATATCGCGGAACCGTAATTTGCAACTTTATTTATTTATTTATTCACTTATTTGTTTATTGATTTATTACTAATTAACATAATATTAATCCAGAAATAATTTGGTCTCATCGTTTACCCTTACTTCATTTCTTTAACAACTAAACTGTTTTGTTGTAATTAAAGGCGAAAAAAGAAAAGAATCGATAAGCAAACCGGAAATATATACGTTGTCTTTGCGTAATTTATTAATTAATCTGTAGTATACATGAAATAGGGAATGATCGATGTGATGGCTGTTTTGATGTTATTAGAAACTGTGTACTGTTTTTGCCAATTAAATGATGAGAAATGCTTTTCATGAATTTCTTGAAATGAAAAGATGTTAAGAAAAATAGATGAGATAGCATTTCTATCATCATCACTACATTCGTATAGCTATTTCCTCTTGCTCATTTTTCGATTTTATGATAATTTTCTCTTCAAATAAAAATTTGAAGCATCATTTTTCCGAATGCTTTCCATTTCTATTTCTTTTATCATCTTTAGAGGATTTCCTGTTTTTAAATTATATTATCTTTTCTATTAAATTAAGATTGTTGCGGGAATAATATCGAATCATAAAATAAATGGGCATTTTAAAATTCTATATTATCTCGAAAAATGAAAAACCGACAGAAAAATTCGAAATTTTGAAAAGATATATGTAATGTTTTTGTAATAGCTAGAACAGTGGAAGCTTTTATGATTTTTCATATTTTTCGTCCTCAGATTTTCTAGTAAGAATTATTAGCATAATTTGCATAAAAATATAAATGTCTAGAGAATTTCTTGAAATTGTTTTGCTTTTCATTGAAATAGGATAGAAATCTTTTAATTTAAGAAATAAATATTCCCTACTTTTTAATCATTTTTGCAGTTGCCTTTTTTTTTTTTGCTTGCTAATTTCAGAATTTCTAGTATAAATTATAATCATAATTTGTACAAAAACGTCAATATCTTAAGCATTTCGTAAAATTCTTTTCGTTTTCATATATTTTCTTTTTCTAGAGGTTATATAAATATATCATAAGTAAACGAATTATTTTCGAGATCAGTAATAAATTTAATGAAACGTAGCATCAACTGAAACCTGTTTTTTCTTTTTCAAGTGAAATTTCAACATTATTTATCGAGTATGAATCAATTTCAATGGATCGCTTTCTCGAATGCCTAACTTTTCGCAAATATTCTTCAATTTATAATTAAAAAGTGTGATGCAGAAGCTATCTTGGATGTGGTGAGAAAATGAAAAGTGATTTGTGTGTTGATAAGGCTTTTGAAGAAAAAATGATTTATATGGTGATAACTCTATCAATCATACTGTAATAGATGCGATAATAAAAAAGATGAATAGTGATAACAATTCAAGCAAATTGAAAAGAAAAAAATCCTTACTAATTAATGAATCCTTATACTTACCAGTATCCTTCTCACTGGCATATTTCAATTTTAACTTTGAAATTGCCAATCAATATTACGGAGAATTATGATTAAATTAGACAACTACGGTAGAAATTGATCTTCCCGAAAGATTGTTAAAATTACATCAAACTTTTTCATTATTCATTTCATTCATTCATTATTTCTTTTCATTTACCTATCGACAATATTAATTTTTTTTCAAGTTCTTACCGGTTTTTGAATCCAAATTTATATGAAATGAAAAAGTAACAACAAAAAGTACGGTATTTATACTGATAATTAAAGAATAAATTTTAAATAAACGTTATTAAATTCAATTAAATTCTATTATATTTAGTAAGCATTATTAATGATATTTACATTTTCAAGTATTAATTTCATTGTTTCATATAACAGAACATTAAAATTTACCTATATCTAATTAAACTATACCTATGGGCAACAAATGGAACGGAAATTTGCTACGTAATTACAATATATACACGTAAGTATACGTGAACGTGAGATCAATTTGAGACAATATAGGATATATATAAAAATAAAGTATTAAAATTAAACTTATGAAAAAAGTATATTTTGTTCAGAAATCATATAATATGTTGAATTATATGAAAAAAAAGAAAAAAGAAAAAGAATTTAGAAATTATTAGAATTCGAATAAATAAAAATTGAAACTTCTCATATATATACTGTGGTCATAATTTCATGATACTTTTAATTTTTAATTTATATTCAAGTTTAAATTTTAAAAATGAAATGAAAAAAAAAAAAGTTATACTTACTTTGTTGATGCAATATTCGTTGCATGTTTGTTGCATTTCTATACATAAACTACCGTTAAGTGGTATTTTATATTGATAACACGAACACGTAAAATCACGTCCATCCCACGTAGCACAATGTCCATACCAATATGAATCTTGCTTACATAGCTCATCACATGCTTGATGATCGGATAAATTACATCCTAATCTAAATTTTTTTTCAAAATTTTATAATTTAAAAATTTTTTCAAATTTATTAATTTCTTTTTTTTTTTTCACAGTCGTTTTTTTTCCGAACTGAAGATAAAAATCAATCTTATTATTATTTTCTACAATTTCATGCTAAAATTATTTCATTCATTTCTTCTTTTACTTCCTTCTTTTTATTTTTTTTCTTTCTTTCTCATTTCAAATAATAATCAAAACATTGAAAAAGAAATTCGAAATATAGCAATCATCATTTTCCATTCGTTTATAAAAGTATTTTCAAATTTGTATTATCATAAAAACGAGCAAATTTCTGGTTTCATAAATTTCCATTTTTCATATCAATAAGTTAAAGAGAGGAGGTAAAAAAAGAAGAGAGTATAATTTATGATATCAAAAATATCAGATGCTATATATTGCTTAATCAATTAATGCATCTTAATTACTTGTCTTATTAATTAGCTTTGTAAATGAGTGGAAAAGATAATTTGCTGTATTTTTTTCAACTTTTTTTTTTGAAATGACATATTTCCAACTTTTAATGCATCCGTCATTGCTTTAATTAAAAACGAAAGAAGTGGTAAAAAAAAAAAAAACTTACTTATGATTTTTAAAATTTCATAAATATAATCATTGAATAGAAGAAAGTTTTCTCTATAATAGTGAGTAATAAAAAAATTATTACCCGATATATATATTTCTATTTTTTATTTGAAATTTCTTTAAAAGTTAGATTTAATACTTTTTTCAAAAATTAAATTTAATACACCTATATAATTGTGATCAGATTAACATATTTCGGTCAGAAGTTTGAATTTAATTAATTAATATGCAAATAGAGTTTAAATCTCGAGATATTTTAAAACTTATATTGAAAGAGTTTTAAGCTACTTTCGGTTTAAAAGTTATGAATGATAAGTAAAGGTTGTAAGAAAATTAAACGAAGTAACGAATTTTTTTGATAATAAAGAGTAAGAGAGAGAGGAAACTTTTTTTGGTGATAAAAAAAAAAAAGAATCAATTTAATGATAATTTGTAATATTTTTACAGATTATATTCCATATGTTTTTGATAATGAAAATGTAAAAAATGAAAAGAAAAAAAACTTCCATAATGATAAAATGATATTTTTGATAGTGATAAGGGTTGATGATATAATAAACGACAGAAATAGCAACTAATCAAAATTTCTGTACCTTACTTTTCAATATCATTGAAAGCAGAATATTTTTAATTATAATTTATAATATTCTTATAGCTTATGTTTCATATGTTTTCGATAATTAAAAAATAAAAAATGGGACGAAAAAAAAAACTTTTATAATGAAGAGAAAGTTATCTTTAGTAGTGTTAAGGTTAATGATAGTGTTAAGATTAAGATTAATGATACAATAAGATATAAGAATAGCAACTTATCAAAATTCTTTCTAGCTTAAATTTTCAAGATTATTGATAACAAATAAAAAAGAAATGTAAAATAAAAAAATTTTTGCGACAATACCTTTGTTGTGCGATATCTTTGGTAGTGATAGGATTAATGATGAAATAAATGATAAGAATAATTGGAAAATTGATTAAAATATACGAACAATAGGAATTACTACGCCTTCTATTTCTACATTGTCGCCAGTACCAGCGATTGCCGCAATATTTCCAGACGCTACAATTCGTCGTAAGATTGCTCAATGACATTTGATGATCCGCCAAATAAGCCATCAACAATTCAATCCTTCGTCTTTTACCTCTTCCGACCAATCTCTCCCTCCCACACTTCTCCGCACATCGCAAGACGGGAAAAACCACCCATTTCTCGAGTGAACAAAAAAAAAAAAAAGTTACTATCTATGATTTCTCAACTTTTTTTTCACCCCTTTTTTTAATTTTTTCTTTTTTTACTAAAAATAATGCAAAAATAATATTAAATAGACGGAAAATGAATGAATTTGAAGAAATGTTGACATTAATTTTGCGAATTTTCGAACTGGACAATTCGAATTATCATTTTAAAATTTGACTCTTTGACAAAATCATTGACGATATATACTAAATGATTAATTAGATCAATCAATCTCGTAATATTTCTAATATTTCAATGCCAATATGTCGATCGAGGATTTATTAAGAAAAAAAAACGAGACCTGGAGGAAAAAATCATGATAAAATAAAATTCGTTAATTGTCGATGTAATAACTATTATAAATAATGCCTAGTAGTAATCATATGATAAATTAGCAACAACAACAGTGTTATTGTTTGTTGTATTAATAATTCGAATTTTTGAAATATTATTGTTTATTGTATTAATAATTCGAATTTATGAAATATTATTGCTCATTGTATTAATGATTGGAATTTATGAAATGTTATTATTCACTGTATTAATGATTCGAATTTATGAAATGTTATTGCTTACTGTATTACTGATTAGAATTTATGAAATGTTATTGTTTATTGTATTAATAAGTCCAATTTTTGAAGTATTATTGTTCACTGTATTTATTGTATTAATAATTCGAATCTTTGAAATGTTATTGTTCATTGTATTGTTAATTCGAATTTATGAAATTTTATCTACTGAAACAGTAGATATCAAGAATAGATCAAGAAATTTTTAAAATCATTTACAATTGAATCTTATCATAAAAATATGATATTTATAGGCTAACTGCTAATTTTTAATGCTAACAATTAGATTAATCTCAATTGTTTATTCTTATCTTTGTCGTTTTTTCTTTTTTGGATCTGAAATTTCTTTTCAATCATTTTTTCTATTATTATTTTTTAATGTATGATTAGACTAATTTGAGAAAATAAATCAAAAATAACATTTCTTTTTCGAGCAGACAATGATCAGTCTAAGATAAATAAAATAATAGTAATTAATATATTAAAATAACATTAATTGATTACAGTAATAAAACAGTATCAATTAATTGACTAAAATAATGCTGATAAAATAATAGAAATAATTAAAATAAAATAATTCTAATTGCTTCAAAAATTTCTATTTATATATCTGCAATATGTGTTATGTCGCATTGAATTATTTCGTTTTTATTATATAATTTTGGATGATATCGCTTCGATTTTTCTTAGCTGAAAATTTTGAACAATTTTTGTATTATTTTATCACTTTATCATTTTATGTTTCTCTTAATTTTAGTTTTTCGTCAGATGTATTACCGAAATGATATTGCTCCAATTTATAATTAGTATTTAATTGCTAAAAATTCATTCCATCTATAGGTGAATTAAACTGATCACTTTCATACTATTACCGGATTGTATGTTTTTCATTTTCCGCTTATTATTATATAGTATCAACTATACAAATTTGTTATTTTAAAAGCTATGTTGAATATTTCATTATAAAGGAGTGATCTTAAATTGATCTTAAATGATCTTAAATTTTTTTTTTCTCTCAAATATGATCGTAAATTTTTTTCTTTGAATAATCTTGATCTTAAATTTTTGATAATAATTCTTATATTTACACTCATTAACGCATCAATCATAAAGCTAACAGATTAAACCGGTTTTTATTCTATTTAAGATGACCGGTTTTGGTCATATTTCAACTTATTTGTGCTCTAAATTATAATTAATAATTAATGTTTAATTAACAAAAATGCTATTTATAAGCGATTAGATTCATTTCGTAATTTATTCTTCAATAAATTTTATGTAATTTTTTATTTTATTTTATGTATTGATTTGTAATGAAATGATATATTTTATACGATAAGAAAGCATTTCACAATATATTGATGTGAAATTCAAACATAAATTTAATTGATAAATTACAGATAATGGTTGAATGGTACGTCGAAAATTTGCGTGATTGTCAGGTTTATTTCTTTTTCTTTTTCTTTCTTTCTCTTCCTCTCTCTCTCTCTCTCTTCCGACAAAAAGATTCCATCTAAAAAAAATATTTTAAAAATTTAAATTTTATTTTCCAAAAAAAAGTAAGAATTCAACAAATAAAATTTTTATGGTAAAGAAATGAAAAGAGCAAAAAAGAAAAAAAAAGTGAATATTGGAAAGCTTGAAAAAAAAGAATTGAAAATTTTGATTTATAATATAAAATTAAAAATTTGATTATTCAGAAAAAACGTATTATTCATTATTTCATATTATTCCATTTCTATTTCTATCCAAAGAAATATTTAAAATAATTTAATTTATCATAGGGAAATAATTTGAAATAATTTATATGCATAATGACTTCATCTCTCTTTATTTCACTTGTATTAACGTGTAAATTTTTGACGTAAGCTTGAAAAGTGAAAAGTAAACGTGTAAATTTTTGACGTAAAAAAATCAAAAGTCTATTTTAGGCTTGGAAAGCGGAAGGTATTCAAATTTCAACTAGTTCCAATGAAGCAGCACGTTTATTTGACGCTCTTTTACGTCAATACGTTTCGTGGAGTGAATGCGAACAATTAGGCGGAATTGATAAAACGCTTAGTAAAATGATTGAAGCTGAGCCAAATGCCAGTAAGATAATGTGTCGCTAATTTTTTGACGTATTAATTACGCTTGACGTATTACGTGACGTGTTAAGTTTATACTTGACTGCTTAATAATGGAAAAAATAATTTAGTTGGCCAAATTTGTTAATTCCTTGATTATATCATATAATCTTGATTATTTTTTTCCAATAAAACTCGATTTATAATATCAAAAAAATAATCGCCAAATATTTTTATGTCTAAATTTCAAATATATATTGAGATATTTTGGATAAAATCGAACTATTTGCATATTTCAAATAATTTTATTTGGAATATTTTATGAAATGTTCTGAAAATATTCGAATATATTAGAAATTAAAACTTCTTTTTCAGTAATGAGTCGAGTGATATCATTGGGTTTGGAAGCAATGGGAACGGGTCGATCGATTCGATTAGATCAAAATTATCAGAATGATTTGGAACAATTATTGAAAGATGCATTTAAATATGGTACTGTATATGAGAAGAATCATGCAAAAGCTATTCATATGTTTGCTAATGAGTTAGTCAATTTGTATTTATTAATATAATCAATTAATTAATTACTGCTTAGACCAATAAAAACAACTAGAATTTAAATATTGCTATGATTGAAATCATTATTATTATTATTCAAATTTTTTAATTATTATTTTAATAAATCCATTTAATGTTTCAAGAAGAATGACAAAATCATTATTAGTATTCGAATTTCTTAATTATCATTTTAATAAATCCATTCAATGTTTTGAAAAGAATGATAAGAAAAATTGAATGTTAATTTTTATTATTGTTGATTCATCCATTAGAAAACCATGCATATCTATTAGTCATATCATTGAATTACTTATTTTGATCATTGGTTTACTTTTTTTTTTAAAAAAAAAAAGATTATTAAAAATTCTGATTTAACATTTTGAATAAAAGCAGAAGAAAATTTATTTCTAAATTTAAAAAAGTTTTTAAATGAAAAATAATTTTTAAAAAGGAATTTTTTGTTTATTTTCTTTTTTCTTCTTTTTTTTTTTACAGTAAAATGATAGCAGCATGTGAGGAATGGGAAAAAATTTTGAATGAAACGCCAAACGATTTATTGGCATTAAAATTTGCCCATGATGGATATTTTTATTTGGGTGATAAGCAATCGATACGTGATAGTATTGCCCGAGTGTTCCCGAAATGGAAATCAACAACACCCTGTTACAGGTTTTTCATTTCAATTTCGTATTTTGAATTTATCAAATACCTGATAATAAGTACACCTATATTTGAAGATGAATCTAATCAACAAATTTTTTATTTTCAAAAAAAAAAAAAAAGAAAATTTTGATGACAATTTTGCAAAATTTATTAGTTATTGAAGATATCAAAAAACTCATTTACACATTAGCAATAAAAATTAAATTTATTTGAAATTTTACAAATCTTTCTAATAAAATTTTTAAAAGAAAAAATCATTTGCAAATATTTTAAATCATTGATAGTTTTATATTTATTTTGCAACAAATTCAATCAATATTTTGGATGAATGAATAAATATTTCTGTAGAATTTTTATTGATAAATTATTTTTTATCATTTTGGATAACTTGATCTTATCCTAATAGTATTATTATTTCAAAATTTTCAAAAATAGTTATCGTTGGTTGCACTTAACTGATAATAACTTTAGTTCGTTTATAATTATTAATAGTATCTACTAATTATGATTTTTAATGATTAATTCCATATATAGTATGATTTTTTTTGAAAAATTTTATAATCAATTTATCAAAATATTTCAAAGTTTTCATTGCAATAAATTGGTAGTAATTTTAATTCTTTTCCAATTACTGATGACATTTATTAATTAACAGTCATTAAAGACTAATTCTTTATTAATTAACTTTCGAAGTATCAATTAATTGTAGGAAAATTAATTAATACTCGTCAATTTTTCAGCTATCTTTATGGTATGTATGCATTTGGCTTGGAAGAATGTGAGCAGTACGATGAAGCTGAGAAATATGCCACGAAGGTAAAGTAAATTAAATATGTATGTTAAGCAGGTAAATTAAATTAAATAAGCCGAGAAATCAAATTAATTCCAAAATCTTTTTCCTCTCACTTTAGAAAGGGATAAAATTGAGTTTCATTATTTAAAAATTATAAAATAATATTAAATTGAACTTGACAATTTTACTCTATTTGCACATTTTTCCATATGACAATTTTATGTTTGTTTGATGGCTTCATGTTGAAGACGCTCATGAGTTTTAATTCTTTCCGAATACAAGCTTTCCGGTTTTTGAGTTTCAATTCTTTTCGAATACAAGATATCCGATTTTTGGTTTTAATTCTTTCCGGAGACAAGTATTTCCGGTTTTTGAGTTTTAATTCCTTCCGAATACAAGATTTCCGGTTTTAGGGTCTTGAGTTGAATCGGTATGATGCCTGGGCAACACATGCTTTGGCACATTGCATGGAAATGAACGGACGTGTCGAAGAAGGTATTCGTTTTATGGAATCAACTGAAACGGATTGGAATGTAAGCTTAAAATTGATAAAGAATTTCAGAATTTTGATTCTTATACTGTATTTTCTGCACTATTTTCTATAATCTACAGTATGCTACAATATCTTCTGTCTTACTGTATCGGCCGTAAGATACTGTACCTCATAGTATGAAAATTAAACTAATAAACAGACTGAAATAGAATAGCGGCTTTTCAAAATTATTTCATTCATTCCGGATGATATCGGTGATTTTCGGAAAAGATCTCCTCTTAACTGCGTGAATCATTCTTTAAGCAAATTTCTTCCTACAGCATTTTCCCGTGATTTTTTTGCCAGGTTTTATGTTCCACTGAACTTCAAAGGGAAATTTATTAAAAATTAGAAAGTTATATATTTTTCTGAAAATGCATTTTTTTTCTTTCTGGACAAATTTATAATTTTTTACTGAAATAATGCCATTAAAACAGTGTAAAAATGGAATAATCATATGAATAATTATGAAATTTGCCTTTTGAAATTATAAAATTTTCGAAATATAATTTTCAAGAAAAAAATTTGGGAATTTTTAGATGTTTGAAATTTCGAATAATTTTTGGATAATTGAATGTCTTTATTGTTTTAGAAATGTTCTTTGCTTGCATGTCATAATTATTGGCATACCGCACTTTATTATATCGAACTTGAAAAATACGATGAAGCATTGTCATATTATGATAGGTATGCATTCATTAATAATTAAAAATTGCTTGGATATCGATCAGTTTGATTTTAGATCTTTGACATTTTAAATATTCTCTATGATCATTCGAAAAATATTACTTAAGAATGTTTCATAATTAGGTAATTATGAATAGTTGTGTTGGAATATTTAAAAAAAAGCGCGTGTATTATTTTATTTAATTAACATTTAAGCAATTTTATTTAGTATTTGTAAAAAAAACAAAATTAGTAAGGAAAGGAAGTATATTTCGCTATTTTTAAATGCAACAATAAAGGTTGCAATGTAAATAAACTTATTTATTAGTCCTATATAATATCATTTAATCTCATTAAATTAGTACTTAATTGGCATCTTAATAGTCATAGTATCCATTAATTAGCATCAAAATAATCAACTTACTTATTTGATTTCAAAAATTGCAACAGTATTGGGATAATTTTTTCCTGTGTTTTCATAATCGATAAATTTCTATCAGTGGGATATCTCGGGAGTGAATATATATTTAGAGAGATAGAAAAACGTATAAAAAGTGGCGCGATGTTGGATATTGTCGATGCATCATCAATTCTTCTTCGTTTCGAACTGGAAGATGTATCGATTGGTGATCGATGGAAAAATCTTCTACCAATAATTAAACCACATGTACATGGTATCATTTCATATTTGCATGATTAATTTGAGAAGATTCTAAAAGTATATAAGATGAGAATTTCAGAAGATTCTAAAAAAATATAAGATGAGAATGAATGGAATTAAAAAACCTGGAAAAATATCAGAATTAATTAAATTATTAGAATTATTAGAGTTAATTAATATGCATTAATATACGTAGTTAATTGTAATAATTCCCAACTTTTCGTCTTTTTTACAATTTTTTGAAATGTCATTTCGCACTGAAATTTCATTTGTCAGCTTTTTTTTTCTCTAAATATTATTTTCTTGAATAGTTTAGAAATGGATTTTTAAACGATTAAATGATTTGAAAACAATTTTCCCAAATTTTGAAATGGTTAAAAGTTTAAGAAAAAATGAAAAAGGTAATGAATTTGATTTATTACATTGTCAAGCAATTTAATTTATTAAATTTCCTTTTCGAACAATTTCAGATCATATATTAGCGTTCAACGATGCACATATTCGTATGGTAATCGAAGGTTGCGATGATGATACAGTCAGGAAAATTCATTGCGATAGTGTTTCAAGTTTTATAAAGTTGGTTTTCTTTTTTTACAATCAATTAATTGTAATTAATAATTCGTTTAACTAAATTAAGATCCAATATAGTTTAGCATCAAAATAATTATGCTGCAATTTTAGCATTCCATGATGAAAATTTCATTTAATGATAAATTTTAATTGAATTCAAAATTTTCATTGCTATTTCAAAAAAAAAAAATGTATAATGAAATGAAAAACTTAGAATGAATTAAATTTGGAATTAAAGAACAGTATTCGTAAAATTATTAAATAATGCGAAAGCGCAAATATATTGTATATTTGGTACAGTATATATTTTTTCTTGTTCCTGTATGAATACTGTATTATTACAGTAGTAGTAGTGGTGATAATAGCGAGCGAACTCGAAATTTCGGAAAACCAATCTGTGATGCGATAACTTTTTATCATAATGGTAATTATCATGAAGCTGTCCAAACGTTATCACCGATACGACACAATATTTATAGCATAGGCGGCAGTAATGCACAAGTAAGTTTACATTAATGTAAGATGAACATTACTGTAGGATTTACCGTATACACATATACATAGAACTTATATCAAAATGCGCATAACACATATAATTATATATTTTGTGCAAGAATAATAGTGCACCAAATCTATAACTTATACAAAATTATATTATATAAATTATACAGAAGTTTTTCTAATATATACCGTAATGTTGGCACATTGTACAAATGGCAATATTGTGCGATTTATACTGTATTAAATATATATTTAATATAGCTTATAATATCTAAGCTGTAATTATTCTTGGTAAATTTATATCAATATTTATTTTCCAATTGACACTAACTGATATATTTTTATGGCACGAAATTATATGTGAATAAACGCTGATGGTTTTGGCATTTTGGATTACTGTAGCACCTCAAAATTTTAATATTTTTAAATTAAAAGAAAAAAGAAAACGAACACATCAATTTTTATTCTAAACATAAATAATTCAGTATGTCATAGGAATATCGAAGATAGTTGACGTAAAGACAACTTAAAAACATTTTGTTTTAAAACATTCTTCATTTCATAATTTATATTCACGATATTCACATAGAATTTGATATACTAGCTATTAACTCTACTTAATGATCTAGATCAGATCGGATCATATTTTACTGATCCATTAAATAATTGAGTAAAATAATCGGTATCAATTCGTATGTTTCAGCGTGACATTTTTACACAAATACTTATTCATAGTACTTTGTCTTCAACGGAAATAGATGATCATAAACTTGGAAAGTAAGTAAATTTTCAAAAATTGCTTAATCCATGATCAGAATCGATATTTGCTCAGTCGATACAGTACATGGTATCAGTTAATATTTTTGTTAGTGGCAACTTGATTAAATGCTGAATAAGAGCCTAATAGATTAGTTGGTGGATCATTTTACCAAACTTACCTTTTTTTTTTTGGTAAATTATCATATCAGTGAATGGTAAAAAAATGCCAAAAGTTACTCTTATAAATTATGTATCTGTATTTTGAAATGGAAGTTAGGAACAAGAATGATAATTTTTTTGTTTTATAATTAAATTTCCAAAAAAGTTGACATTTTTTTTTCTTATCCTAGAATATTCTATATGCATTTATGAAATGTTTAAATTTGATTTCATAAAGAAATGAAGTGTAAATAGATTTTAAAAATTTTTATAAAATAAAACTGTAAAAAATTTTTTGAAATAATAATAAAAAAAAAATTTTGGAATTTTTTTTAGGATGATTTTGAAAGAACGAAACATGATGAAGAAGAATTCAGCTTTAAGTCAAAGGTTATTAAATAAATATGACAAGTTGAAAAGAAATTAGAAACAAGAATGATGTTTCGTTATTAAATTTTTTTTTTTTTTTTTTTTGCTTATTATTAATCCAATTCATAGAATTATTTTGCATTTTCTCGTGTTCACTCTGTATTACTACTATCGTAATGAATTTAATTATCAAAAAAGTTATTTCTAGAAATTATATTTCTATTAAAGTATATTTGATTCAAAAACAAATGAATTTAATTTCTCATTCTGGTGCTTTTTTTTTTTTTTTTTTTTAAATTGATTTATTCAATTGCAATATTGCAATGTAATTAAAGTTCAATTAATCAGGTAGGTAAACAAGGATTGATCAATTTACTATATAAATTTATCACACATTTTGTTGTAATACGCAAATAAGATTAAATAAATTTCTTTTTTCCAGCAGTTCAATTTATCACAATGAAGAATAGCACAGCACTGATAATATCATTCACCAATGATATAAACTGATAAATCAACGAATGGTTCAGATCATTACCAATATTTGTTTTTCTTTTTTCGCAAAGAAAAAAAAAATATTACAACAAATTTTTTTCGTCGTTCAAATTTAATTTTCGTTCAATGAGAAATCAAAGATTGTTAAACTAAAAATTAAATTTCGTAGAATAGTTTTTTGGCTTTTTGTTTAAATTCAAATTATTACAATAATATGAATTATCACGAATGAACAGAATCATTGCGATACATCAATTTAATGAAATTCATCTTTAATGATCATTTTCAAGTATATAGATTACAGTAGTACAGTCATCTTTCATGAGGATGAAAAATATAGCTTAATAGTTGATAAAAATGATTTATGAATGGAATAAATACTGTATCTAGTACTGTATCAACTACTGTATCAACTGTATTTTTACTCTGTTCATTAATCATTTTGTTTAATGTCAGGATTCACTTTTTACCTTTGATGTTAGATCCGACACTTGATTTTATCAATCGATATTCAATTTCTAAGAAACTTTTTGTGCTCGGTATTGTATTATCTGCTATTAACATCTACCATATCGTACATAAAATGATAAGAATGATAAGATATTTAAAAAATTCGGAATTTAATGGATAAAAGCAGTAATAAAACAATAAAAAATAACAAATAATTCAAACGAAAACAAATAAACGAATTATTGAAAAAAAAAAAACTTCCGCGTTTACAATTAATAATGAAATTTTTGACGATTTTGAAGCCAAATATATTCATACAATTCAAAAAATTCTACTTTAAAAGTTCATTTTTGTAAATATTTATAATCGATTTAAAAAAAATAAATAAAAACGAAAATACATGAAAAATCAAAATTCATTCTGTACAAATGACTAGAAGATATCAGCAATTGATGAGAAATATTCAATGATACGTATGTAAATGTAATGTATAAATTGATAAAATAGTTGAAATATTAAAATCAAATATGAAATGAAAAAATCGAATGAATAACTTTAAATGACCGAATATTTTAATTCATTAAAATAATGTCCAATATTTCCAAATGAAGTATTTCATATGTATTTGAACTGGACAAAATTTTAAGTTGAATTTGTATTCAAATTAAATGAAATTATTCATCTTTCAATAATCCTCGAGCAATTTTATTTCATTTTAAAGAAAATCATGAAGTAGCGAAAAAAAAAACTTTAAAATTTTCAGAAAGTACTATACAACTTCAGACAATAAAAAAAGCAAAAAACAGTCAGATTGTAAAAAAGAAAATTTTTTTTTAGAAAAAATGATAGAAAGAGTAAAATTAATCAAATTTTTTTTTTAAAGTACAAAAATATTAGTGAAAAAAGTTTCAAAAGTAAAAAGCATAAAAACAAGAAAATATGAAAAGATATTTGTTGTGATAATTTAAACTTAAATTCTTACAATTTAACTAAAGTTTTAGATATTCTTTCAAAAGAATTTTGGAGGATATTAGCAACAGTTTGGAAAAATTCGTCAAAAAAATCAAAATGAATAATTGGTGCTTGAAATGTAATTATATGATTTTGAATTTTAATTGCACGATTTTGATTACAAAATGAGGCAAATAAATGAATCGAATAGCAAAATGATAATATATCATTTTAATCACTCTCGAATAACTTTTTCCATGAAATGTTTGACAAGTAGAATATGATAAAAATGATAAAAACATAATTTGTTATTAAATATCCTTTTTTTTAATTTTTGAAAATATTATAATTTCCCTGCAGTATAATATCACGATTTTTCTTTAATTCATCCAGTAATAATTATAAGAATTAAAGAAAAATCGTGATATTCAATATCTAAAAACCGTGATATTTAAATTAGTAATTTATAGATTGATATGTTTTTCAAATAAATTCAAACTATTATTTTCAATCCATTTTTTCTCTTCTTTTTCCAAATTTGAATTTTTAACATTTACGAACTATTTATAATTGTTGATGTTCATTTTAATTTACAACATTCATTTTTTATAAGATAAATCAATTTTCTTTAAACTAAAATCCACTTTTCTTGTTTTTTTTGTTTTTGTTTTTGTTTTTTTTTTTTTTCAAACATATTACAAAAAATATTTTCAGATCCATATTTAATTACAAGTTGAGATTCTAACATCCACTAATTAATTCGGCGCAATTGAAACATCATTGTGATCGATATAAAACGATAAATAGAATTACAAGATATATATGTGATTTGAATAAGCTTTTTTCTTTTTTTTTTTTTTTTTTTTGAAACTATCAATTTATTTTGGCATGAATTTCAAATTTCGCAAATATTTTCTGGAAATAAGCAAAAAAAAACTCTGAAAAATTTCGCAAATGTCATCAGTTTTAAATTTTTTCAAACTTTTAAAATAATTGATAATTCCTTAATAATATGATGACACCAATCACAATTATATCCTGGTATTATTAACATTACCTAGAAGACTTCGAATCTGATCTTGTTCCTTTTGCATTTCTATTGATCTGAAAAATACATCAAATTTTAGTGGAATTAGTAAATGTAAGACTGAAGTAGATAATTCCAAGTCCAAACTCTACTATTCTTTTAATGTTGTACAAAATTTCAAAAATTCGAAATCCCAATTTTAAAATTTGATCTATCGATAGTCTTATTATATTTTAGATATTTGATATGAAATTGCGAAGGTTAAAATCTTAATTTTAAAACTTGATGTGCCGAGATATTCTAATTGATATTCGATTTATTCCATTTTTGCAAAGTAATGATTATATGTAAGAATATTTGATCAGAAATAGATCTTAAAACAAATTCAAGACATTACTGGAAATCTCATTCCGTTCATAATACATATTGGTTTTTATTTCATTATGCATTTTTATTCTCATTTCAATTTGATCAATTAAAATTCTCAAAAATCAATAAACGTCATTAATTAATAAATTATCAAACTCATTAGGTTAGAAATTATTTCAACTGTTATATTTTGTCTAAACCAAAATTATCTTTCTTATCTGAACAAATTTTTTTTTTATTTATTAGATCATCTTATCACATCAATTATCTCATCCAATTTGATAGTTTATTTTAGAATTTGTTTATGCGGAAGGTTTCAGGAAAATTTCCACAAAAACTGAAATTACTTCATATCTTTCCGCTTTATACTTATTTTTGTTGTTTTTTTTTTTGGGAAATAATTTCGATCCTTTTGTTTTTTTGATTAAAATTAAATTATTCAAATAATTTACTCCTCTCGTTACCGTACGGTATTGCATAGCTAACCTGTATGATGGAGGTGGAGTACCAAGCCAATAATTTCTATTATAAGGTGGTTGTTCAGGTGGGTGTACTGTAGTATTACGATAAGGAATGCATGTTTCATAAACTGTTGAAATTAGTGGTCGATGATGTTCCGAACTCTGCAATCGTACAATATTGTTATAGTATTGCATTGTTATTAGATAAATTAATTGGAATAAAATTAGAAGTGATAAGATAAATTTAGCCTAGTTTTTAAAAATTGAAAAATTTTAACATCCCTGTAAAAATAATCTTTAATTTTACGAAAAAATTCGGAATTTTATCCCTTATCTTTCGATGCTAATTATATATATGTTCAGTTAATGATTTGCAAAACGAATGCTTAAAGTAGTAAATTTTGAAATGGTCAGTTGGCTTTAAAACAGTTGTTGTTAAGTGTTAAATTCTGATCTTATCAATTGCTCGATTTCATCGAATATTTATGAGTTACGAGGACTTTTAGAGGTAAATGAAGACTTGTTTGTATAGGCTTATTTAGCTATTGATAAAAGGCCTGTTGTGTTAGGCTTGTTTAGTTATTGGCCAAAGAAATTGAAAAGAGAGAAGCCAAAATTATTGATATTTTGCCTTAGGCTCTAGGCTGTTTGAGTAAAGAGCAAAATACCATCCAGCTATGCTTAGCATGATGAAAAGCACTAAGCCTAATCGATTTTTCCTCTAACAACTAGAAAAATATTTATGGCCAAGTGTAGAAATAATAACTTGTGCTAGTTTTATTCATTGAAATAACAAATATAATTATTTTGAAATTTAGCCAACAACTATGAATTATATGAACAATTAAAAATGAAAAAAAATTATCATTTAAGAAGTTACGGTAGTTTGAAATTTCAAATCACAAATCAGTAAATCTAGAAAAAATTGAAGAATTTTAATCGTTTCATTGTCAACTTTATTTTTCGTCATGTATCAAAAATTTTTGATCATAATTTCGACAAACTCAATAAATAAAATATTTTAGTCTTCAGTACTGAATACTTCGAAGAAATTTATTTAAAACAGAACTTGATTCTTTCTTCTAATTATTAAAAACAAATAACCGAGAAATAAACCTTCAAAAGGTTATCATGTCGTGCTTCATGAGCTTGAACAAGTTCTAAGCAACGATTTAGCGCATTCTGATCCAATGGTGCATCCAAGTTATTTTTTTTGCGATTTGATAAAAATGGTCCAAAACAATCGCAAAAACCACATCGCATTATCTGCAAAAGGGAATGCAAAAAAATTTCTTCTTGCTTGGATATTTTTGTGCAAAAAAGAGCAAGGAGTAAATCTTTGTATCGAATACTGTAGCTTGAATTTATTTCATATGAAGTTAATTTTATGGAATCTTTTAGATTCGCTGTTTGTCAGGAAAACGACAAAACGTTGAATCGGGAAAATTGCGAAAAGTTTTAATGCTAAGTTTTCGGGATTTTTTTCCGGAATAAATTGAGTTTAAATTTAAAATGTCATAAAGTAGGAATATATTAAATGGAATTATTAATGCAAAAAAAAAAACGATCGTTCAAAAATTTTTATGATTAGAGGAAATGTTAGATCAGAGAACAAATTACATCAAATTACTATTCTTGATTAGTTCTTCTGAAGGCAACGAAGCCAATGAATGCTTCATTTGCAAATTGTATCTTATCAATCAGAATTTATAAAGTCATATCGCAAAAATTAGATTTTAGTTACGATTTTTTATCAATAATGAAAGTCTTCAAACAAGAAATCAAAAATCGAAAAAAGTTGCATCAATTTTTACATCAAAAAACTAATAAAAAACTTACCTATTAGCTAGCTTTACATACTTATATGTATAGATTTGAAAATTCTTTCACTAAAAGAAAAAATTCTTAAATTCAAAATTTAATTTCCATTTTTTTTTTTTTTAAGTTAACCTGATAGAAATCATTAAAAAATTTCGGAAAAATGACAGAGTTTTGGAGATGAATTATAATCTGATAGTAGCGAGGGGAATTTGAACATAAAGAAAAATTTCCCTATTTGCTAGATGCTTGTATTAAAAAAAAATATCTTCAAATTTAAAATTCAAGTTTTCTTTTTTAAAATTAATTTTATGATAATAATTACAAATTTTGAAACAAAACATTGTTTAAATCGAGTTCAACAAAGGAAAAGTTTTGAAGATGAAGAAGAAAAGGAAGGAGCAGTTAGCAGGTGTTCTAGGATTTATCATTTCGATAAGGATTTTCAGAGGGAAATGAAATTCCAATCAACCTTGCGTTGGTGGTGATTGTCGAGATTGTGTATTTCGTGTAACATTGGCAAGAAATTGTTGGATTTTAAAGGCAAATATGCTTCAAAACTAAGCTTTAAGCATCAATTATCAAAGTGTGTAACCGCCTACTTTTTAGAAAACTGAATTACACATTCAGAAATACATTTCAAATAACTTTACGTATGTTTTTACGTGAAAACGTCAATTCAAATTCCACCCTAAAATACAACTCCAAATTATATTTGTAATTAATATCATATTTATATCGTAATAGCTAATATAACTTATATTAATATAGTTTTCTTCCTGTATATAATATAAAATATTATATTGATGGTTAATTATATTATTCATATCGCAATTGTTTTTTTCAAACATATAATATAGTAATATTATATCTGTATTTAAATATCAATATATTAGTATTTAAAATGAACAGTATATTCTATAATCAAAAATAAGCAGAATAAAAACTCCTAAATTAAGTAAAATTTTAGAAAAATTAACAAAATAACAAAAAAAAGTATGAAATACAAAATGAACTGAATGTCGTAAATATAAATTCGAAATTTTATAATTAAGCCACAAAAGTTTAGATCTAAAAATTAGACAACAAACAAAACATAAAAACAAATTGATCATAATATTTCAAATTTCAATTGAAATTTACTATATATATATTTTCCATGCATTTATATTATAGATAAAAGTCAATTTAAATTTTATATTTATATAACTCTATGTTTAAATAAAATATAAAATATTAGCACAACATACATGAGTGTATACTAGAAGAGACGACTAACTTTGAATTACGAAAGATGAGGAAGTAAAATCGATTTTCAAAATAGCTTTTATTCGTAAAATTCAGGCTGTAAAGAGAAACAGAAGGATGAAAACAGCTGGCAGGAAGCTCTAATCTTCCTAGCTAAACTTCATCCTTTATATATATATGTAAACTTTTCGAGCCAAAAACTTCATAAAATGGAGTTTAAAAAAAAGAGAAAAAAATAAGAAATAATATTTTAGCATTATTTTTAAAATTTTTTTTATTCCCAAAAGTGATGTTCGGATCGCCCGGGAATAATCCTTTCCATTTATTTTTGTTCCCTTTTGGATTGAATTTCGCAAACAGCTTGATGAGTTATCTAATTTTATGAATTCTTTTACATTTTTCATCAAATGATACGATTTAAGTTTAACAAAATGACAGATTCTTTCATTTAAGTTAATTTATAATTTATGCATATGTAATTATAATACAATCAAAAAGATGTAAAAGAAATTAGATATCATATTGTCTATAATGCTTTAAAATCATTAATTGAAATTACTTTCAATTAATCAAACTTTCTGAGAGCATTGATCAATCGGAAATGATCAAAACGCTTATTTTTGATCTTTTTTTTTTTTGTTAATGATGGAATGGATAAAATCAAAGATTACTTACCGTAATGAAAAGAATACTAAATATGAGAAATAGTAGAAATGATGAAATTGTGCTGAAAAAGCTACGTTTCGTATTTTCCACGTTTTTTGACGCGTCCAATTCGCATGATATACCAGTATAATGTACCGGACATCTACAAAATTTCGAATAAAATTTAATTTGAAGAATTTTTGATTCAAATTTAATTTAATCGAATAAAATTTAACTTGTTATTCATAAAATAAAGCATATTTTTGATTTTTTTGAGACGTAGTTTATGGGTAAGTAAAATCAATAAAAGGCTCAGAAATAATAGAAAAACCGGGAAATTCTGGATCAAGTTAAGAAGACAGAAATTTTCAATTTTAAATTTTGTTCAAGTAGTAATAGAAAATCGATTATATCAGTAATTTAATTTTTAGGCTAAATTTTGCTTTTTAACTCAGAAGATCTCAAAATTGATCCTTAATTTTTCTCGGTATTTCTACTATTTCTTACTTTTTTTATGATTTAACTGATTAATATTCGAATCCATTATTAGAAATTTATATCAAATTCTTTTTTTTTCTTAATTCATATGACAAACCAACATGATATTATCAACAGGATAGATAAGTTTCATTAAAATTAATGAGTGAAAAAAAAATGATAAAATTTAATAAATGATGCAAAAGAGCAAGAAATATAAAATATTTTAATTGATAGTAAAATAAGCATTTTATGTCCTATTTTTTAGTTTAATAAGTAATTCTATTTGAAAAAAAAATAATATTTCGAGAATGGTAGTAATGATATATGACATCATAGTAGTTTGATGAGGAAAATGATCAATTCGACTTTCGAATGTAATTTTTTTTTCGCCCAAAAACTAAAATGACAACGAAAATCCCTCATCTAACAAATAAATAAATAAATATTTCATAAATATAAAACCATTAAAATAAACATAAACAGAAAATATAAACAAAAAACAATAAAAAAGCATAAACATAACCATAAATATTAAAAGAGCCATATAAACAAATAATATCTTATAATTACAAAAGGTGAAGCTTAGAAATAAAAAAAAACATAATAATAATACTTGCAATTTTTAAAAAATATTTTTTGTATTTTTAAAAAATATATTTAATTAAAATTTGAAATAAAAATGTTCAACTATAAGTAAATAATATCTCATAATAACAAAAACTAAAGCTTGAAAAAAATACTAATATATGTCATTTTTTTTTTTCACTTTGTAATTTTTAAAAATATCTCGAAAAAAAATTTTTTTGAAAAAAAGATTTTTCAAAAAATAATAATTTTAATCAGTGAATTAAAAAATTCACGCTAAGATATCATTATAAAATACATATATTATTATTATTATTAGCTTTTTATCAGACTTCAATCCTACCTTTCAAATGCATTTTCTTCTTTCTATCTCAATAAATTTAATCATTGGATAATTCTATCAACAAGTACATTTTGTAAAATTTTTTGATTAAATTTTGAAAATTTTCGAAATTTTTATTAAATCAAAAAACAAGTTTTTTCTCATGAAATATTGCAAATGAAAATATCGCAAAAACTTTGTTTACAATCTCTTTAATTCAGCATTTTTTAACATTTAATTGAGCATAATTAATTGTCACTATTAAATACTTCTATTCAATATTTAGAAATTAAAAGTTCAATTCAAATATATTTTTACCTGCATTTCAATTCTCCTTTATTCTTATCGAAGAGTTCCTCATCTTGAATATCCGAAAATGTTAAATTAAACAAATCGCAAGCGCTTAATTTTACTTCTGCTGGTATATGTACGGTTGATAATGAATCAATCAATGATAAGTTAAGCTCGGAACCTATAAAATTTGTTTCATTTGATTAAACTAATAAATTGATAATGTTAATTTCATTAAGTGAAGTCAAAAGTTTTATTTAATTGAAATATTAGGCGAAAAAAAATGAATTATTCAGTAAAATTAGATTTAGAAAATAATTTTATTTTTTGCAGTTCAAATAATCTTTAATTAAGATTAATCCTAATCTTAAAAGCTACCAATTATCATCAAACTCAGTAATAATTGATAACTTTAAATGACAATATTTGTACTAGAAATTCTGAAAAAGGTTATTAGTAACTTTAAATGCTAGATAGCAATTTTAAAATGACTGAAAAACAAAAAAAAAAAAAAACAAAAAAAAAATTAACCAAAACAACAAAATAAGTTATACTATTAGCTTTAAATAAGTTTAGAATTCAACTTTTAAATAAGTTGAGCTTTAAATACGATTTAATTTCAAAAATATCTCCCACAATTATTCCATAAACCATATTAATTATTATTAGTTACTGGAAATATTAATTAATGCTAATTATTAAATTAACAAAGAAGAACAAAATTGGTTGATTAGCAAATCGGATAAGTTTCCGTTTTTTCAAGCAATTTTAAAGTGATTATTTTATTCCGAAAGCATTTCTTACAATTATTTAACAAATCATGCTAATTGTTATTAATTATTAGAAACGTTAATTAATACTAATTACTGGTTAAACAGGAGGTAAACACCGGTTCATGAATTAAACCGGCTACTTTAAACTGATCAACAAACCGGACGTATCGACAGCAATCCAATCAGTTGGATCAACGGTATATGTCGATTTATGTTTTTCTCGAAGATTTGAATTCATATGCAAATCGATAAATGGTATACCACCATTGCAACATAGGATAAGAAGATGTTTAGCAATTAGTAATGTTAAATCCATCTGAAAAATTAAATCAATATTAATTAATTAATTAAGTGATAATGAAATTATTGGAATTTAAATTAGAGCTTGCTCTTTAACTAAAGATTTTAAAATGAACATGGAACAGTATATCAAAATGCTATATAAAATAATCATTTATATTATAAAATTTGAAGGAATAACTTATTATCTATTGTGAATAGAAGAAAAAAAAAAAATCAAAAGAATTGTGCAAAATTTCAAATGAATTTTAAAAAAAAATAAAAAACTAAAATTGAAATTGTGTTAAATACATATGCATTAATTGATCAAAGATTATTCACTTGAAAATGACAAATTGTATTTTATTGAAAAAAAAAAAAACAGAAACTAAACAAATCCTGAAAGTTTATTATAAAAGAATTTGCTAAAAAAAAAAAAGCAAATTTTTTTCAAAAAATGCGACAGAAAATAGAATTTTTGATAACTATGAACAATTCACAATATCATCTAAAGGAAAATTTTAGCTTTCATAAAATAATAAAGTCAATTTTAGTTTCTAAAAGCTGAAATAATTCAAGAATACAATTATGGGAAAATATCAAAAAGAAAAAAAATTTCGTTTTTCCGAAACTGTTTTATCAAATTTTTGTCAAGAAATTGTATTTTTTTTCAGGAAAATTATGAAATATTGATGAAATATGCAAATTAATAAACCTTAAAATTTAAAATTTGAAATTTTCCAAGAGTTGGATAAATAAAAAGTCAATTTTATAAAATAAGCATAAATCCGGTTGCATCATTTGGAATTTGGCGAAGGAGAAAAAAAAAATTAATTCATTTCAAAAACAAAAACACGAAATATCTTCGTTCGAAAAACAAAAAATTATAATAATTATGCAAATATTATGCAAAAACGGAGCTAAAAACTTAATTATACAAATCTTTAATAATTTAGTAATTGACAAATTTTTTATGCAAATCGCTTGAATGCATAAATTTCGCAAAAAAACTTTTTTTGCCGCCAAATTTTGGCTTCAACTAAAATTGCAAAAAACATTTCATCCTATCATCGAGTGAAATATTTTCTCATCAGCAAAAGTTTGGTTAATCTTTTCTGAAAGTTTGAAGTTGATGGAAAAAATTCATTATTCATTATCCATCCATCCATCGAATAATCATCCGCATAAACCAACAATCAAAATATACGACAACAAAATGACAAATTATCAGGATAAATGGCAATTTTTTTTTTTTTCCTGGCTAACAGCACTTTTTTCTTTTTTCTAAACAGCAGCCATGATCATTGGTAAAATTATCATGATAATTCAATGATAATAAATTTTTGGAATAAGAAAAAAGTTTGGAGAAAAATGAATAAAAAAATGAATAATTTTTTCATTTAAATACTTTTTTTTAAAACAAAAAAAGTTTTTAATACTAAATTGAACAAGAAAAAAATTATTTGTTTAGAGAAAAATGAATAAGTTTTAAAAAAAGTTTCAAACGAAAACAAAAAAAAACTTTGTTATAAATTTTAAATTTTTTAGGAAAAAAAATAAAAAGCCAAAAAAGGTTTTAATACTAAATTATATTGTAAAAAGGTGAAAAAAAAATTCCTTATTTTTAATTTTTTGTCATTCTTCAATCAATAATTTTATTTTTTTAATTTATTGCAATTAAGGGAAAACTAAACGTTATCTTTATAAACAATTATATATTAGAATTAATGTGCCAGGCGTAATTATCATAAAAATTCCACCTGGCATGTTTTTATTCCTTTTTCCTCCTTCTTCTACTACTAATATTACTGTTGATATTAAATGTTGAATATGAATGATGATGCATATCTCTTAGAGAATCTTATCAAAGCTGATAATGATATTAAAAACTTGATATACGGTGGTAGGTGACATTATTACTCTTGAAATATTTTTTTATTAAAAATGGCATATTTGATAATATTTATGCAAAATGTGAGTTTTATTTCCAATTAATTAATGGTTAGTTTTGAAATCAATGAAATTAAAAAAAATAATTAAATAAATAAAAATCAAATAAAACAAATTTTATTTCTTTTCGTTTTTATTTTCCCGTCTTTTTTCTTCGTTTTTTTTTCCTCTTTCTTTTTTTTTTTGTTAATTTTTAAAATGATTTTTTGGAAAAAATTTCTTTTCAACAAAATTATATTGGAGTATTTTTTGGAGAATAAATTTTTAAGAAAGCTTTTTTAAAAAGAAAAGAAAAAAGTGCTTTTAAAGATATAACATAGATCAAAATTCTATGAGGAAAATATATTTTTTGAAAAAAAAAAAAAGAAGAAAAATGTGGCTTCGGATTTTTCCATAAAAATATCCTACGACACGAAATGGATGAGAAAAAGATAAAAGAAATAAAATTTGATACTTTTTCATTTTCTTTCAATTTCCCCTTTCATCCTTAGAGATTATTTCAGGAACGAAAAAAAAATAGAACGAAAAAGAAGGATATGAATGCTTGAGTAATTTTCTATAAAATTAATTACATATTACAATGAATAAATTTATTCAAGCTAAGGAGCTAAAACATATTGCGGAAATTTAAACTTTCAATTCAAAAAAATTACTTCAAAAAAAAATTATTCGATTGGGAATGTTTTTTTGAAATTATTATTGATAAAATTATGAAATCTTATCAAATTGCATTTAATACTACAAAGAAACATTTAACTAACAAAAAAAAAAAATGGAAGATAAATAATTGTCATTTGAAATTTATTTGTTTCGATTTGAAATGACATTTTTCATGAATGAAATAATTTCTTTAAAAATAATTCTGCATTTTTTTTCCCCGAGCTTAAACTTACTATTTTTTAAATTAGCATGAAGAAACTTAATGGAATGTGAAATTTAATCGAATTTGTTTGAAATCATCAATTTGTATTTAAAATGAACTAATTTAAATAATTGCTGAAACTTAACTAACAATTTGTTGCAAATTTTTTAAATTTTATTAAGTTTTAAAAAAAGTTATTTTATCGATTATGCATAAATCAATCATTAAATGTTATTCTTCCAAATATAATTTATATATTTATTTTATTAAATACAACTTAAACATGTATTTCATTAAATGTAACTTAAATATTCTACCTGCATTATTTACCGATTATGCATAAATTGTATTTAATGAAGTAAATAAAAATTCAAATTACCTTTAATAAAATGAACAAATATAAATATACGAATAAAAAGAGTAAAATATAAGTTGAATTTTTATAAATTTAATTCATTTTTTAAAAATAATTTAAATTTTATTTCAATTACGTATTACTTAAGTAATGAAATCTGTGGCCACTTAAGAAATGGCTTACCCAAATTACTTGCGAGTTATGCATAAATCATTGAATAAAATTTAAATTTCATTGAATATACTTTATTTTACTATGTTTAATTTGAATATTTACTCCATCAAATATAACTTAAATATTCTACTTGCGTTATTTATTCGATTATACATAAATCAATAAATAAAACTTAAATTTCGTAAAAATGTAATTCATTTTCTAAAATTTAATTTAATCATTTATTTATCAAATTTAACTCGAAAATTTCACCCGTAATAATATTTTATTGCTGGAGAGTAATAAAGTTTAAAAGTTGCCAAAACTAAGTTTCGATATAAATTCTTAAAAGTTTTGAAGTAAACAGCACAACGGAAAACATTAGTTAGACTATTGAAAGATGCAATCGTAAGTAAATGAATTAGATTGAAAATATCTTAAAATCCTTAAAAATTCCTTCAAAACTCGATGAGTATAATTAGAAGAAGCTAATCTATTTAGTTTGAGAGTTTTTCGTATTTCTATCCTATTGAATTAAATTATTTCAAATAAAATTTATAAAAAAAAAATCAATAATCTGAAAAAAAAAGAAACCATATTTTAAGCTTAAAAAAAATTTATTTAAAAATGACAAAAAATAAATTTTTTTTAAAAAACAAAAATCATAAGAATTGAAAACTTTTCACGTAAAAAATTTTATACTATTATTTATTTTTTTAATCAGAAAAAAGTAAAGAGAAATTTTTTTACATTGACAATTTTTTTTTAAGTAATTGATAAAATTATAAAATTACTATATTATTCAAAAAATAAATTACTCAAAAATAATAAATTTACAAAAACAATGAACAATCCAAATTATATTTTAAGCGTTAAAAATTCATTCGAAAATCGTAGCACAAACTTTTTCAAAAAATTTCCAAAAAGCACAAAAAACAAAGAACTTTTTATATTAACAGCTTATTTAGTAACTAAAGAAAAAAATGGTGTTATTCAAAAATAATAAATTTATAAATATGATAAGTAATCCAAGTGATATTTCAAGCCTAAAAATTAGTCTTAAAATGATAAAAAAAGTTTTTTTGAAAAATTAGAAAAAAAAACTTTTTCATATTAACAACTTTTTTTTTGTTTTTTGTTTTCTGTAAATGACAAAAATGTTTGGTATCATTAAAATTAGGAAAAAAAAAAAGCTTTAAAAGCTAATTTCAAAATTACGAATGAGAAAGAATGGAATCATTAAAAGAATTGCAAGCCAAAATTGAAAATTGCTGTCAAATAAAAGCGAAAAAAAAGAAATTGAGAAGAAAATTGATAGGAAATTGAAAATGGAAAATGATAGCACGAAAAGAGCGGAAAAATGTTTAGTTGAATTAGAATTACAGGAATAAATAAACTTAAGTTTAATTTCAGTAAAGTCTGAATTAAAAGGATGTTGATGTTGATGACGAAAGCAAATGAGGCGAAAAGGAAAATGAAATTATCGCAATTTAGACTTCGATAATAATTATCTTAGTGTCAAATTTAAATATTTTAAACTAAAAATAATTATTTCCATATTGGATTTGATTACGTTTAAATTAAGGTAATTATTTTCACATATTGAATTCAAATGCTTCAGAATAGAATAACTATTTTTTTTTGTTGTTAAATTTAAATATTTTGAATTAAAATAATTGCTTCTATTTTAAATTTCAATATTTCAAGCTAAGAGAATTGTCTTCATATTAAATTTGATTATTTTGAATTAAAACAATTATTTTGTTATAAAATTTAAATAGTTTAGATCATAGTAGCTATTTTGATCTGAATTTGAATATTTTAAACTAAAATAATTGTTTTGATATTGAATTCAAATCTTAAACGAAGTATGTAACATTGGAATATTGGGTTGAAATTTTAATCGCTGAGACAGATAAATCGTAATAATTCCAGTGAAAGGAGAAACTAGAGAATAAAATGATTATATACAAAAAGTTAGAGTTTAATTTAAATTCTTAGCAATTAATTTTAACTTATAAATTAGAAGTTAGCTTAAAATGCTCACTATATTCTTCTTCTCCAGAAAAGAATTTTTTTCTGCGATTTATTTGCGATTTATCATTTTTCTGCGAATCACTTTTTTTACAAAAAATCAAACAGTGTTTAAAGCAATAATAACATAGCTACTGGGAAAAAAAACAAACAAAATTTACAATTTTTTGTACTGATAGTTGATTCTGAATGATTCTAAAATATTATTTGGATGAATTTGATTTATGTTTGAGTTTATGATAATATTTTGAAATATTTGAAAATACCATTGATAATTTGGAATGGGCGATATTTGAAAACGAAAATCAAAATTATTTATGTCTCAATAGTTTTAAATATTTCAATTTGAATTTATAGTAGCATTTTTAAATATTTTAAAAGTTAAGATATTTTAAATGTCATTGATGGATTAAATGATGATATTTGAAATAATCATCAAAGTTGTTCATATTTAGTATAGTAGTATTTTAATTTTAAAATATCATAAGTAAGTTGAAATGGCGACATTTGAAAATTGCAATCAAAGTTATTTATATCTAAATTTTTAGAATATTTTAATTTGAACTTACAGCAGTAATTTTTTTGATATTTTAAATGACATTGATAGATTAAAATGACGATATTTAAAAAAAGCAAATAAATTAAACATGAATTGCAAATATAGTGTAATTTCTTCGACAAAAAAAAAAAAAAAATTCGTAATACGATAGTAGAAGATTTTATTTTTAATTTTCTTTAAATAATTTTTATTATTACGGATAATTTAAAAAGATTGCTTTATGAAAATTTCAAGTTAAAGCTTTCCTTATATTTAGAAATCAAAGATTTTAATTCAATAATTAATCGTTAGAAAATGATTGCATGACAAATTGTAAATTTGTAGAAATAAAAAAGTTGTGCAATTTTTAAAGCTTATGCAAAATAAACGAATAATTTATATGAATTAATCGAAAAAATGTTTGAGTAAAGTTAAAATTTCATCAAGTTTTGTCTAAAAAAGTATTTAAATCTATTCGTCATTATATTATAGAAAAAAAAAAAAAAAAAAAAAGAGAAAAGCGAATACTTTCAATAATTAAACCAATTTCTGACATGTGCATTTTAAAATCTTAATTTTGTCTTTACTTTTTCTTTCTTTTAGAAATTCCCGAAAAAAAAAGCAAAAAAAATGCCTCATTTTATAGTAGAAAATTAATTTTGAAAAATCTCTGAGAATTTTCTCATGTTTTTCTCTTCTCCTTCCTGAATTGCTTTGTATTTGTTAGCCAATTATAAATTCTATTACCAAATAAACGAAATTTTCTCATCTAATTTATAAAGTTTGAAGTAAAAAAAAAAAAAAAAACGAAGAAAAATTGCGAAAAAAAAGGAAAAAAAAAGAAGGATGAAAATAAATGATAACACTAACAAGCAAATAATACACAAAATTTTTGTTTTGTTTTTCATAATGGCTAAATGTCTGTCAAAGATTATCAATAATTTCTTTTTTTTTTTTTACTCTAAACTTGAAAAAAAAGAAAATTTAAAAGAATTTCAAATAAAAAAAAAAAAGATAAACGATATTTCATTTTTATTTTTTGTTTATTGAAAAAAAAAAACAAAAATAAAATGCCAAATTAGTTGAAAATTTTGAAACAGTTAAATTTTTTTTGTATCTTTATTTATTACATATGAAACTTGTCAATATTTGCAATTAATTAATTAATTAATTGAGCTCAATAATTTATAATTTATTAAAAGCTGAAATAAGATGAAGTTTTTTTTCATACAATAATACAATAAGTTTTATTTTAATAGTACAATAACACGATAAATTTCATTTAACCTTTAATTCATCAAATTTAAAAGAAAAAAAAGAAGTGAAAAGTAAAAAATGCATTAAATGCGCTAAACCAAGCATTATTGATTTATTTATTTGCATTTTTTTTTTTTTTTTTTTTTTTTTCCCAAACATTTTTTTTTTTTTTTTTTTTTTTTTTTTTTTTTTTTTTTTTTTTTTTTTTTTGAAAAGAGAAATAATGGCCAATATATTTATGTATGTGCAGGTGTGATAACAAATTCTCTTATCAAATCTCTTTCAATTTGGACTAAATTTGTTATTTTTCAATTCAATTACTTTTAAGTAAACCAATACTAATATAAGTGGCAAATTGATTTCGCAATTAACAATTATTTTCAAGCAAATCAATATTAATTCCAATTAGCTGAATACTATTATAAATAATAAACTAATTGTACAATGTTAAATTGTTTTCATGGAAACGAGTATTAATTCCAAGCAAGCTCAAATAATAACATAAATGGTAAGTTAATTTTATATTTTCCAACTGTTTTTAAGTAAATCAATATTAATTTCAGCAAGCTAATGTTATTACAAATAGTGAAATAATTTAATTATTTTCATTTTCTTTTACGGAAACTAAATATTAATTCCAGTAAATCGATACTAATATAAGTAGCGAGCTAATTTCTAAAATTACAAATTTCTTCTTTCCTTTACTTCGTTCCTAATAGTATATTTTGAAATTTTTTTTCAAATCGGTTATCGTTAAAAATAAATAAATAAATAAATTCTTTATAATTTATCGGTTCATTTCTCTCTCTCTCTCTTTTTCTCTCTCAATTTTTCACTGATAAACTTAATTACTAGTTTGTATAATTAGAATTTATTGTATTATTTGTAATAATGGAATTTAGTAAAAAAAAAAAAAAAAAAAGGTTAGAACGAACAAAAATCTCATTTATTATCCTTCAAAATTGGATAAATATATGCAACTGTTTTAGAAATTTAGTAAATTTATAATTTTTAATTCAGATATAATATATGAAAAACAGAAACAAGCAGTGATGCAAACTTAATAAAATTTAAATAATGAGATTGAAAATAATGAAATAGTAATGAAATTGAAACAAAAATGAAAAAAATTGAAAATTGAAATAATAATAATGCTGAAAATTGGAAAAACAAATTTTTGGGAAAAAAATTTGAAAATATTATAAATTTCAATCAGCAAGAAAAAATATGTACATATTGTATGGAATTCTTTGATCTTATTGCTCAAGGAATAAGTGTTATGATGATAATTCAAATTTATTTTTATTTTATAAACATTTCAAATATTTTATTTTTTCAATTATTTGTTTGAGAAAAAAGAACAAATAATTGATTAAAACAAAATCGTTATTATTTAAAAATGAAAATTGTTATATATTGATTTCCAATATTTTTTGCTTTATTAAATTTTTCAGAAATAAACAATCTGAAATGGAATTAATTCTTAAATGGACAAAATTTATAAATGTTTATGAATTTATGTTGAATTTTATTTATATATATATATTGCAATTTTATTGAAATTTCATGGAAACCTTTCATTTTTTGTTTTTTTTTTCTGTGTCAACAAAAAAGGACATCAATATGAGAAGCATTTAAAATAAAAATAAAAAAGAAAAAAAAGAAAGAAATTGAAGAAAAGAAGGAAAAGAGGAAAATGCTACAAATATCGATTGGGCTTTTTTATTAAAAATGAAAATAATGGCCATAAAAATCCATAAGCCATTTTGGTCTAATATTTAATTGAAAGGGTGAAGAATATATATATATATATATTTTGTGAAATTTTTAAAATCAATCGATATTTTCTATTAGCTTCAAAAGAAAAAGAACGCCTTTGATGTTTTTAAAAATGGTGTTTGAAAATTTAAATATTTGCTTCGTATTGTACGAAAAAGAAAGGAAAGGAAAAAAAATGAATAGTTTAAGTTCTATTTGAAATGCTTAATTTTTGAATTTAAAATCAAACTTTGAGAAATCAAATGATATAAAAACTGACATTTCAAAAAAAATGGAGCATCAGTTGATCTTAAATTAAGAAATTTTACAAACTAACATTTAAATAGAGTGATTTGATGTCTGTGATATTTTTAGACATCGTTTGAGGAATCTTATGTCCATCAAATTTATGTGATTATATTTAATAGTCCAATTTCAAATAGATAAATGGTCAAGATGATTCTTAACAAAAAAAAACTATTTTTTTTTAAATATTTTAAGCTAAAGCTGAATGAACAAAGCAACACTCTGTAAGTTTCTTCGTTGAAAGAATAAACTAAATCATCAAGTGTTATTTATTATATAAGAAAAAAAATGAAAAACTTTAAAATCAATTTGATCCAATTAATTATTCCTATTCTTTTTTCTTGCTATCAGCATTGCACAGTATATTTCATTTTTTTTTTTATTATGTCTAAAATGTTAAATAAAATATAAATATATCAGTTATCTTTAGAAGATATTAAATGGAAAACTTTGACAGTTAAAAAACCAGCTGGTCTGTTACTTTGACGGTTAAAGAACCAATTGTTTCTGTTTTCATTTTTTCTTTTTTTTTTTTTGTTTTTTTCAACTAACATATATTATTTTGAGTTTTTGTTTTTAAATTTTCTCCATATTAATTCACTACAGGTTAGTATTTTTGTTCTCATCATCATCTCATCCTGAGATTCAATTGAAAAATATAGGTAAAAGAAAAAAATGAAACTTAAAGACATTTTAAAGTTTTGAAAACGATAAATTTTAATGATAGATTTAATTGAATGAAGTAAATTTATTTCCACATTATTTCAAGAATTCATTTCTGTCAATGCAAATAATTAATTGTGGATCGGAAGCAATTTATTATACAATGAACTAATTGGAATTTTCAAAAAACTTGTACATTTGAAGTGGTGAAAATTTGGAACTTTGCAACTTCTTGATGAGAATGGGTTTGAATTTTTTTGAAACAAATAAACAACTGATTGTGGATCGAAAGCAATTTATTTTGAATTTGAATAGTTGAGATTTTGAAAAACTTGGACATTCTTTTGAAATGGTGATTAAAAATTTGCAATTTTTGATTTGATTGATTGTAAGAGGTTTGAAATTTTTGAAAATGGAAAAAATTTTTTTTAACAAAAACCTTCTAGTCTAAAAAATATAAGAAGAATCTGAATCTATCGAGGAAAAAATAGTTTTTCTTCGAAAATTTCTGAAAATCGAAAAAATTCTTCGAACAAAAACCTAGATTTGCTTGAAAAATCAATATTTATCATTGAATTTTTAGTATTGAATCAGTAATTTTCTCAATAATTTTATGAGATTCTAAGCCATTTTCGTTATATCTATTTTTATCAATTTCACGTACTCTTCTAAATTCTTATGCAATCTTTGAAATTTCTAAATCATTTAAACAAGCGAATAATTTTGAACCGAAGCATCTTATATTTAATTTTGGAAAATTGCATAAAGTTGATTTATTTTTAGAAATTGAAATATAAAAGGAATGAAATAAATTTCCAAATTCTTGAAAGATTTAAAATTTTATGCAAAATTTTATTGGACATCGGATATTAAAGACATCCGATTATCGAGAAAGATGACAATAGAAAATGATGGTTGTTAGCATTTTAAAATTCACTAATAGATCATTTTAACAATTGAACTAAGTTCTATTTCTTCGTCTATATGCGAATTTTCAAGTATTATATTACAAATTTATTTATAGTGTGATATGAATTTTATTTGAATTTTTGACTTTTATTTCAATTTCTTCGAATTTTTCTTGAAATTTCTCGAAAATTTTCCTGAAATTCTTTTTGCCCGAAAAAAGAAGGTGTAAACTGAAGTTGTAAAATTTCCACCGATTTTTTTCTATGTGAAAAACTTTTTTGAAATTTGCATTCTTGTTTGAATGCTTAAATTTGCATTAATTCCGTAAGTTCGATTCATTTTCACTTTTTATTCTTGTTTGAATGCTTAAATTTGCATTAATTCCGTAAGTTCGATTCATTTTCACTTTTTAGAATATTTTGATATGAATGATTAATTAATTATTTTTATCAAAATATTAACTGAAAAGATTTCTGATAAGAAAGAATGAGATCAAGAATGAAATTTCTTTTTAGCACACGTTGAGTTATCAATAACAATAGTAATATCAAATATTTCGCGATAATACTGAAGTTATCATGATAAGGATTGATAAATTGATGATAAAGATGTGACTTGTGATAAAAATAGGTTTATATTTCATTTAAAATTTTTTTCAACATTTTAAAACTTTCTGGAGCACATCTTGACTTTCCTAAATAAAATTGAAGATAGGGATGCCTAATTAGTTCGCTCATTTAATTGTGTGAAAATTTAATGCAATTTATGAGAAATTTCTTATGAATTTTTTTGAAATACTTTTATTTTTTATTTTTTTATTTTTTTGAAATACTAGATGTTTTTAAGGAAATATGACAACTTCACTGAATCTAATCTTGTTTATAATTTTTCATGTACCTTTGAAATTGGATCACTTCGGCGAGAAATTTGAGATTCATATTTCCTCAAATTTCTAACTTCAAATCATTCTTCATTTTTTTTTGTTTTTGTTTTCTTTTTTTTTTACAAATTTTTTTTTTTTACAATCATTACGCCATTTCGTTAAAATGTTCCGTCAAATTTTAAATCATTTGAGAAGTGATCAAAATTAGGCATAATTATGAAATTCTGATGATTTTATAAGAAAAATTTTGCATCTAATATAATGACCATAATGGTGAGAATAAATCAAAAATTAGAAATAAAGTATCGTTTTTTTTTCTTTTTAATATCTTTTTCTTATTTTTAAATTATTTCCAATTTACGAAACAATCATTTTATCGAGAAAAAAAAAATCAAGTTATTCATACTGAATATTTGATCAAGAATTATCCTACAATTTCCTTCTTACTTCAATTATATTTTTAATAAACTGTGACATTTTTATTTTTTATCGCAATTTTAATCTATTAAATTATGTTTGAACCATATTTATTTCTATTTTGCTAATATTTGTATCCCAAAAAATACGATTAATGTGTAAGTCATGAAAATAAATAAAGAAGTGTTAATAATGTTGATAAAACATATTTGCGAAAGTTATACCGCAGTAACAAGCGAATTCTTTGCGAATACGTACGTGGAAAGAGCGTAACGAAAATTGACTTACCAATAAAAAACTATCATTCAGTATTCGATTTGTTAAATTTTAATTCTCATTCTTATCGAAATGTAATATATATAATCCAAAAAAAAAAAAAAAACGCATTTCATTTATTATAGTTTTAATAAATCATTCGAATAAATTACATTTAATCCATTCATATTTCAATTCATATCGGAAATATTAATTCATGAACATGAGGAAGTAATAAATTTTATCTAAAGCGTATAAATGGAATTTGAAATTCATCATTTAAAAATAAATTGTATTAATTTCATTTGCTCCATGAGATAACTAAATTATTTATCTTAACTAATGGTACTACGCAAATAATTTTAATTAGATTTAATTAGATCAATATTTCAAATACTGTATTCCATTAAATCATTTCGAATATTGTATTTCACTAAAAAATCATTGCGTTAGCTGTAATCATACGATACAAATACCGTACTCTTATTACATCGTTGTATTACCGGAATTTTATCGGTATTACAGATACAGTATTTGCTATATTATTATATCATGGAATTGCAAATAAATTGCATGAAAAATTTAGAAATTAATTTTAAATTATATATCGCCAAAAAATTATCTGCATATTCATGGTTGCATGCATTCATAAATTATGCATGCATTCATGAAATGCATGCAATATGCAAGTAAATTCATTTAAATTATTTCCCTACGATGTTTTGCTTGTTCACATGAAAATTTGCGTGAGAAAAATATTGAAAATTCGTATTTATAATATGAATAAATTAATTCTTCGCATTTTTAGGTATCGACATCTAAATTTTCGGATTAACTAATCCAGAAAGAAAAACTACTAAAGTTTGTTTTTTAAATTGCTAACACAATTCAATCCAATTAAATTATAACAGCAATGAAATATCGACTTTTTTTTTCTGTATATAATTAATTCTTTTGGATAATATCTATTTTGTCAAGTAAAACAAATGTATGGATAATACCATGTTTGAATTTATAATTAATTAGAAAATAGAGAAAATGTAAAAAGTTAGAACAAATTTTAAGAATTTTCATTTCTGATCTAAGTCATTAGTAGAGAAAATTATCTATCATTATTTCTTGAATAAATATTATATATTACATTGTATTAAATCTATTTGTACTTTAGCAACATTCTTTATTTCTTTATTTTTCAATATTTTAATGAGAAATTTTTGAAATTTAACCTTACATCTATTTTTAAAATGAGAAGTTTGATAATTGCATAAGCTGTGATGACCTTCTTCATTAAATTAGATTCAAAAAAATACTGTCACTATATTTTTTCATGCAGAAATGTTTCACTTTTTTTTTTAGAAATTTAAAAAAATGAAATTTTAAATTGTTTAATTTCAATTTGTTTACTTAACATTTCAATATTTTTTGAATTTGATTTGCTAACTAAATCATTGTTATATATTAGATTAATTTGATTTCTGGATTATAATTTCACCTTTGTCTTCAGACAAGATGATATGATAGCATGATAACACGATGAGCAATATAAGTGACGAAATTTCGAATCATAGTTTATACGACATTTTTCAAACAATACAACGTAGAAGATTTTGATTATTATATTAATAACTTGAGGATTTTGATAAATTTATAACTTTCAAAGTGATATTTCATTTGTTAGAAATTTATCTTTAACAAAATTTGCCGAAATTCTTACTTTTTTTATCACGACAATAAGATGATAATAAGTTATTCATGACTATAAAATGAAAATAAATTAAGGAAATTTTTTGGCTCGAAAATATTACTGAAAATTGAAACTTCTCATTTTATTAACAATTTTCGAAAAATTTAATAAAAAAAAAATTTTTTCCATTTATTTTTTTCATCCTAATTCCTTCTCCAAAATTTTCCCATCCATAATGATGAAGGAATTATTCCTTCTTCATGATTGCTATGCAAAGGAAATGCAATTTAATTTTTGCTTCTTTACTTTACAACAAAAATAATTCTCTATAAATCGATTCATCTTGAAAGCTTTTTTTAAATAAAAGCAAATTAAAAGTTGAAATAATGAATTGAATCTGGAATTGTTTTCGATAAAAAAGTTGCCGACAATTTTTATCTAATTTATGCATTAATATTTTATTATTCGGAAAATTTCCAATTTTATTGAGATGAATTTTAAAAAAGCGAAAATCTTTATGACAAATAAATCGAACATCATTTGGCACATTGCAAAAATACAACTTTTCGATTTGTCATTTTCCAAAAAATTATTTTTCCTTTGCTTTCATCTTTCATATGCACATTCATTTGTGTTATACTGTAATCTTACAGTGGTTTCATGTGAGTCTGTACTCTACGGTAATTTTACAGTAATCCCCAAACTTATTATAATTTCAGTCGAAAAGATTTATGGTCAATTTGTACTTGATAGTGTTATAAAAAAAAATTAGTGCTTTTTTTCTAATAATTTTTTTATCTCTCAATTCAATTTTTTATCAATTGATCGCTTAATCAAAAAGCCTCAAATATTTACTGGTTCTCAATGGCAAAAAGTTTACGAATGGTTCACAGTTTTTTTTTTTTAAATAAATAAGCCATATTTCCTGATTCAATTGTTCCTATTTTTTTGGGCTTATCAGTAATGATAAATGCTGGACAGATTTTTATCATTTGGACTTATCAATGATGATGAATGTTGAACGATTTTCATTTTTTGGACCGAACTTATTATTTCATTCTGTTTAATTTAGCAAAACCATTTAATAAAATTGGCTTGGCTTAAATTTTTCTATCGACTTTTTCATTTTTTTTTTTTTTTGTGGAGATGGAGACAAGAGCAAAAAGAATTGAATAAGATCGAAGTGGATTCGAGGACAGATCCTATTTCAGAGACTAATCAACTTATTATGCATATTTTCATAATACGAGACTACTTCTGTCATTCAATTTAATCATTATTAAAAAAAGAATTCATTTCGCATTGGAATATATTCGTTATGATGAATTATTTCATTGAATGCAATGTTTAAAAATGAATTTCCTAAATATTTACAGAATTATTTCGCAAAACTCCTGCATTTTTTCTGTGAGAAAATTTCAAAATTCACAAAATATCTCCAAATTTTTTTTTATTTTCTTTGAAAATTAAATTTTTGATCTGTCCCTTTTGCGGGTATAAATTACTAATATCTCTTTCATTTGTGGTAACAAATTATTAATAAGTTTGATGAATTAAAAGGAAAATTTTTTGTTGATAAATTTAGCAATCAAATTTTCTTGTCATTAAATCCTATTCAGTGTAATTTCTAATAATTTGCAAAATTTAATTTAAAAATAATTTTATCCGTTCCGTTCAATCGTCTGATTAAGTTAAATTGAAAAAAAAAAAAAAGAAAAAAACGAAACATTTCGAAAATGCAACATCTTTGTAAAATGAAATTTCAAATAATTGCAAGTTAAATTTGTTCATTTTTTTTCCCCTAAACATGTGAAACTTCTTACAATTAGAGTAAATTGATTCTGCTCAAAAATTGAACGGTTTTCATTTGAAAAGTGGAATAAAGTTTGAAATTTGAAAACTAAATCATTCAAAAAAAAAAAAAAAAAAGGAATTTTAGCTTCATTCGAAATGTAACCAAATTAAGAATTCGTTCAAAATGATTGCAAATGATGCTTCCTTTACCGGATTTCATTTTTAAATTAAATTTAATCTTACTGTAATAAAAATATCATTTCGTTTTTTTTTTTCTCTTCTTTTCTCTGTCATTAAATTTTTGAGAATTTAGGAAATTTTCATACATAACACAAAGAGCAGTTTCAGATTACATATTTTCTTCGTTTCAAGCAGAAATTCATTTCAACATTTTTCATAACTTCCAAGAAGTTCTATTTTTTCTTTCCTTTCTTCTTTTTTTTTTTTTAAATTTCAAAGTAATATTTACATTTTTTTATTATAAAGCTTTTCAAAATTTTTCACTTCTTTTCATCCATAATTATATTGGGTTTTAAGTTCTTTTAAATTATTTTTTGTTTTTAAATTTTTTTTTGTTTCTAATCTTCATTACAAATGATTTTATTCAGCAAATATTTTAATAATTAGTTTCAGATCCTACATTTGCTGATTAAAAATTGATTAAAACATTCAATAGAGATTAACATCAAATTTAAATTTGATATTTGATTGAGCAAATTAAATTAATTCCAAATAACTTTCTATCATGGCTTTTTATAGCCTTATCAAACTTGTGATAATAATAAACAAATGTTTTATGAGAATATCATCATATTTGATATTAAAAAAAAAAAAAAAAACAGAAAGCTATTTTCAATTAATCATAGAAATTAATTTCGTTCGATTCTGGCTTCATTTAATTAAGCATTATGATAATCCAAATAATTCTGATAAGTGCAATCGCCTTTTTTTTAAGCTTAAAAAAAAATGAAACAAGTTTTCTAGATTGTTTTAACTAATTATACTAAGTAATTTTAATAATTAATATGAAATTGCTTGTTTTTCTCTTACCAATCGGTAATCTTTTAATTATTCATTTCATTTCAAACAAATTTACAACACTCCAAAAAAAAAGAAAATTGTCTTTTTTTCTATTTGGATTCCGAAAAAACGACTGAATAATTGGCATGATTCCCGAGATACTGCCAATGTCGACGTGTTTTAAAAAATAAGATTGCATCTAAAATTCAAGAAGTTAATTTCTTGAAAGTAATTTTTTTGAAAAAAAAAAAATTTTTTTCAAAAATTAAATATTTGAAACTATTTCAAAATGTTTCAGATTAGACTGGAACATGAAAATAGGTTCTAAAATACTGCATGTCGTAACGTTTTGTTAATTCCGAGAAATATATTTCGTGATTTAAGTGAATTTCATCTTACTTCAAAATTTTATCAACCTTCCCGTTAATTTTATCATTTTATCATTTCATTGTATTTTACCAATTTGAACATGTAAAAGGTATGTTTATTTAGCTATCAGTTCGTAAGTTTTAATTCAAACCTAATGAATAATTGAACTTAATTAATAGTTTATGCCAAAACATTTACAAATATGTATGAAATATATTATTGGCATATTTTTTCCAAAAATTGATCATTATCAATGATATGAAATTATTAAAAAAATAGGCAAAAAAATCATTACCTTGAAATAAATGTACATCATGTTATCATTATCAGTAATGTTGTCACCCCGTTTTTACCCACAGGATATTAATGATAATGATAATGATAATGATAACATGATGCATGTTTATTTTATTTTTTATTTTTTTGGAACACTTTTTCATTTGATTGGTTCAAATAAATTACCATTATTATCATTCTTTTTTTTTCTAATTATTCTTAAAATAAATTATTATCATCTCTTTCTATCATAATCATTTTTCATATTCATTGCTTAAAATAAATTGTCATTATTATCATTACCCCTTTTTTAATTCTAATTAATTATTCTTGAGATAAATTATTATTATCGATTTCTATCTCAATCATTCTTTCCTTTTTTTCTTTTTAGATTGATTAAATTTGTAATCAAAACAAAAAAATTGTTTACATAAGATATCAACAAATGAACATACTATTATCAAAAACGCACTATGCATATTTTTCTATTTATTATTTCACAGTTTTTTTTCGGGAAATTAAAAGAAAATTTAAGTATTTGAAAAAAATTTAAATATTTGGAGAATTTAAGTATAAGCTGTAATACATTACAGAATTCATCATTATCATTATCATTATCAGTTGATTATTTCTTCTAGTATAAAATGATCAAATCTTCTCCGATCCTAACTTTCAAGCTGTATTGAACTATCCTTCTATTTTAATTCCTGGTTATTTCTTTTTTTTTTTTATTGAAATTTGATTTTCAAACTAAAAAGAATGCAACTCAAAAAACGCCAATTCAATCAACGAAAAAAAAAAAAGGAAAAGAAATTCATTATTCTCATGAACTTTAAACAATTTCATTACATTTCAGGCAAGAAAAAGGAGTATTTGGAAAAAAAAAAAAAATTTCAAAACTACTTTTCTATAATATGCTTTGAATCTATGAACCAATCCATTCTTCTTTTTTTTTTTTCTTCGTCCAATTCGAATGTGATATTCTTAGAAGCATTTTTAGAAAAATTGTTGCGTTCAACATTTTTACAAAAAAAAAAAAGGTCAAAATTTGAAAAGCCAAAATGATCTTTTCCAAAAAGAGCCATAAATCTTAAAATTTTTTGGTTCTTTTTAGGAACGAAAAAAAAGCCTCTTTTTCGATGATTCGGCATTTTTTTGACATTTTCGTATAATTTTGACAGCCATTTAAATATTAGATGCGGTATTTGATGACAGCAATCATCAACCTGTAATGGATAAGAATTCGCTGCCAGTTCTTTCCTTGCTTTTTGATGATTGCTTACGTTTTTTTTTTTTTTCGCAAAATATTTGGGTGTTTTCGCAAAATGTTTTGGCAAAAAATATTTTCGAACATTTTGCATTACTTTTTCAACCATTTGTTGCTAATCCAACAAATTAGAATAAAAATTAATGTAGACGAAAATGATAGAAATTTAAATAGAATAAAAATAAAATGAAATGAAATTGAATACGAATAAAACTGAAAAAGAATAAACTAGAAAAAAAGTAGAAATGAAAATTAAATTTTCTCGTTTTAATTGTAAACAACATTCGAATGTTATGTATAATTGAACATCTCGCTGAATTACAGAATTAAATTATTCATTCTTATAATTTAATTCAGTAATTTAGTACTAAAATACTCGTTTAGTGAAAAATAATTCGAAAAAATCTCACGGATTAAAATTTTACAAAATTTTACAATTCATAAAATAATTATCAATTTGCTTCATTCCATGAAGGATTTTAATTTGAAATTGCAAAAAATTATTATACAAAATTAATTATTTGGGAAATTTTTCATTCTCACAGATATAAATATTATTTGTTTTTTAGGAGAGAGAGAGGGAGAGAGAAGGAGAGAGAATGAAAGTAATATTTGATTGGTTTGAAATGTTCTTCAATTCTGTCCGAAAAGGAAATAATAGCTTAAGAATAAACGATCCATCGAAAACAGATGTATTTTTTTGAAAATTTCATTTTTTTATATTTTTTGACCAATTTTTTTATAAATTTTCGCTTTCGTAATTTCAAATTATTATTGATTAATTTTCATTCGAATTAATTCAATGTTTAGAAACTCTAGCAAATGATAAAACTTTTGTTTCAAAATGAGTATTTTCATCTATTTAAAAAATCTCTTTTGCATTTGTTCTACTTGGCCTAAAAATCTTTTTGTGTTCAGTATTTTTTTTTTTCATTTAGTGCATAATAATGTCAAAGTACTGTATAATAATGACATTTAAAAATTGATAAATTAAAAATGATATGTTAAAAATGATATAAGTCAATTCCAGTCGGTTCAAATCTATCACAGGAATCTTGCAAGTTATATTTTAAAATCCATTTTAAATGAATTTCTTCTTCTATCTTGATATTCAATATAAAAAAATTTACTAAAAATTGAAAAATTAAATTTTTTAAATTAAATCCAAATAAATTCAACCGGTTAGACTTGATTCAACAAGTGAATTTTACACCTCTTATACATCATTTAATGAGAAATTAAATGATTTTAATTTTTATACAAATTATTCCTTTTTCGGATAAAAATGAAATAATTGTTACTTTACATTCATTAGAAATGATATTTGATTTCTATCTCATGCAAACTGAAAATCATTCATCAGAATGTTTCAAATTTTAATAGTAAAAGTCTTATTATCCTTGTTTTTTTTTTTAAATCGATCCTACGAATTTGATACTTAGAAATTCAATTACTTTTTTCGGTTTTTAGATTTTTTCTTCTCTTCATTTTTCTCTGTTTTTCTATCGTTTTTTTTTTTTTTTTTTTTTTTTTTTGCTGATTAGATCCATTTAAATGGGAAAAGAAATCAAATGAGAATCTTTTCGCTTATTATTTTGCTTTAATAAAAGAGAAATTTTTAATGCAAACAAATGAAATTTTAATAAACTCATGTCAAATTAAAAAATGTCAAAAAAAGAATTTTTAAAAATATTCAAAAAAAAAATGCGTTTCCCGGAAAACAAAAACAAAAAACTTTCCAGAAAATACTTCAATTGTCAAGTAATATTTCTGCGATGCTAACATTTGATAAATACGCAAAGTTATAAAATTATATGATTGGAGGAATATATTTTTATTTACCAAGTAAAATTGTGATTAAATGGCTTTCAAATTTGTTTACATTTGGGATTTGAGAAAGAAGAAAAATGAAAAAGCAGAAATAACGAAGTTGGAAATAAGCTGAATAAGCTGATCTTTTCATACAAGATTGATAATTTCAGCTTTTTGAAGAAATAAGCTGTAATTATCAATCTTGTATGAAAAATTTTATTAAAGTAAGTTATTTTTCTCGGAGATGAAACAGCCTCGAATATTTCCTTGGCCATCTAAATTTAAAAATAACCAAAAAGAACAGTTTAAAAAAACAGTTAAAATAACCAAAAAGAATCGACTCATTTTACTATTATTTTTTGATCAAAAATTCCAGAAGTTATAATCAAAGTCGGAAATTCCAGAAGCAGATCAATCAAGATCAAAAATTTCAGGAATTAAAATGAAAATCAAAAATTTCAGAAGAAGTTTAATCATAATTAAAAAATCTGGAAGAAAAAATTATATCCGTTTTAAGGGAAACTTGTAAAAGTTTTGTAAGAATTTTTAGTAAAATTTTTGAAATTTTAAAAATTTGCTAGATTACTAAACTTGCTTTATTTTATATAGTGAAATGAATCAATCATTTCAATATTTCAAATCGTTTTCTTTAAATGCAGAAGTTAAATTTACTGATTTGATGAATGTTTTTAGCTTTGCCCTAAAAATCAGTCAATTTAAACACAGAATCTTTCAAAGCATCTAAAAAAAGAAAAAAAAATAAAGCTGAACTTTTTTGTCTTTTTTTTTTTTTTTTTTTTTTTTTAGGATAATTTCTTTCAAGTTAGTTTTTAAATTCTGAAAAAATAGTTTTAAAAAATTGCAATTTTATGATGTAAATTATTGATAGTGAATAATCATAATGCGATAATTTCAGTTAATCAATGATTAGGAAATAATTCAAAATTTTTGCATTTCTTTTCTTTCAATAAATCATTTTATATAATTTTTGTTTTGATGTATGAATTTCAGAGAACTCTATATTATTACATATAGCAAATAATCAGCTAATTACTTAATTAGTCCATCGGTAATTGAAATTTGCTACAAAAGATGCTTGTAAACAGAAAATATGATATGATAATATCAAATGCAATGTAAGAATAAATATGAGATTATAGTAAAGCAGTACTACTGTACATTTTTTTGATATTTCAATTTAAAAAATGATAATACTGATAATTTGCAAGCAATTACAACATATCAGGATTGATATTTTTTTCAAATGTTGAATAAAACTGAATAAATTACATATTTCAGACAGTTTATGCCATGTATATCATACGAATTAGGCGAAATTTTTGGAAACTAAACTCCATGATGTAGTTTTTCAAATAATCACAAAATTTTTTAATTTTTTAAAATAATTATGTCTAGAACTTACAAATTCTCTCATAAATATATCAGATTTCATTTAACAAAGTACAGTAGTAATAAAATGAATAAGGCTTCAACTACTTTAGAAATTTAAGCCATACAAAATAAATTGATGAATTAAAAAACAAATTAAATTAAAAAATAAATTAATGCATTTATAAATTTGCAATTCAGGAAGTTGTCATTATTTCATAGAACTTCTTGAATTGTAAAATTCTATCAGCAGTCACTATTTGTTATTCATTAATCATTTAAAAATTTTTCATTTTAAAAATCTTTATTGAATTTTTTTTGTTCAGTTTTAAAATGCAATTCGATCTGAATATTAATAAACAACGGCACTATTTATTTTTCAATCACACTTGATAAACTAAATTATTATTGTTGGTGTGATAAATTTGGTATTAATAAATGCAGCATTTAGAATTTATAACTTTCTCTGATATTCATTGATTGTGAATAATTTTATTCTTTGCTTTTGCAATTTTGTCATTTTCAATTTTCAATTTAATCGCTGTTGCAGAATATCAAAGAGATATTTTATTTAAAAAAAAAAAAAAAAAAAAAAAATGATGAAAAATTACCCTCCAGCATTATGTTACAATGATTAACAGAAAAGCAGGGGGTAACCTTTTAATACTGAAATTTGTTGCATAAAATATTTGTTTGAAAATAAATTTTCTTGCTTTTTTTGGTTCTATTTTTTTTCGGTAAATAATTTAATGTAGCAAATTCCGATTATTTCCCTTTTTGCATCCAAATTCCGATTATTTCTCTTTTTGCATCTAAGCTATTACTGCGCATTTTCAATTTTAAAAAATTAAAAATATGCAGCGAATTTAAACTTTCCAATATTCTTAAAATAATAACTTTTGCTTAAATTTGCTTGATCCATCTATTTGTATATTTATGCTAAACGTTTTTTTTTAAATTGAAATATGCATACATCATGCTAACAATAAAATAAATCAAAAGTTTTGATTTGCGATATTTCCGCTCATTTTAAATGATTATAATTGTTCAACCGATAATAAAAGTATATATCAATAAAGTTGCATGCGTGAAATCAATAACTAAATAAGACTTATGTCTAAAATTAAATAAATCTACAACTAAATTTATCTTATTAGGTTGATAACGTTATAATAATTATTTCGATTCTGTAAATGGATTTCGGAGTATCATAAGCCATTAATTATTACCGTTGTTTATAAGAAGTATTATCTAATCATGATCGAAGCAACTAATAAATAAGAATGAAATTTGCTAACAACTAATTAAATAATATTCTGTAAATGTTGATTAGAAAAAACGTTTCGCAAGCGATTTATTCCGATTTATTGATTTAATTTAAATAGAAATTTTTCAGTTTCATATGGATACTATTGCATCAAATCATGCAATAATCCATGGTTTCTTAAATTTTCAACATAATCGTCGAAATATTAATCCAACACAAAAACGTTTTCATCGTAATGTAAATCGTGGTTCACGATCAATATCATTATTAGATCGTCGTGGATTCATTACCGCTCCAAGATTTCCATCTAGAAGAAGTAGCATTTCACCATTACCTCATTATAAAAGTATGATATATTATTGCATATTTCTAGAAAAAGTTAATGATGAATATAATTCCAAGCTATCTAATTTATCAATAAAGTTTCAAATGTTGCAAAATGTACAAAACTTTTTTTTCTTTTTGACCATTCATTGATTGACGTGTACGTGTTTTCTGATAATTATAACATGAATACTACACATAAACACATAAAAACAATGTTATACAACTACTATTTCAAAAATAATGACAATATTTTACTTTCACAAATCCATCAGTGAATTTTCTCAAGTAAAATATTCATTGTCACTTACCATACAATGTTTCAAGTTCTTCACCGATTGATTTGAAATTTTCATGCAACGTTGCATTCGAATAGGCGCGTTATTTTTTTTTATATGGATAAGGTACCTGTTTATGAAGTTTCGAGATTTAAGATTTTGAACAAACGAACATTTAAATTTTTATTTATATAGACTGGCTGGAGCTGACAAAATCAAATATTTCATTCATAAATTACAGAATGCTACATTTAGGACAAGACGTGGATTCAGGAAACACATTAGCAATGTTAATGCATCTGCTGGAAAAGGATGATGCGGATGATCCATTCTGTGCTATGTTCCTACCAACAATGACGCACACGTTTAAATCGACGCATCACACGCCAATATTATGGCAACATATACCACTTCGTGTTCAACCATTCTCACGGGTTAGTGATGTTTGGAATATTGATTATGATCTAAAAACTGGGATACATCATCAAAATGAGAAATTATAAATCAAAAACTTATTTAGATTTGAAAATTTTGAAACCTAAGAAATTTGTTTCTTTGGTACAAATCTTTTTAATAAAACAGAAAGAAAAATGAAAAAAAAAATCAAAATGGTCATGAATTATTATATCTAAATGGAAAGTTACAAATCAAGATTCATGATTTTTTGAATTTGAAAATCCTCAAAGCTAAGAAATTTTTTATTTTTTTAATTTATTCTTTCAATGATATTAAATATGGGAGAAGCAATAATAATAATAATAGTTATGAATCTTCATGTTTAAATGGGAAAATTGCAAGTCGAGATCAAGGCTTGTTGAGTTTCGAGATCCCGAAAAACTAAGAAATATATCTGAATTCCTTTAGAATCTAATATTCATTTAAAAAATTTGCAGAATACTGTTGGAAAGGTATTGGTAACATTACGATATCATTATGGACAAGACAAACTAACTGTTGATATTATTCAAGTTAAAGACATCGCAGGACGACAAAATTCCGGTAAATGATTATATTTAGTCTATTTTAAAGAATATTTAATGATTTAGTAAATTTGAAAATGTTTTGAATTAATTTCGATACTTGTCCTACAAACATTCATATTGATTTAAATATCAAACAAAATTAATTACATAAATATATCCTTTTTTTTTTCTAGTGATTCTATTTCCAGCTATTTTAAAATTTCCTTTTTTATTTTTGACTGCTAAAAATTTTTTTTTTTTTTTTGATGATCCTAGAAAAAAAAATTCAATTTCGAATAAATCCTTGTAAATAAAAAAAAAAAAAAGAAAAAAAGAATCTTTTTACAGATATCTTCTTCAGTGTACAGTTGTTGCGAAGCTGTAAAATATTGGAGAAATATGAAACGTCCAGTAAACGTTTAGCACCAAAGATTTATTTCAAAAAAACGATGGAATTCAATGTTCCTTTGACATTATTTTATTCGAACGATGCTAATCTTCTCATTAAGGTTGTTCTTATCTTAAAATTTAGAATTGTTGGAACAATAAATAGCTCAAATTAATCGTGGAAAACCAGAAAAATAATTTTTGGAATTCAAATATTTGTTAACACAAAAGATAGAGGCATTATGGAACAGACAGATGATATATTTTATGCAATTTTTTTTTTTCCAGAGACTAATACGTAAATTGATAAAATACTGCCTAATCAGTAAAAGCCATCAATATCAATTCATGATAGTATTAGTTTTAACATGATGACTTACGGTTGAGACTTGGTAATATTATATAACGATAATGATAAGAATTTCGTTTATCATTTACATAAAAAAAAGAAATCTTGTACATAATAAAAAGCGATGGCGTGTATACTTCACTATCAGTGTATATTAACTAAACATATAAATTAGTTACATGGCAGTTAAATTTCGAAGTCTTGCATGAAAAGTTTTTAGGTTTGTCAAGATACAAAAAAAGGCGATGAAATTGGTCATTTTGTGATAGGACCACAAGGAAATTCAGCAGGCATACAACACTGGAGACGAATATTCAGCATTCCAAATACCTCATTTTCAGCATGGCATACGGTAACATCCGCGACAAATTTTCCAAATAAATTCTTAAATTAAATTTTGATCATTGTAATAATTAAAATTTCATGTACAATAAAGGCATTTAATTTTAAAACAATATTTCAATTTTCAATTAATATACAATGTTGAATAGATTTTCAATCGATATGTAAATTTAAAATGAGACATTAGTGGCTTTATGTCGAGCAATTATTCTATACTATTTTTTTCGAAATGCAAAGAAGAAACTTTTGTTATAAAGCTTTTTGAATTTTACGTAAAATAAAAACTTTTTTCTCGGACTTTATAGAACTTCGAGAAGTTTTTTGCCAATCAAAGACCATATAAAAGTTATTAACTGCTATTCAAATTTTAGAATATAATTTTAAAAAATCACAACATAAAAATAAATCGTTCAATGTTTCTGTGATAAACGATACTGAAATATAATGGGAATTACAGTAAAGTACATGACAGCAATAATACTAAAATGGTACATATAAAAACTTGAAGCAATTAATATAAAGCTATTTTATACAGAATACCAATCTATTGATATCTTCAAGATATCCCTAAATATTTCAGAAATTCTCAAAATTAATAAGTATCCATTTATGAGAAGTAGAAAATATTTGTGAAATGATTTTTCAAAGATTCCGATTCTCTAACATTGGAATTTCAATTAAAGAACTCTAAAATTTTTTTTTTTCAAAATTCATATTTAATAATTTTGCATGGAAGACTTATTTTATGAATGAAAAATAAAGTATTCAATTTCTGACAATAATTGCCGCTGATAGTAAGATCGGCCAAATGAGCTAAAGATAAAAAACTGATTTCGATTCAAAATTTTTGCCAGTATGCATGAAAATTAAAAAAAAAAAAAAAAACCACTCAGAGAGTGCAAAATTTCTGCAGATTTAAAATTTCACAACAATAAAGCAAGAAAGAGAACAAAAAAAGCATGCACATTTTTCTAGTCGGACTAGTTCATTTCGGATGATAAAATTGCTTCCGATGTTCCGGGTTTTTTCGATAACATTGCGCACCATATCTAAAATTTTTATCTTAAAACCAATAATTTGGAAATGAATGGATGAATGACAAAAACATTTTAATCATATACATTTATGACAAGAATGAAGAGGTTATATTTGTTATCACTGACTAACCATACTGCCATATTATAGATATGTTATTAGAAATAATGGTGGAAAATTATCGATCAAATATTATCTTATATAACTAAGGACTCACTCATGAGATAACTTCATAAGAGAAGCCTCGAATTATCACGCGATTCTTTGATTATTTTATAGACACTAACTTGCATGGTATTTTTGCTTTCTTTGCTTTTGTTTCCTCATTGCTATTCGCATCGCCTTTCTTCACATTGTGGACAGTGGTTTGTTTCTCATTCTCAGAATTCTCGTCAATCGCTTCTCGTTTCCTTTTTTTTGATACTGAAGCTTTCCCGTCATTCTCTGCACTATTTTTGTCCTTTGCAATTTTTGACTCAATGTCGGTTTTTGTTTTCGAAAGTTCGAATAATGTCTAAATGAAAAATAACTTGATTATAAAATCAAAGTAGGGGAAATAAAATGAAAAACATCAATACTCTATTGCTTGCATGAAAAAGAAAAAAAAAATCATAATTTTTCGATTCAGAATTTGTCTAACAATTGAAACCGAAAATGAGCCAAAAACTACGAAATAAGTTGACATATAAAGCTCTTACATGTATCACATTGATACTTTAGTCAATTTTAGAAGAAAGCCACAATAAAATGCAACTTTATTAAAGACTACATAAAAAAATGTTTCTCAATTTTATCCAGAAAATCACCTCAAGTTCTTGTAAGCTAGTAGCTGTTTCCCAATTTTTATCATCTCGAATTTTCGTTACTCTCGGAAAACGGATCGATATACCTGATGCTGTGTGGTTGTCTGATCGTGAAAATTCCGCCCCTAAAACAAAATTCTGCGTTGAATCTTCGAAAATGGGCAAAAGAAATGAACTCAACTACACTGTAGCTAAAAGAACCTGTTATTTCCCATACTGGTGATTCTTTGGGATCGACAACAATGAAATCTGGGACAAGTGATCGACAGCATTCAATCCATTCCGGTAAATTTTCGTATACTCGAGATATCTTTTGCATCTTGAAAAAGTATAGTGTGCTAGCAAAAAAAAAAAAAAAGAAACAGTAAAAATTCCGATATTTCAAATATTACTTTAACAATTTTTAAGCAAATTTATATGAGTTTCGGAAAAAAAATGTTGCACTATAATTTCTCGGTAACTATAATAAAGAACAATCAGAAATGACGATTACTTTTGGTTCTAATTCTTTATTGATACGATCTAATGTAGCATCATCATGGCCATTGCCACATTTGGTTACTGTGCAAAATTTCTGCTTCTCTTTATCATACACTCCCATCAAAAATACTGACATTGTGCCACCTACAAAAATAGCGAAAATTAAAACATTAAAAATGAGAAATCGATAGTATCGTCAGTATATTTCTGTGAAGAAAGTACATCTATTACATGAAAGAGTAGTGAAATCGCAACCATAATAAATTGATCTTGTGACAAAAATGACAGGCAATCGTTAAAAAGAACTTAACAGAATAAAAAAAATGGGTACCTTTATTTCCTGTCCCATAGAAAGCACCGAGTACAATGAGATCAGCTGTATCTGCCATATAACCTTCCTTCAAGTAATCTTTCTTTATCTGTAAAAAATTTTTAAAATTTCTGAAATTCATTCAATAGAGATAAATAGAGGATGATGTTCTTTCTAAACTATGAATTTTTCAGAATAAAGAAAAAAGTTTAGAAATTACAGAATTTACCTTCAACCAATGCCTTTTTCCAGGTTCATAAATTGTATCCAAATCTTTTAATACCAAACCTTCGAGACCTTCATCGATGGTTTTCGAGATTAATATTTCTAACTTATCATTTTCCTGTAACAATGCAAAAAATCATTTAAAATGGAATTAAATTTGATGACTAGCAAAAAAACAATTTAGACTTCTGCAACTTACGCCTTTTTTAATAAGATGACAATTGGATAACAATATACGATTTGGAACTTCCGTCATATTGTCCTCCAGCAATTTTCGCCGTTCTCTTAACGATCTAAAAAAAGAACATTTGACTCAAACAGGATTCATTTTCTTTTTCGCGGCGATTTTCCGATTAGAGTATTTTCTCTACTGTGTTTAACAAAAATGGCCTTTCAATATTTTGGATACTGAAATATATTAAAAACTAAAGTTTAACAATTTAAATTATCCATTTCTCAGCAAAAGTAATCGACACTAACTTTTCCATTAAGGATTTGCTATCATAATACATGCAGTCGAAAACAAACAAGCAAACTGCTGCATCCTTGAACTGTTTCTTTTTATGGATACCTAATGTTCCGAAGGGTAACGGTTTTCCAGTATTTGTATCAACTAGTAACATTTCTGCATCAACAATTAAATTCCTACTCGTTGGAAATGCTTCTGCGACTACTTTATTCAGATCGACTACCTGGAAAAGTAATAATAAAATTAAATTCTGAAAGGTTCAACAATGAAAAAAAAAAAGAAAAAAAAAAAAGGGGAAAGAAGATTTCTAATATAAGTCATTCGAAGGATTAAAAATAGTTCATAGAAATATGAATATAAAAGGAAATTTGCAAACATTTACTACCCATTCTCAACTTCTTCTTACAATTTTCCATCCAAATGTTGTACCTAAAGTGGATCATTTATGAAAATGCATCAGCAAACCTTGTGATCCAATGCTGGTTTCAACGATCGTGTAAAAAACATAAAATTACTATCATCTTTGTGCAACTGTAACCTTTCTCCATCATATTTAATTTCAGCATACATTTCCTTATTGCACTTTTCCATCGCTTGTTTAACACTTCGGCATGGTTCGGCCTCAATAAATTAAAGAAGTTAATTTATAACATTGATATAATCTAAAAAAGCTCACTTGAAAGAGATTTTATTGGAAAAAATATTAAAACTTGTCTTATCCATATCATTATCCTTAGCTTAGCTTAGAGAAATACTAAATTTGTTCTCCGTGCTGGAAGTTTACTTTTTATCCTGTTCATCCATCTTTATATAAGTTTTTTATAGTAAAATTAAGAAATGAACTATAAAACCTGAAATTAAGATAAAGATACCGAAAAAACTTACAAGCATGGGTTTAACTGGAGTATTCAAAACTACACCACTTTCTAATAACTTTTCTTTATCAGTCTGTTGACACTTTTCAATCACAGCTTGCAGATTCCGTGAATTTTGAAATATTTCATACGCGCCTTTCCTTAAGCCTTCTAATCTTAAACAAAGGATGATTCATTTGTCTTTTAACTAATCGTGAGGAAAGATGTCAGAAGTTCCTTTCTAAAAATCTCGAACGTTTTCAATAGCAAATTTGAAGAAGAAAGCCTTGTTTCAATAATGAATTTGGAAGAAATTTTAAGATTTTATATGCTTATTACCAAATAATTTTACATATAATGAAATATGACAGGATGAAATAGAGATAAATTAAACTGATGTATCAAACCTCAAGATAGTTCGACACTTACATATGTTTTGCCCCAGCATTTATACGCAAATCTTTCATTATCAAACGAATAATATATTTCAACTCCAAGCACGAAACTCTGCAATTATATGAATTCGATTTATCTATGTCTCTAATAGGACGAATAACAGAAAAACAATCTAAAACAATGATTTGTCTCTTATTATTAATCTTAACGGAAGGAAATGAAAGAACCGTATTCATTTCTGTAAGATATAGATATAATGAATGCGATTCTTTCCAAGAAACAAATGCAAACAATCACTAACAATTTACAAATTTTCGAGAAATGTAATTGCTGCTCCTTTTCCCGTGTTAATTCACTCAATTTTTCTAACCAGTCGTCTACCTGAACTTTATATATTTCAGAAATTTTTAAACAAAAAAACAAAGTTATTTAGGTAATAAAAAATAAAGATTGATAATTATTTGTCCTTAGTTTAAAAGAAATGGATCAGAACTGTAGTGAAACAAAGCAAAAATCATAACTCAACAAATGATTCATTCATTGATAACTTACCATCTGATTTGTTATTTTCGATTTTTTCCGACTATCATCGAATTTTGATGAAAACGAGCATATTGTTTCAGAAACATCACCTGTCTCATTATACGATTCTGTCAATTCATCAATTGACCAATCAAATTGCTTAAAAAAAAATATGAACTATGAGATCTCTTTAACTACTTATTCTGAAAACAGTAGCAGATTCATCCTATCGTCAAAAAATCACGTTTTGAAGAAATAGAGGAAGAAATGTTTCGGGTGAAATAATCATCATAAATTACAGACTCTGAACTGGCTATATTATTGGAAAAAAAGAGGAAAAAAAAGCAGGAAAAACGAGCATATCGGAATCGAGTTGATAATATCTAACTTTGATATCAGAACATCTCTATTCCCTACTGCTCAAATCTAAATGTTAAGCCTTTAGTACAGAATAAAAATAAAACTTAAATTCATATACTCACAGTGGAAAAGATTTTTATAATCTGCTTCGCTTTCAAATTATACACTCTTTGATCTGCTTCTGGAATTAAAAATTTGAGCAATAAGTATAGGTCGCCATCATATCCTTCTGAAATAAGTGAATTTATCCATGTAATCTGGATAGAAATTTAAATTTAAGTAATTTATTAAATAGTAATGAAAAAAATAATACAGAAGACAGGCTGAACCTTGATATTTTCATACTACTATTAGATAAAGCTGGATAGTGAAGTTCTTTTTTTTTTTTTTTTTTCTCTTTTAACCAATACTAATAAGTGAAGTGAGTCATTTAATAAAGTAAACATAGTAAACGAAACGAAATAGAAATAAAGTGATTTTTGGGAAAACTTTGCCTTCACTGCTCATAGAAATAGAAATCTAACAATCAGGAAAAAATGTTAGCGAAAAGTAATGTCTGAAATCAAAATACCTAAAATCTAACTTTTCCGAATTTACAATAGCTTTTCCCAAAATCTTTATCACTGATCCGAAATTCTAATTATGCTAGAATAAATCATCATTTACATATATGTTTAATCATACCTTTGTTAATGAATATTTCAACAGCTTCAGTCTTCTCAGTATATTTCGATACAGATGCAATCACATTACAGAGTTTGCAAAATAATTTGAACACATCAAATTTGCTTTCCATCTTCTGAATACCATCTTCTGATTTCAAGATTTCTGCTGTTGATGGCTGGTTTTTTATGTTGGATATTTTTGTTTTACTACTACTAGCTTTCCCAGAAGATATTTCTTCCGGATCTCTTTCAGCAGTTTCATATTTTGCTTTCTTTCGAGTGACCGTTTTCGTTTTATCATCTTTTGCTTTTTTCAGAGACACATCTTTTGAAATGATTGGTTTGGGAGTATCTTTTGAAGGAGATGATGTTGAAGTTTTCACTTTATCTCCAAATTTTTTCATTCGTAATTCCGAAAGATCTCTAATTTTCTCCAATATGGATTCTTTGTCATCATCATTCGCAAGATCCCAACCTGCAAGATCTTCTTTTTCTTTTTTTAAAAAAAAAAAAAAAAAAGATCGAAAAATTTGCTAAAATAAAAAAATAGTAGCTAATTTTAAAGAACCTTCGATATCATCCGGTGAATCAATAATTTTTGTCGTAGCACGACAACGTGTCAGTGTTTCGAAAAGACATTCTGCGTGAAAATAATTTTTCATTTCTGTTGGATTTCCAGAATCTGCCGTGAAAGGATTAGGCACCATGCGCCACATTCGTAAATCCTACGAAAAAAAAAAAAAAAAAAGATAAATAAAAAATTCAACAAATTGATTCACGATGCTTATTTTTTCAATCAATACTTTTTTTTTCACTGGTTAAATTCCGATAAAAGATAAAGTCAACTAAATTTTCTTTTGAAAAAAAAAATTAAATCTCCTAGTTAATATGAATAATTAAATAATTTAATTAAATATAATGCTGAAAATTTCTAGAAAGATTTCAAAATTCCAAGGAAATTTGATAATAAATTTTAGAAACATATAAATAAGCATCCATAAGAAATGAAGAGAATTCTATAGAAAAGGTCAAGCAATGACCTCTGCTTGGAAATAAACGTCTCATTTTTTATAACCCCCTAATCATCAAAGTAAAACATACTCCTTTTAACAAATGTTGCTGACATTTTTTACATTTGGCAACACGTTTAGCATAATCAAGTCCAAATTTTGACGACATTATAAATCAGTTTCACGTATTTCTATCTGAAATATGATCAATATTGACTTATTTCCTTAATTTTTTTTCACATAAGCAAAAAGAAAACTGAATCATTCATATGTCATTATCATATCATGGTACCAATTAAATCAAAAATTATCTCATTTGGTGTAGTGCCATTTAAATCGGCCAAACAAAATAAGTCCAGACGAAAGGAAGAGAGAAAAAACGGGAGGATATTACAAATCAATTTCACGTATTTCTATCTGAAATATGACTAATATTGATTTATTTTTCTCAACTTTTTTTACATAAGCAAAACAAAAACTGAATCAATAATATGATCATTATCATATCATGGTACCAACTGAATCCAGCGAATAAGTCTAATTTGGCATGGTACCATTTGAATCGATAAATAACTGAGCCTGGAAGAAAAAAAAGAGGAAGAAATGAATAATCTGCACAAAAGCACTACCTGAAATTAGTAGCATTTAGTCAAGACAGCGACACTTTTCTGCCCGTACCATAAATTACCCTTCGGACTTATTCTTTAAACATTAAATTCGCAAGTTTCACTAAGTGCGTGTTTTACGTGAGCTGAAACGTCCCGAAGCATTTTTTGCTAACCGCACGTTTGTTTCAAAAAATTACGACTTGAAAAGAGTGTACATCAATTCTAACTGAATTCTCGTATTCAATCGAATTCAATGAATCAGTCTTGAAAAATCGATCGTAGAAGCGAATGTATAGGCATGTTAAAACGACGTCTTTGTTCTCTGTCTCACTTTATTCACACGTGTACGTGACGTAACGTAAATGTTTAATCGTCTGATAAATTCAAAATCGTATCATTATCGAGCGCGCATAGCCTAGCGAACATGTAAACATATTGAAACAACGTATCTGTTGATTTACGTGACGCAAACGAACGTGAAGCAAACGTTTGATTTTATGATAAATTCAGACCACGTCATTACTGAGCGTGCATAGCGTGCAGAATGCATTCTGTATGTTAACTTTGCACAAATCGATTCGTGCGTATCTGTTCTCTATCGCACGTGATTTACGTGACGCAAACGTTTAATCTTCTGATAAATTCAAATCACATCATTATTTAGCGTGCATAGCGTGCACCATGCATTCTGTATGTTAACTTTGCACAAATCGATTCGTGTATGTGTGTGTGTGGGCGTATGTGCATGTGTGCACGTATATATTTCTGTGCATGTATGTTAATTTATGTCTGTTTATACGAATCCATCGTCATATTTGCATATTTTCAGTTACGTGTCTTCTGGACTTTTGATATGTTTTTCTAATATTCAAATCGATTCAATCTTTTGTAATTTGAAGGGAAAAAAAAGTATCGATTGACATGTCAGATCTTCGTTTTCCGCACTATTTCTCTTGCATTTTATGAAATTACGTTTGTGAAATTACTTGAACGTCAAATTCACGTCACGTAAATTCATGTAATATCATATACGCAAACGCGTGATAATTTTGATTGGACTGCGTCACGTTTTTGTATATTTTTTGTATATGCATTCGTAGATATGATTTAAGAAAAGGAAAAGAATCACTCAATAAATATTTCAGGTATCTTGTTAATATTTGGTATTTGACAGAAAAAAAGCAAATTATCTTAATTTATGAAATTTGATTTCAATTTCAATTAAAGTGAGACTTAAAAGTTTTGAGTTCCATCTTCTTTATCCTTTTTTTTTTACTCATTAACAAATTAGTAATTATAATTATTGTCCATTGCACTTATTTATCAAGTTTTTCGATTCGAATCAAAAGTTTGCAAAAATTATATGTATCAAAATAGTAAAATTATATGCATTAGAATTATACTATTGCCTTAAACATTAAAAGTTGAGCTGTTAATATTTTATTGGAACAAGTAACAAGTATATCTATTGTATGTTTAATTTTTTTTACATATTGTTGTTTTGATGTACATAATTTTTGCAAATTTTTTTTTTTTTGCATTACATATATTACATGGATTATATCATTTATTTGCGTTATATCGTATCGGAAATTAATTTGATTCAGTTTTATCGAAAATTTAATTCAATTCTAATTTCAATTAAAGTAGAACTTGAAAGTTTTTCTCTTCGCGATTACATATGCATATATGGAGCAGATCATTATCATATGGTGATCAGATCGCTCAAATATTAATGAAAGTGTCAAAAATGGGCCGTATATCAGATTTGATTCTAACAGTATTTCCGGCATTCGATGAATTGACATTCGTTGATGACGAAGAATTTTCGTCTGATTATCAATCATTTATTGTCGAAGTTATTAGAAATTTTCCTATATGAGATTGTCATTTTTCTTATTGATATCAGATTAATTGTTTTCTGATATTATACCTTTGTAAATATAGAAACTGTAGTCATCATTCTCAGCTAAAACATTCATTTATTTCTCTCTTTATAAGTATTTTTTCCAAAACACTGTATTAGTGTCGCTTGCTGTCATTATTAATTATTGCTTACTTTTATTTAAGAGTTGTATAATTCAATATAATTAAAAATTGTAGTTCTATCTGATATAGAATAGTCACAGTTAGAGAAGTTTATTGAAATATGAGTTGATCTATGAAAGATTCTTAAAAATTAAGAATGTATTGATTTGATTTGATCCCGATAATGTTCAAATAATCCTGAGGATTTTACTTGCATCGAAAATGCAATGTAGCAAATGTGAAAATTTGCAAGCTTTATGTAAGTCAAAAATGCAAGTGTCCGATTAAGGTTAGATGATTTGGGACAAAGTATTTCATTCTTTTCTTTTTTTTTTTTTTTTTTTTTTTTTTTTTTTTTTTTTTTTTGAGACATTTGCTATCTGATCAATAAATGAATGGTTACATTAAGGCTCTTATCAAATGGTTAGATTAACTGGATAAATAAATCATGTTATCATTTATGGTTAACATAGTAGTTATAGATCAATCTAAATTGCTCAGTATGAATTTGCAAACATTATAAGAATTTTTGTTAAAATAAGTTGTTGTCGTCGTAGCTATTGCATTCTCGGAATTTAATTGATTTTCTTAATCTTTTTTTCAGAAATTTTACTTGGGACATTTAAAAAAGAACGTGAAATACAATGAAACGCGAGAATCCAATCGATATGGAAGAAATGACAGAGGATGAAGATGGTAGTATTAGTAAAAATATTAGCAATGTTATATTCGACACAGATGATGGTATGGGAATAAATTTTGATGGCAACCAGAATGATGATGGTTTGAAATTTGCATATTTATGCTTTTGTTGGGGGGGAAAAAAACCTATTTGATTTGTAATCTATGTTGAAGATCTTTTTGACATGATGAATCCACCAGGTCAACAATGTCCTTTATTGGATTTGTATGATATTATAAATAATATCGCACTTGACAATAGTAAACAATAAGAATGAACAATATACGACGAATATAAGAAATACTGATAATGGTCTTCTGTTGAATTGTTGCTGCTGAAGCGTCGAATTATGTCTTTGTGGATCTATCGAATGAAGTGAAAATATTGTAGAGAGTTAATAGGAAATTGCTCCCGTCGAAAACGTTTGAGAGAATTCTCATGTCGATCGAAATTGTTGCGATGAAGCGTTGATTGTGATCGTTGCTGAATTGTCGAATTGAGTCGAAAATGTAGAAAACTGCTGTTGTCGAAAACCATTTGAGAAAGTTTTGGATCATATATATCCTTTCAGAGTTTCTCCTTTTCTGATCTCCAATTTGGAGCCTTATGATCTCGCTTTGTTCACTTGTTAAATGAAACTTTTGGCTGCAAACACTTTTGTCGTTTCGGCGGGAAACATGTTTATCCTTTGTTAATAAGCATGTTTCTCCTTTTAGTGGTAAACATGTTTGGCGTTTTCGGTAGTTCATTTGAAATTATCATCGCGCTTCAAACTTGGTTGATTAACCATCTTTCGGAATTTTTCAATAGCTTCTTTACATTTTAATGTTTCCCAATTTCCCCTCTCTAACTAACATCCAGAAATATAGAAGAAGAACTTAGGAGAAAACTGAAGAAATTGAACTTATATAAATTGTTCATTCTTGTTGTTTACCACTTTTTACCAGCAACTGTATATGTCCTACTAAACTCCCTACAATTTAATTATGCTGAAGTTGCAGGTATGATGGATTTCGATTGTGGTATAAATCCGGAAATTTGTGTCATATCGATCGGTAAGGACATTAGTGTATATGGATTAATGTTTTATTTTTCATTCTATCGCTGAATTGCATTGGGCTAGCATAATTTTTGAGCTTTTATTTTTTTTTAGACTTGAATGTTAAGCTCTTTGTCATCGATGATGCTTTTTGAAGCTTAAAATATTTTAAATTTTCCAAAATTTTGCTTTGGGAGAATGAGAAAAATTTTGATCTTTTTACAGATTATACTGCATATTTGCTTAAAATTAATATTTAAAAAAATTAGGCTATAGAATAATTCTAACATATTAGATATCTCTCCTCGATTTTATCAAGCTCTGAATGAAATGATGACTTATATTAGTATGTCTTAGAAATCCAGACATGATCATCTTGTGAAAATGCAATGGTACAGTTCATGAAAGACATGGTAGTAACATGAACAATTGTGATATTTCCCTTAATATTGAATGAGTTATGTTTTAAAAATCTAAAACTGATGGCCTAATGTATTTTATTTAATGCATATTGGAATGAAAATTTGACACGAATCTATTTAAATAAATAAACATTTAAGTCCTAGTAGATTTTGCCCTTTTCTGATATATATTTGTTGCTAAAGAAAGAATTTGTTACAATTGCATTCAAATCAATTCTCATTTTCACTCCTTAATATACGTGTTTGATTGCGTTTTATTTTTTTTTAGTTCCAAATTTTTCACTTAAAATTTCACTCTGTTAACTTCAAATTCTCTTCATCACCATTATTACAATAATTGTTTTGCATTGCAATAGTTGGACAATAGTGTGTTTCAGACTGTAGTATGTTTAGTAAATAGTAGTATGTTTCAAACTGTTGAAAAGATTGTCTAACGCATCCATTGAGATGGAAATCTACTAGAAATAGTAATGAATGAAATCTTAAATGAACTTTTAATTTCATTTTCCGGAATGCATATTTTTCAATAAATTATTCAAATGAGAAATTTTCATTTATTTTGATCATTTTTTTTTTGTGCTTTAAACGAATTGAACAATTTTAACGATAGAATGGTCGAAGAAGTTATTTCTGACTGATGAAATGAGTCGTTTGCTGATTTTAACTAGAAATAGGTGAGCAAATAGAGAAATTGGTTGTGTTTAATTTGCAGGAAGTGAGCAGGAAAAATCTTTTAAATGCTGAAGAGATGATTTGCAGCAAGTGTGTGAAGTGATGGTAGTTAGGAATAATTGAAAGAAATTAGCTTTTAGCGAAAGGAAGAATGTTAGAGCATCGAGGATGATGTGTTGTTGTTGATGATGATGATGATGCATCACAAAAGCAACTTAGGCTTGCTTAAGATCGAGAATTTCAGAGCTTGAACTATGTTTAACATACAGAATAGCTTATATTTATTATACATCTTGTAGCTGTCTTCATTATCCTTCAAAAATTTCTTTTTCGCATTCTTTCATTCTTATTTATTTTTCCTTTCATTCATTTTTAAAATTTTTCAACGATATATTTTTTCATAGTATTCAATTCTCTTTTCATTTCATATCTTTAATAACAATTTTCCATGTTTCTTTTTCTTTTGTCTCTTTCATCTTTTACATCAAAAATGAAAATTTTTTATTTCCAGTCTTTCTTTTTCAAAATTTTTAATCCTTCTTTTTCGTCTCTTCACTTACTCTTTCATCTTCTCATGTTTTGATATGTTCTTTTTGATGTAACTTTTTGAAAACATACAACATATAATGATCTGATCTGTGTTCCTCAATTGCTTTTTCTCCTATTCGTACATTGTATTCATTAAGTGCATTCTCATATGGTTTTAACTAATTTTAACTTCTTTTAGAAATTTTCAACCGTTAGAAAAATATGATGTTTTTTGTTTTTTTTTTTTTTTTTCTTTAGTTTCTTGCATTTCAAAAATTTTATTTCAATTTCACATCTGTTTGTTAATTGACTCATATGGTTCAGTTTTTTATCTTTTTTTATTTTTTATTTTTTGTTTATGATATATACAAAAAATAAAAAAAGCTTCTTTATCAAGTGTCTTATTTGTCGTTTTAGATCGGAAGTGAGAAATTTTCCTTTTATTTTTGAACATATATTAAAATGAAAATTGAGATCAGATCCATTTGATCCTTTATTTACATCTATCTTTCATTTCCCTTTAATTAGTATCTGACATATTGTGAGTAGTTTGAAATTTTTTACTATCTTGCGTTCTGTTCCGAATAAGTTATTTGGTGTAATTTTAATGTTTTAGTTCTGTTCTGATTTTAGTTACTCCTATCTGATCTGATAGTCATCAATCTATTATGGATAATTTTTTACATTTTTTACATTTTTTTTTGTTATATATTTTGTATCGATTTTTTTTTTGGTTAACTTGAGTTGGTCATTATCCTACTGATTATCCGTTTAATTATTGTAGTTTATTTTGACATTTTTTTATTTTTTTTAAAGTTTTCTTTATTTGTTTGGCTAATTTTTTTTAGGGATAAATTATTTAGTTGTTTGTATTTTTAGTATAATAAGCTATGACAGGTTTCGGTTTTTATTGGTAATTAAAATATGTTTTTGTTAAAGTTTCGTAAGTATCGTAAGTTGGAATACAGTTATTATCCTTTGATGGAATTTTTCGGAACATTACCGGAGGATTTATTGGTGATTATCATTTGAGATTTTCATTGAATTGTCAACAAATTGTTAATCGTTAGTACCTGACACGATGTCGATAGTATGAAATCTTTTTATTTTATAGACAGTAGAAATTTTGCATAAATTTTAGACACATAAGTACATCGTATTATAAAATTATGTTAATTACAAGATCGTAGTATTTTCCTTAGAAAGCTGTATATCTTAAAGCATTACATTAAATTGGTCTTGATAATTTAACCAATTAATTAAATAACTTTCAAGAAGTTTTCAGACTTCATTTTCCTCCATACTCTTTTTTCTCATTATCATTTAAGGAAGCTTAAAATAAATAGATGATTCATTCAAAACTTTACTTCCCTTCCATTATTTTTTCTTGAAATCTTGTGAAATAATCCTGTGAAATTGATACAAGTAGTTCAATTTCCTCTTCTATTCTAATTCTTCGTTTCAAATAATTCAAAATGACAAATGTAAAGATCCAAGTGTTCTTGACCTACTAAATAATTAAAATGGCATTATTTCTAAAATAAAATACGAAAAATTGTAGATGTATACAAATGACAATGGTGAAAGGAACGAAAAAATAGGATAAACAAGAGGATATTCAGTCTACTTTTATTGATTTTTATATTATAACTTAAATACTTTTGATGAGTCATGCTCTCTTCTTTAATTGAATTTCTTCGTATGAGCAATTATTATGTTCGAATAGAATAGCAATTTTAACTTCTACTAATTGCTTACCTTTTTTTTCATGTTTTTAAAGAGTAATTGACTTTTCATTTGCTAAAATGAATTGGTTCTATTTGATTTTCGGCGAAAAGCATATATAAAAATAAACATTTTTTGAAAGAATTTATTTTAAACAAGATGGAATGTTGGAAGTATAGAGAAGACATCATAAAGCAACAAAGACCTGGTACATTTTTTTTCCGAAAAGACACATCTTTTTCAAATTTGACGGAAAAATGTTCAATTAGAAACAATCAGAAACTTAGAACAATTCAAATTCTCATTTATACATCCTGAAATTCCGATTATTCCTGGAATTTTAGTTCAAAATTTTTTTTTAAATCAAGAATATTATTATAGGTATAATTCCTATCGTAAATTGTACGAATTTGAAATAATATTATGGAAGAAGTGAGCAGCAGGAATTACAGATAGAAATTAAGTATTCTTATCTGTATTTCGGAATGTTTCAAAATAGTTCATAGGTAATATTTGCAAAATAACGTTAATATGTGGCATTAAATATATCTTAACTTTGTCAAATCAAGATTGTCACATTAGAGAGAAGGATATTTTGATCAAGTTTATATTTATAATGAGATGTAATTTTTGAGAAATTTTCATGCTTATCTTCTGTTCTAGCTTAAAAGCAAATAATGATTGGTTGTAAATCAATCGAAAGTAAAATTATAGCTATTTTAATTTAGCTTTTTTGAAATGCTTATAATAGATCTCTCGAGAAAATTTGTAGTATTTTCTAATATGCCGCATATCTGTTATCCTACATTTTTTTTTTCGAATTTCAAATGATATAAGTTTTTAATATATTTATATATAATCTTCTCTTTTTTTGCTTTAAAAATTTGAATGGAATGCTTGTATAATTTAGTAGTTGTATTGATGAAGACGAAATTTACTTTTTTTATCTATTATTAGCAGGATTTAATTATTCTCTTCAAATTGTAAAGTAGTTGTTTCTGAGGTCTTAAAATTGAAGTTTACAATTTAATTACTTTTTTTTGCTTCTTGAAAATTCGTTCTTAGCGCAATATGAGAATCGAAGAAATCTGTTGAATGATTCGATGATCTCTTCTTCCACAGCTCATCTTTTTCTCATGTTGATAACATTGCATTTTTTTTATTCAAAGACGAAGGTAAATATAACCTTACTAGGCCTTTAAAAGTAATGATATTAGTAGAATCCTCTAAATTATATTTTACTAGGCTTTTGAAAATAAAAATATTTATAGGAAAAACGAAAAATTTTTCCTAGCAGGTTATCTTTTTGAAAAATTTTTTCATTCTGTGCTAATTTATCTTATTTTGATATTGCCTGAAGATTTTTTCATCTTTATTCTATTGTTTGGAAACTCTATTCGAAGTTTTCGATAAGATATAAAATGATATATGAATAATTATTATAATTTGATAATAAATTATTAAAAATATTACAGATTCGTTGAAATATGGCGAATATAAGCAATCTCCAGATCTACATGTTGTCCGCGTAACTCAAAAGGAAATTCTTATTGATGCTGTCACTTTTCATGAGCGTTCCTTGCAAATCGATTTTCATTGTTTGTAAGTACATTTATCGAAGGAATTTTCTTTTTTTAAAATATCATTTCATTGTTTCTTCTTTTTTTCTTTTTTTCCTTTTTTTTTCTTTTTTTTTTTTTAAACTTACAAGATTGGATTGTATAGTTTTCTTCCTTTTTATTTTTTTGGAAAAAGAAATAAGATTAAATATAAATCTTGTTTGAGACAGTTGTTTATGAAATACGTTGTTTAACGATTATTTTTAGAAATATTGATGAAATAATTTTATTTTCTAATTTTTTTCTCCCTTTCTTTTTTTTTTTTTTTTTTTTTTTTTTTTTTTTTTTTTTTTTTTTTTTTTTTTTTTTTTTTTTTTTTTTTTTTTTCAATAACAGATGCAGGTCATTGGAACAGTTAATTAAACACGAAAATAACAACAAAATAATTGTACTTTTTTTTTTTCCAAAAAAAGAATGGAAAACTTAATATAAAAATGAGAAGTTATTCAATATTATATTTAATAATAATTTATTACTGTTAATATATACATATATATAATATTAAATTTACGATCATAATAGAATTTTAATGAAATTATTGGAAAGTTTATACAGAGAGTTACTCTCATGTAGTTGTTTTGATTTCTCATTTAATTGTTTTTTAGATCAGATGCAGATCCAATTCTGTTAAAGTATGGAGTGGATAAATCGGTGCAACTTATTTGGCATGCAGAACTTGCACATGACATAATACCAGAGGAGTGCCAGATGCGTTCAGATGATCGAGAATATGTGCTAAAGAAGCGGGATCCAAATCAGTGGAGTTCAGGCTTATTGCAATGTAACTCATCTAGTGCCTTATCGGCCTTACGTTCCTCATCTACAACATCATCTCATGCATCGTTAGTTTCTTTTTTATTTTCTCATTTTATAACTCCAACTAGTTTTATAACGCTAAATTTGGATATTGGCTTAAATTGTAAATTTTTCATTACTATCAACATTTTTTTCTAGTAATATTATCTGATTTATTGATTTTTAAAAATTTTTCTTTTTTTTTTCGGATAATTTTAAATTTTTATAGACGGCCCAGTATTTCATATCGTTACATTGGTTCCTCAATTGATCGATCAGGTTTACCCCCTACGGGGCAATCTTCGAGTTGGATTTCTTCACATGCTTCACATGTTTCTAAATATCAACGTACCTCCCACTATCCTACTAGTCGAATTCCGTATTCACCACAAACCTACAGTTTTAATATATATGGAAATTGTCCATCAACAACGCTAAGATCACAATCAACAAGTTCAGTCTTGCGAAGGTTGCAATTTTTAATTTGTTTTTCTAAAATTTTCATAAATGATATTGTAGAATAATTTCAAGCAAAAAAAAAATCTCTGAATTCGCTCACAATTACTTAAACATAATTATATGATATCTGAAATGATGTTTTTAATATGTTTTTAATACGATATTGTTACATCGAAATGAAGTCAAATTTGTAATATTGAATCCAGTTTCTTTCATATATTATCGTCTTAATTGGATCGTACAGCCAAAATATGATTCCATATTTTTTCAGATCATCCTCATCGTCACTGTTTTCATCGGCTTCTTCAGCTTCTTCAAATATTGCTCAAAGTTCATTGAATGATGTGCAATATTCATCAAATATTGCATTGAAACAAACTGTTCCTTCGTCGGCATCTCCAACAAGCCGCCCAACAGCCAAGGTTGTTAATTTTTTTAGAAAAAATGTGAGCAAATTTAAGTATATATATGTACTAATAAAAAATTTGAAGTCTATTATAATGATATAGGAAATAATTTATATTTTGGTCCTTTTCATCATATCACTGAGAATATATGTAATTTTGTCCACTCTAAATTCAGAAACTAAGATTTCGTTGAAATTATTTTTTTTTTTAATTATGCAAAAACATGCTAATATTTATTTAGGTCGAGAAATTTAAAACAAGAGATTAGAAGAAGCAATAATTCTATTTATAGGTGTTGCCATATGATGAGCAAGGAACAGTGGTCGATTGTGGTTTTACTGGTCTGCGGAATATTGGGAATACATGTTTCATGAATTCTACTTTGCAGATGCTTGTCAATTGCAAGGAACTTCAAATTTACTTTAGTGGTGCGTATTTGAATGCTTTATTTAGTAACTCTATACTTATTTGCTTTCTTAATTTTTAAACATATATTTATTATAGGTCTTTCTGTGTGAATATATCTTTTTGAAGGGTCTTTTCTTTTAAGTATATATCTCTGAATTTTATATCTTTGATATGTTGTTATAGAATCTTTTATTTCCAACGCTTCTTACCCTTTGGTTAAACCACTGATTAATTAGCTTGATATATAAAATCAGAAATTTTAGAGAGTAGTAGTTAGAAGTAGACATGAATAAAAAATTTCAAACTGCGTTTCAGTGACATCTTCGCAATTTATATCGTAAAAGGTTTCCCTGATGTTTAGGAGGTTATTATAAGAAAGATATCAATGTTACGAATCCACTTGGTTTTGGTGGACGTTTGGCAGAAGTTTTTGCGGAATTCATGAAACAGATGTGGAATGGTATGAATCGCGCATATGAACCAACAAAAATAAAGGTATTCGATGTTATTAGAATTATAAAGTTAAATCATTCATATTTCTAATCACGTAAGTCATGTAAATTTTCATTCAGATTGGATGCATTACCTTAATTTTAAGTAATTTATTGGAATTCATAATATACATGGTTATTAACAAAGAAAAATGATGTATATAAGGTTTGTGTTATAGGAGTTAGTTGCCGAGAAAGCTACGCAATTTGCAAATTTCGCCCAGCATGATGCCCATGAATTTTTGAGTTTCGTGTTGGATGGATTACACGAAGACCTTAATCGAGTTCGAGTGAAGCCTACAACAAACACAATTGAAGCCGAAGGACGACCGGATATTGAAGTATGGATTGTTCCAAAATTTAAAACCTTGATTTGCATTTGATGAACTTCCATTGTAATAATTCGTTAAGGTTTCACGTGAAGCATGGCGTAACCATCTATTACGTAATGATTCCATTTTCGTGGATCTCTTTCATGGCCAATTAAAATCCAGACTTCAATGTCCGAAATGTAATCAGGTAAATTCACTGAGATCATTTTGATTTTAATTTTTTTGAATGCAAATTTCAGCCATTAATTCAAACTGAATTTTTATTGAAGTTTACGTTTTGGAATTTGTGTTTACAGTCACTTTCTTAATATTTTTCATTGTTTTCTTTTCTCTCTCTTATATTTTAACTTTAATTTTCAGATATCCATTACTTTCGATCCATTTGCTTATCTTGCTGTACCTTTTCCTAAAGAAAAGCGTTCTTCTACAGTATATTTTTGGCCTCTCGATCCATGTCTTAAGCCAGTTCGAGTATGTATTTCGTATTTTTTTTTAGCAAGTTATATAGAACAAAGGATTTTTCTATGCTTTCAGTCATTTTCACGCATATTTTCCAAGCCGGTTTCTATATTTATTCTCTTTTACTTATATTTAACACAGAAAAGTTAATTACAGATTACTGAAAACTGTTGGTCTTTCTTACATTATATCTGTTGCAGATTGTGGTGCGATATAACGCAGATGGCAAAATTTCAGAAGTATTAGATGCATTATCTCGACTAGTTAACGTAAATCCAAAGGCTGTAAGTTTTGAATAAAAAATGAATTAAAATTGCAGTAATGAGTTAATTATAGTAATATTGACGGTTTGTTTCTAAAAATTTAATTAAAATTTAGAATTTTTAAAGCCGATATAAAAACTTTAATTTTAGATGCGCATAATTGAAGTAAATAACCATCGTATTGTTCGTGCATATAATCCGGATGATAGTGTGAACAACATACTTACCACAGATATTATTTATGTGTGAGTGAGAAATTTTTTTTAATTTAACACCTGTACTCAGAATTTTTTCTAAGCACTTAAATTGAAATTTTAATTTTTTATAATTTGGTGATTAGTAATATTTTATCAGCCCTAAGTGTTTGCATTGGATTTCAGAATATTGTAATATTTTTTCTTTTTTAATGTTTAAAGAAATGGATACTAGCATTAAAAAAATACCATTGAAAAATGTGAAATTCTTATGAACAAGTAAACTCATAGGGTATTATTTAAAAATATGTCTAATTAAGAGTTTGAGATTTGATTTTTTCAGAAATGCTTAAAATTCTGTTTCCGAAAATCTCGGATCTGGTTAAAATTATTATGTTTGATGGATCATTATAAATGATGATAAACGATTGTTTCATTTTTTTAGTTGGATCATTTTAATTTATCAGTTTCTTTTCAGTTTTCAAGTACATGATCCTTATGATTGCAATGATGATATTGTTGAATTTGCCGTTGTTCAACGTCTTCTCTATCGTAAGGGTATTGGTCGTGCTTGTGCTTATTGTCAGGCTGCGGATGTAAAATTGAAAACTTGTGAGCGTTGTTATGATGCCTTCTATTGTAATCGGTTTGTTTTATTTTATTTTATTTTTTATTTTAATTTTTTTAGATGTACATTCACTATTTCGATGCCTTTTTTGAAGAGACTTATTTCGTTACATGCATTATATGAAAATAAATTTGTTCCAAAACAATTTCGAAATAGTAGGTGAATGCGTAAAAATTAATTTTTTTTTTCTTTTTGCATTCACAAATTTAATTATTAACAGAGAAATACAGAGCAGAAAAATTCATTTATTCTAATGTAAAATTATGATTACACTTGATTTTATCATTATTTTCTGTTATAGGAATATTAGCTCCAATCCGAACACAATTATCTAATTGCAAAATAAAATGCATAATGCATTTCTATCCCTGTTTCCGAGTATTTATTTACGATATAAAAAGCAAAGATTATCGTATTACTATTTGAAATTTATCTCTTATATCAACAAATACTTAATTTCAATAATACCATAAACATTGTTATAATTTAATATCTTGTTTATACCGTTATTGCACTTCATATTAATTCAGAAGTACATATTATATAGGAAATGTCAATAATAATTCTGATAAAGAAATATTCTGATTAATTTTTAATTTTATTTTCCCGAATAACCTAGTGAAATTTTTTCTTATTTTCTCAGCGAATGTCAAGTGGCGGATTGGCCGGATCATAAAATCAGCTGTAGATCGCGTACTCAAGCAGAAGCTGTCGGGCAACCGTTCATTATTTCGTTACCTAAAAAACGAGTCACTTATTCGAATATTATGCGGAATTTGGAAAGTCGTTGCAAGTTAGTTCTTTCGTTCTATTTTCCATCCTTTGGGAATAATTATTTATCAGTGAAGTATCGCAGAATTTGATCAAATATCTGGTATAGTGTGAATTGCATATTTGTTACGGGTCATGCTCATTTTTATATTTTTGATAGCCGATAAGATATTTTCCTTATACATAATGACAAATATAGTATTCGATAAAGATATTATTACAAATGCAATAGAACTCATGAGTTTGAAAAAATTGTTACTATATACGGATGATAAGTTCTGTTTATTCTTTGCTCAGAGTACTTTTTTTCTTTCCTTTTTTTTTTTTGAAAAAAAAAAAGAGAAAAGAAAAAAAAACAGAAAATAAGCATATATGTTTTAATTCCTTTCTATTAATTCATTATATAATTTTTCTAGACATTCAGTTAATGTATTCCAACCACCAATTGAGAACAATAATGATGCATCGATTGATCCGTTGGAATCTCGTGAATCATATATGGGTTCGAGCCCATGCTTTTCAGCATCTGCTATTAATGGAAATATTGATGATTTACCGGTATAATCACATATTTTTTATTCCATTGAAAGTGAAAATTTTCCCGAGAATTTATACCTAAAAATCATTTGCGAATTAGATCGATAATATGGCAAGCATGAAGTTTAGAAAAAATTTTCATTCATCTTTTTCTTGCTGAAAGTCTATTTCCATCACTGCAGATAGAAATAGCTCCTGTTGCGGCGAAAAGACAAATGGTTCTTGGCGAGCCACGAAATAAATCACGAACGGAATCGAAACTATTCTTAGTACGTAAACTACAACAATCAGATGCTGTTATTGGCGATACATTGGTTGACTCACGTTCTGATGGTAAATTTTGATATCTTTCCTCTTTAGAATTTTCTGAAACAAATAATTTTTTAATTTGATGTTTTGTTTTTCTAGTTTCGCTATGACGGACCTGCAAGAAATTTGGCATTTTTATAATAACCATCGACTGATAATTTTTTGTACTTTTGTAGGATTTTCAAGAAGCGGTATATGTCTATTAAAATTTATCAGCGCTTTAGTTTTACTGGAGTAAAAACTAATTTCTGTATGATCGTTATGCAAAATGTAGCAAAATTTTTTCTTTGAATTATAGAAATTAATTTACAAAAAATTAAATTGAATTTTGCATAAAATATCTATTTGGATTGTAAGAATTAGAGAATATCTTTGTATTTAATTTTCAGCTGTCCTGGATTTACCGAATGGGACTTTCCTGTCTATTAATTGGTGGAACTTGAAATGTGGTAAAGAATATTTAACAGTTGAAACAAAAAGAGATGTTGTAAGTCACTATGTATGATTAATATTATACATGTCTTACTTATTTTCACTTCTTTTTAAGTTAAATTCTGAAACTCTGAAAGATTTTAGATAAAGATTTCGTACAAAAATTCAAGTTGTCTTTTTACAGGATATCGATGTCGAAAAAACAGCTTATTATCAGAAGATGTCGTCATCAATGGCAAGTTCGAGTAGCATTGCTTCAAATCCATCGTTGTATGATATGTTGGCGATGTTCTCAGAAACGGAACGGCTTAAGCCGGAGGAATCTTGGTGTGTTTTATAATTTGCTAGTTCCACTAATTTGATCACAGTAATTGAAGTTATGCTTCTATTGTCACTAAAATTGTATCATATTCAACAGAGAATTTTTTTTTTTTTTTATTGATGAAATTATTGTAGCTTAGACATACTAACATATGGGCTTCTTGGAGAAAATTTTCAATGCCAATTGTTAAACATTTTGCTGTAAACTAGTAGATGGTATTGAGCCGTGGAATTATGACGCTTGTAAGTAATAAGTAAGTAAGTCTTTTTTTAAATAAGTCTTACTCTTTTTTTTTCTCATTTTCAGGTACTGCAGCAAATGTAAAGAACATGTGGAAGCAACTAAGCAACTCGTTCTATACCGCTTACCTCCAATTTTAATCATCCAGTTGAAACGTTTCATTTACACAACATCACTGATGACAATACATCGCCGTTCCAAAGATGATCGTCCCGTTCGATACCCTCTTGAAGATCTCGACCTGGCTCAATTTTTATCCGACACTGCTCCATCAGGACAGGTTCCATATTTAACTTAGAAATGTCAAAGACATTTGCGTTCTTTAAAAGTAATGTCAGCGAATTAGGCTAGTTTATTTCCAAAATTTCATTTCATTTAAGATAGTTTTTTCTTTTTTCCCCAGAAAAATACTGTGGAAAACTAATGTTTCATTTGGTGCACTGTTAATAAAAGTGTATATAATTCATTCCTTACATTTTACAGGAAACGAAATATGATTTGGCAGGTGTAGTGTGTCATTCTGGGAGTAGCTATTTCGGACATTACATATCGTTGGGTAGACTACTAAGTACTGATGGAAAGACGACTGAAATTGGTGATTTCTTTAAATTTCATTTTTTATATGCACATGCATAAACGACAAAAATATTTTGTTATAGGTTTACTCAAACATAAATTTTAATTTTTCACTCAGATATTAAATTTTTGACGGATTTTTATAGGAGCATATAAATGCATGTTTTATAGATTGGCGTAATTTTGATGACTCGATTGTCACACGTGCCCAACTTTCACGTGTTCAAAATGATGATGCTTACTTGCTATTTTATAAACAGCATGGCACAGCAACGCAAGATTTGCTCAAGAAACATTATGGTATTGGATAATTCTTTTTTTGATTTGGCAATTATCTTTTCTGTTTCCTTTTTGTAATGTTATCGGCCTATAGCCGAATTCTTTTTATACAACTTCATCTTTGATTTTTATCATAAATTGCATTATTTTTTTTATAACTGGTTGATGACATGCGGTGATAATTGATGGTTCATTTTTGAGTTGTTTTCCTATTCCATTCATTTAGATTAAAAGACTGCATTTTCTTTTCTTTCACATTGCTCTTTTTTGTGCCCGTTTACTATTTATATTTTTCCTTGTCTTGATGAAAGATTCATGAATTATTTTATACTTAAAAATAGGTCTGACAAGACCGAAAAAATTATTTCTGGTAAGCCATTTGGTGGGCGATTAATCTGTGGTTCGAATTTCTTTCTTGCTTATTCTATTTTGGTTGCTGAAGAATGTTTCTGAGAGAGTAGAACTTGCTCGGTTAAACGAATTTCAAATATTTTGTCTCTTTTACGCACACTTACTATAAGATTCATCTGTAATGCTGAATAGTACTCTTTCTAAAGATTCATGAGAATTTGAATTGTTAAATCTATGTTTTTACATTTTAGCACTTGTTATAGCAAGAATTTTGAGAACACTAATAATCATTATTTTTTAATCTAAAAACAGTCAATACAAAACGGGAGCAATGAGCACAAATTGAATCAAAGTAGGCAACTATAATGAATAATAATTCCTGAAATTTATTACAATGAGGAGGACAAAAATAATGAGAATTTATTGACTTGCTTCATTTGAATATATAGAAAGATCATGAGAAGTGAGGAGGGAAGATATATGCACTGCGTTCGCAAAAAGCGATCTATATCAGTTTTGTGTCAAATGTTGATAAATCAGATATAAGAGTTATATTAGAAATTGGTTTTATATGGAAATAATCTATTATTGGTTTTATAGTTTTTGAGTCAGTGTCATATCTCGAATACCATCATCCGTTATTTTGTTCAATTCAAAAGTTCCAACTGAAGAATAATATCCGCTTTCATCTACTGATCCATTTAAACTCGATATGTGGACCTAGAAAACATAATACATAAATGTGAAAGACATGATAACTGCCTAGGAATTGTTCGTTCGCCAATTAAAACTGATAAATGATATCGAGATTTGCTGAATAGGTAGTTCATCATGTAAAGAGCTATGCTATCAATGCTGCTGATAAGCTAATATATTTAAGCAGAAGTTTAATTGTTCCATAATTTAATTTAGTCTTGTAAGGTCAGGATTTATCGTTTCAAGCATTTTGCTTTCTTGCTACTACACGAGAAAAAGTGATGCCCGTCGATTGTGGAAGAGCAAGATATGTTTCTCATTCGTTCGTATTCTCTTCATAATCGCAATTACTATGAGATTCACTGTCTTCAAACTGTCACTTATGCAAAACTTTTTAAAAAAACCTACTTCAGTTATTGTGACTTTCCCAAACTCATAATCTCGATATTTCTCCAACAACTTCGTCACATCCATTCTTCCTCTTTTCTTCTTCTTTTCCCACTGTAAAACTGCAGTTTAATTCTTGATGAAATAATATTAGATTACAAACAATCGAAATAAATTTCTTCAAATCCTATAATATTGACCATATATCTGGTATTCATCAGAGTTAGATGTATCTTTACTGAATCCTGCTGAGGAGCAAAACCTGTATCGCTCATCGCTTCTGCTATTGTATTTACGACATCGGAAAGTCTGAAAAGGAGCGAATTCTTGGTGAAAATATGAATTTGATAGTGTCAAAAAAAAGTGAAATAAATTTAAAAAATCAAAATAAAAACTGAAATTTGAAAAATAAAAAAACGAACTCATCTGAAGAGGTTAGTGCATACAATACATGAACGCGAGTAGGATCATCATTCATGATTTCAAGTCCTTTAATTTCCACTTCCAGTGGTTTACCATTCAAGATTTCTCTTAAATATTTAGTCGATAAAAACAATTCGGAACATCAGATTGTACTGATTTAGGCAACTTCACATATGGGTGAATGAATAAACACATGACTGTTGATTGAATACCGAACTAAATAATTCATTAACTGAATTCCCTAACTAATGCTCTCATTTTTTATGGCAACATTTATGGTGACAATTTTGCTTCAGATAAAAATAATGTCCCAATGGAACGTTTTCACCAAATCTATACATTATTCTCCAACTATACTACCTTTTATCTGTAAATTTAATTTTCAAAAATCTTAACTATATTTGAGGATATAAAATTATTTTAGTTAACATAAGAAAATATAAATGAGAACTAAATGGTAACCGAAAGCATTAACAGGACATATAAATTGAAATAAATTTAGATGAAATACCTCACGCGCGTATTGATTACTGTTTCAAGTGAATTCGATATTGATTTTTCTTCATCACTGTCCAACAATGATAGCATTGTTATCGTCAAATGTAATTTTCTTGGTTGTTGAAAGACAGCTTCTTCTCTACATGAATCCTATAAGGAAAAACACTGAAAAATCTAGAAAGCAATGTATACAATTAACCATGAAGTTTAGCGGAAATACTTTGAAAAAAAACATTGGCAACCTTTTTTTCATGACATAAACTACGTTATGAAAGGATAAATAAGTCGGAACAAATTATCTCTAAGAAGTAAAAAGAAAAATTCTGTTAAAAAAGATAAAAATAATATGTTTACCGACAAGTCCTCATCATTTTTAATTGTATCCATAAATTTAAGAAAATTGTCTTTAACAATCTCATGCGTCATAGGAATTGATATAAAATGTGTGTAGGAGGCTCTACCACGTGCTTCATGAATTATTAGTTGAATTCTATCATGGCAACGCATTATACTTTCTTCTGATGTCATTGACACGATTTCTGCAAAAAAGCTGTAAGATAAAATATGCAAAATTTCAAGTAAATGTAGGAATCCTCAAATAATATAGACAGCTATATGGGAATAATTGTCTTGAATATTATTTTAATATAGAGTTAGGTGATATCAGATCCCATCATTGCTACTAGCTATTTTAGATTAAAACTGGAACTGAAGCATGGAGGACACATACATAAATTTCGTTATATGTCTTGAAGAAGATTTGACCTTATCGCCTATATCAGTGCAGTATTTCAGGAAAATAAAAAATACATTTAACATGTTATGCCAATTTCCTCCAACGATGGCAGCAATATAGAAAACTACAAGTCGAATAGGCAAAGTGAAATCTCTTGAATATTCTTCCTAAAAACTGATATAATTAAAGGTATTAAAGGATATTATTACATACCTACAGGACGTCTGTTTTTTTTCTTCATCGGAAAATTCAACCGGCAGCTTGTCTCTTCTTCAATTTTCCTTTTCATAGATCCTTTCGGTCCGATTACAAAACGCCGTAGAGGAACGGGGATTTCAATCCTTAAACAAGTTAAATTTCTTGATACTAATATATGAAATTAAATAAAATAATATGAAATTATAAATGAAAATCAAGTCAAAGTGCAAAATGTAAAACTATAAATAAGCGATTAACAAACACCAGAATTATTCTTCGGTATTTTCAACGATATAAACAATATCTGACCTATTTTTAATATGAATTATTTGAATTATTTTTAGTCACAATTTGATACCTTTATTGCTTACATCATGTAAGTTCAACGAAAACACAAATGTCTTTGAAAATCAAGTGCTGATAATATCTTTTATTTCAAAAAATAGGAGTAGTAATATAAGCAGTAAAAAATTACTTAGCTATCCATTTCTTTGTTTTTTTATTATAATTTACAACAAATTCTTCGTTTCGCTCCAGTTGATCTTCGTCTGTTTCATCGGCTATATCTGTTGTTAAGAGATCACTCGACTCACTCGTCATTGATCCGATTTCATCAGAGCTATTTAACGCATCCTCTGCAATACTTCTTCATATTTGTTATAATTCAAAAATATCATCAACGAATTCAAGCGATAGAATCCGAAATTTAGCGGAAATATGAAATATTCAGCAAAATATACGTTATATCATCATTATAAACAAGAAACATTATCTAGTAACAAATGAAAACATCGATGGAAATAGATCGCATACTAACAGATTGTTACTGGATTAGAATAATCAGTATATATTGTATATCAGAATATATATATATATATCAGAATCTATATCAGTATGTTCAACACCTAAACTTATAACTTCCTAAACTTGTAACTTTCGCTTACTGAAATGACTTTTTTAACTTCTTCGCATTCCGTTTAGAATTTCAATAATGCATATATTATTCGAAAAATGAAAGCAAGTTAACTGATGGTGCAACAAACCAGCTGAATTACAAGAATCGCTTTCGCCGTATAAATCGGCTGTATCACCAGTTCCAAAATTTACCTCATATTCATTTCTAAAAAACAACAACGAAATCATTCAATAAACATCCTGACTTCAGAGGACTATTAAAATGTGAAATATGATAATTCCCAAGAACGGAATATGATAATTTGCTAAATTATAAAATATGATAATTTAATAAAATTCTGCTGAATACTAAAAAAAACCACGTCGAAAAAAAATTTTAATAAATTGCTATTTAATTCTGAAAATAGGATAAATCAGCAACTGAACTAGAGAATTAAACTAAACTAATAAAGAGAAGAAAAAAATAAAAATAATTGAAACGGATATGATAAGCACTATCTTTCCATCTTCCTGTCTCATATATATGAGCAAAAATCCAAATATAAAATTCACGAAGCAGTTAGAAGCGACACCACATCTAGTCTATCCTTTCATTGTTCGATTGTTTTATGTTTTTGTGAAGTATGACAAGTATAAATGATACATGAGAATCTCGTATAACCTTCCTATGATTATTCGAATCTCAATAAATCTTTGAACTCGATAAAATAAGTGTGCTAAATATTTCAAATTTGAATATGGTTCTTTTAAGCTTAAATTTTTAAATCATTCTAAAAATCCCAGATCTGCTATACAAGTTCAATATAAGTTTTTATTTAAAACATAACATATGAATTATCAAACATCCTTATGTTTTATTAGTTATATATTTCTTATATGCATCATTAGTATCAATGTAGTACTAATTAAATATGAAAATATTGGCACTAATAAATCTTGAAATAACATGTTCGAAAATTTGCAAAAATCAATGATGATACAAATTTTTCCAACCTTCGTGTTGTTTGAAAATTACGCCTATAAATACGGCCATCAATTTCATATGTTGGAACGAATAACGGGAAATTCATTGATAAAGTGACTGATAAATTATCTGTAAATTATAAATTATATTATTTCTATTCACTTCTGCAAACAATAATTTCTCATTTCAATCAATTCAAACAATTCAATTTAATTTATTCAAAAATGAACTTAACTTATGAGTTCATTTTTTTTTAAAATAAATTTCAATAGATATCATTATTCTCAAGTTTGAATAATATTACTATGAATTATCAAATTAATTGCTGGAAACCATTTATACGATTATAACTGGCACATGAATAATAATGATATCATAAGTAATGATGATTCTGCTACGCGTAAATTTACCTGCGGTTTCTCGATAATTTCTGGGAGATAAATTTATCTGCAATTTTAAATTTTCAAAAGAAGAGTTCAATAATGAATATGTCAATTAAATGACATTAAAAAAGGTCGAAAGAGTACCATATATCACAAAATAAGTTACCTTTTTGAAATGATCCAAGTACTGATCGTTGGAAATGTTTGAACAATTTTATCGCTTTTCCCGATAAGCGCATCAATTTCAGGAATGAAATTTGACATATATTATGTACGTAACCTACAAAGACCTACATTTAATAAATCGGTATTTAAAAAAAAAAGTCAATTTTCATTTGTGTGGGTAACATGTGTTGCGTTTGTCATATAAGAACTTCTGGAATCTTGCTTTGCTTCATGCATGAACATACGTGAACACACGTAGACATTTAGGACAAATAATATTTTGAGGAATTCATCTCGCACGTGAAATACGTCATTTACAAACGTTAAAACGCATTTCACATGTTTAAAACTATCTTGTTGGTAAAAGATAAGCGGCCGCTACCCGAGCCGTCTTTTCCCACTCGGGTTTTCTGAAACTTTTTTCTTCTTCTGGATCCGATTTGGAACTTATGTTTGAGGCTCTTCCTGAATTTTATTAATATCATCTGTGGGTCGATTTGAGATGAGACGGAAATTTCATCTCTGTACATTGAGTTGATATGAAATTTAGTTTAAACTTCTGAATTGAATTAATCGTTCCAAATTAATTATTTAAATAAATTTAAATCCATTCGCTGCTAACTATTTATGTTATTCGTCATTTTTCTGTATAATTATATGCTGTTTCCGTTACGTTTTCATTAATAAATTTTTATCGCTTATTTACTTTCATACATTTATTAGCAATAATCGGATAGGAAAAACGAATATGTGGAAGGAAGAAATAAATGAAATATATAAGAAATATTGCATAAATAAGATTTACAATTAACTATTTAAGCAATTGATTTGCTTTTTCAAGATTTGATGCAGAAATTTTTGTACTTCCAGAGTATTGTTATGCATTTTTGGATGAATTTTAATCAATCGTTTTTTATATGTTCAGTTATTTAAACTATAATATATAGGTATGTTTTTACCGTCTTTTTTCATCTTTAGTTTTTATTTTTTTTTTTTTAAATTTCATTCTCCTTCAAACTCAAGTGTTACAGTTTTATGAATGCCTGACAACATAACAACAACAACAACAACAACAACAACAACAACAACAACAACAACAACAACAACAACAACAACAACAACTGCAACCGTATCAGTAACAGCAGCAACAGCAACTTCACCAATTACTGATAATCGTATCGCAGAATTCTTATCACGAAGACGTGGTATAGGGAAAACATTACCTGTTGGTTGGAAACCATTATTGCCGCCTACAGATGCTGTACGCCGAAAAATACTGGATCAAATTATAACACGACGGAAAGAAGAGGAAAGAGGTTTCTTATTTTGAATTAAAAAATTTTTAAGAAATCCAAAAGAATTTTTTTGATTTAATCAAGATGAGAAAGACTTTACTTAATTGAAGTGAAAAAACTGTAGTCTAATTTCGTTCTTCATTCGGTCAGTTTTCTATTAATTAGTATTTATTTAATTACTAGGTAGATCCGGCCGCGCTTCGCGTGATCCATCCAACTAGTTTATGAGGGCTGGTCACGCTTCGCGTATCCAGCCAATCTATATAAATAAAAATGGCAATGTTCGTTTATTCAAAATCTTAAACCTCCGAAAGTTCGTAAAACGCGTCTTATCTATTTTAATTCAAATATAGGGGAAGAAGGGTTCTTGTTTGATTAGTTATTTGGCATTGTAGAGTCGTTGAATTGGAGATCTTTTGCTGCTGTGACTTGTTTAGGTCAACAATAGCTTTTATTAGGTTTACACGATATTAAATACAATACCGCAACTTACAACAACAAATAATGAGGAAAAAACAATGTGCGAGTAATATAAATAATACCAATAGTGGTCGTTTGACGAATGTTTGTGCTTCGTTGAGTTTGTTTGATATTGGCGGGAAACGTTTTGCCATTGATACTGATGTAGGAGAGCCTGTCGCAGATGTAATTCTCTTGTTACTGATGATTTGATGATGTCGACATTTGTAGACACTGAACCGCCACTAGTCTTGGTGTACCTATGATAGAAGTACTCCAGAGATTGTTGCCGCCGCTGATAATGTATTCATGCACTGATGCTGCTGTCCAGAAAGTTTCGCTTTTGTATGGTCATCCAATAGGGGCGGAAGTTACACATTAATCATGCAAAAGGGATTGATATGGATAAGACTAAAGAAGAGGAGATAACTAATGCTTAAAACATTTAAACAAAGAAAAGGGATTTAGTCCCTACATTATTACAATTGACTTCATTGCGGCCATTGGCAACTCTTTAGACAAAGGACATGACATTAATCCTTACAAATTTACAGACGTTAGCATATTTTACAATCACATGCAGCATATTTTACAACTCTTAAACAAAGCACATGAGCATTAGTAGATGATTAGATGAGGAGAACAAAGAGCTTTATGCGCAATGAGATTACAAATTTTTGTTATAAAAAATATTTGAATTCTGTCAATATTTCGGAAATTTACCGACATCAAAATCTTAGATATCGAAAAGTTCTTACCTATTGCTTTGAAATTTTGACATAACATTGCACTCGAATACGTGCATGTTTTTAAATACTTATTATTATTTATCATTATTTGTTATTTTTCATTTTTATTTGTTATTTGTTATTATTTATCATTATTTATAATTAATTCTTATTATTTACTAGTATTTATCATTATTTATTATCAATAATTACTATTTATTATTACTTATAAATGAAAATGTTATTATTCATTAGTTATTGTTATTTATTATCATTTATTATTATTATTCATTACTACTTCTTATTCATTATTATTTATTATTATTCATTATTATTTGTTGTTGTTTATTATTATTTAATTATCAATTATTAATTATCAATCATTATTTATTAATTATTATTAGAGAAATGGGAGAGAGAAGGAGAATAAGAGAAAAATGAAACGCGATGTCAATTAGACTCCACCTCCTCACTTACTTTTAATTGTCACGCACGTGACACGAAAAAAAAAAGTATGTTCATATAAGAGCACGTGCCTATTCGAATGCAAAGTTGTTTCAGAATTTGAAAAGAATCGGGAGAGAACTTGCTGATATCGTTTTCGTTTATTCATCCCATACCAACGACAAATAATTAAAACTAATAAGACAATATCTTATGATAAATAATCTTTTTTTGTGCTTGATGGCTATTTTTAATTTTCATTTTTATTGCGTGATTACTTCTATTTTCATCATTTCTAGCCTAAAACTATGATTTCTTGTTCCTGTAAATGTGTGATGTTCAATTATCTAAAATTGTTTCAGATCGTGCAGAGCGTGCAGCACGTGCTGAAGAACGTAAAAACGAGGAAGAAAAGAATGCTTGGTACAAAGAAGAAATAAGCGAATGTGAAAAAAAAGTAAACTGATTGATTTCATATTTTCCAATGTCAAGCGGATAAAAAAACCGTTACTTCTCACTTTTTTCAGTAGTACCTACTCATCATTTTAGTAGAAAATAACATGAATTGAAATGCTATGTTTTACTTTTAGTAGAACATAACATGAGTTGAAATGCTATGTTCTACATAGTATTTGAATATATTCCGAAATACATCAGAAAATACAATCAGAAAAAATTTTTTCCTGTTACAAAAGCTGGCTAGAGCAATTAACAGAACAATTGGTAATAAAAATTGAAATATATGTAAAGTTATTGATTCTTGTTATGAATTTCAGATTCAGTATCTGAATGCGAGAAGGATTGAATTAGATGAAGCAAAAAGTAAATTATTCGCGGAACTCAAAGAAGTGGTAGCAAAGTCAAAGGATCGAACTCAAAATCAAGCTGCTTTTTATAGTCAGTTAATTCAACCGCAGACTCGGAATAAGGTTTGAACGAAGTAATCGGTTTTTTCAATGGTAGTAGTAGTATCAATGTGATGTTTTCTTTTCAAGTTTTTAGATTTAGCATATAAATGCGACAGAAATTGAATTGAAAAAGTTTCTTTTTCGAGATATTAGAACTTCAGGAAGTATGAATTCATTAAATTTTACTACAACAGCATTTTAATCATCACGATCGAAGGTGCCAGAAATAATCCGAAAACCGTGTTATCGCAGAAATATTCGCATTTTATCATTTTCCGGATTCTTCAGGATAGAAATACAGATGTAGGATCAGTTTCGATGAGACAATTTCATGTTGATGGATTGCAGAATTCTGGTGCTGTAGTGACGACGAGTGCATATCCCAATTTACAGGTGAGCATCTTAAAGTAGTATCGTGGCTTCGTAATACTTTTTTTTCTCATGATTTAAAAATGTATGGATATTAGAGTATGGTAGTTCTTCTTCGATTTCAGATGAATCGGATGCTTCAGTGACTTCAGTGACTGGAAAATCACGAAAAAGTCAGTCATGATTAATAGATTACAAAAATTGATGAAAAGGAAAATATGAAAATCTTTTCTTTATAAAAAGTTATGGAAATCTTTCTTTCGAAAAATACTCTGAGAAAATTATTGGAACATTTCCCTTATTTTGGCTTTGAATAATATAGTTTTGAAGCTTAGGTTGGGATTTTAGAAAAATTCGAAACAAGAAACCGAGAATTCTGAAATTGGTTTGAACAGTGGCAAATTATATTTTAATTATATTTTACATTTTATCTGTTGTCTTAAAATTGGATTTCTATTTATATTTCCTTCAAGTGATATGAAATTTGAGTTGTTTAATCTTCATAAAATGCATGTGTTTTGTTCCACAAGAATGGAAATCAGATAAATTGCTGCTTTTTGAAGTCCAAATTGATATGTGTGAAAAATATAGACTTATCATAATACTAAGCCAAAAAAAAGCTGATTTCTAAATCCTTTTAAAATGATTCTCTAAATTCTCAATGAATTTTAAATTTGCTGGATTTTTAAACTTTTTGAAATCTTTTTCAAGAACCTTTGTAATATCGCTGACATTTCATATACTGTTAATGTTAAGCAATTTTCAACTGATATCAACTTACCCCAGTATCTTATTATCACGTTGAACAGTAAACTGGAATTTGCGACTAACTGATATATACACATAATTTGCTCGGGCAATTGATAAACTTATCGTTATCCTTTTGATAATTGATAAAAAAAAAACTTATCTTTTCGTCAAACTTGTCGTTAAAAAAAATGCATGATGAATAAGATTAGTAAGAACTCAATGATCATAGACTTTTTTTATTCTTTTGAAACTAATTTCGATGAATGATATTCGATAAAGCATATATAATTTATTGAATGTCTAAATTCCAATTTTAACTTGAAATTCATTCTTGCATTCTTAAATTCTTGACCCGCAATTCGTTTCGTCCGAATTTCGATAATGAATACTGTTGATCTGTTCCTTTTACAGTTCAAAATTCTAATGTAACAGAGGTAAGATAAAATAATACTTAGGATAATCATATATAGTAGAGAATTATATTTGGGACACTGAAAATGGTGATTAAATAATTTTTTTATTCATTTGTCATTTTATTAATATACAAAAATTTAAGTATCGAATGCATCATTAAAATTCTCGTCCATATTCTTACGCTTATTCATTTCATGATAGGTACCACACTTAAATAAGAATCGGAAGGAAATTCAAAAGAGTCCAGTTAGAGCAAATTGCGATTCCCTGATTAAATTAATTTATGATGTTCTGCTTAAGGCTTTATGGAAAATCTTAAAAATTCTAATAATTCGCTTTCATGTTTAATTATATCATTTATTTTTAACATACTTGAATTTTTACTAAAGCCTGGTTAGGTAGACGGCAGCATTGAAGCATTTCTTATGCTTCTCTGTGTCTTTATCCATTGTTTGATTGTTTTAAAGGCTAATCAAATAGTCAGAATCAGGTCTGTGCTAACTGAACTTTTAAAGTTTACATTTAATAATAGATATAGATTTTAACGATGGTGTAAAGTATACTTATCATGGCTATTATTTTTGCACTATTCTTTTCATTTAATTCATTATCGCTAGTCTTACTAAGATAGACATTACAGTCAATTATAGGGGTTTATTTGTGTATTATAGGGGTTTATTTCTGTTAAGAAATTGCAAAATATTTCTGTTCATAATTCTAATGTACAGAAATATTTACTTTCTTCCATATTCTTTTAATGATATAGCTACCTCCTCACGCTTCAAAAGGAAGAAAATGAAGATAAAATTAAAGAAAATAAAAAGCATACTAGAAAAAAAACTAAGTAGTTCGATAAGTTATCGTAAAGAGACTATGCTGATCCACAAATAAGCTTATCACAGATATTTGACGGGATGTTATTAATGTTAATTAACTAGCAATGTGATTTGGTGAATAATAGCAATGTGATTTGGTAGAATAATAGTACTGATTCATAACATAATTCTAATTGTTGGTTTTATTAGCCTGACTGCCATCGATTTTAATACTTCAATAACAAATCTTATCGGGAATCATAGGAGCTTCGTAATGACCATAATTCTTGTTCTTTTTGTTGATATACTTTGTTCAATATCCAACTCAACAATTTACTTCCTATGGTGATTTCGATGCCAGCATGCTCCAAGTTTCACTTCTAGCTGTCGAAGTACTTCGAAGTACCCTTTCGAAAAATTTACCTTTTCGATTGCATCGATTGTTACTTTTCATTCTCTGTCCTTCCTCTTGATGGAATGTAATTCGTTTTATAATGACTTTTTGATGGTAAATGACTTTCCATGTTTACTGATTATGATTGATCTTACAACAGCGTAATTCTCAGTGCAATATCATAGTCTAATGGCTTGTAATACATCCCCTTTGAGACAAGGAGATCAAATGATTCAATTTCTGAATATCTGATATTTGTTGGAGATGCGCTGCAGCATTAAAGCTGTTTCAGAATTCTCGTCATAGTTTGGGGTCATCATGAATGTTGGCAGTGGTAATTAAGATAAATTTACTGTTGCTTGACAGGTTATTTAGAATGACTTCTTTTGTTGAGTTAGTTCCTCATTTATACTGCTTTGGCTTAGCCGCTGAAGTGCTAACTCAAAGTCATCCTTATACATATCGAGAGTTATGATGACTTCTTTATCATTATTTAGAACGCCTGTTTCGTTGGCGAAGCCCTCCCCGCGAAATTCTTGCGGGTGTCCGGTTGATTTTTTTGTTTCTTTTTTTTGTATTTTTTCCGTTTTTTCATTAATTTTTGTGTTGTATAACATGTTTTTTTTAAATAAAAGTTTTATTAATAAAAAAAGTGTTTTGTTACATAAAATAAAATATATCACAGTATCATCCTATCTTCTTCGGAACTGTTGTAGGCGAGCTCGTTGTTGAAGTTGTAGTTATAGAGCATTCTGTTTTCTTTGGAAGTCCAGATCCATTTAGCGTGACTCTCCTGTCGAAGGCTCGCATGTCGTATTTTTTTGTTATTTCTGGCTTCCACCGGAATTCGGGCAGCTTGTTACTGGTGATAACCGCAGCTTTGCTCGTAAATTTGACAAAGCCACCTTTTATCGGGACCATGTGCTTTTTTAAGTCCGCCAGATTGAACAACTCGGTTGGGAACATCCAACCGTAGAAATCGTCGAGAATTATGATTTCTTCTTGACTGTACGTATCCCAACATTTGTTCATGTTACTGTCTTGATATAGTAGGATCTGGATAACTTCGTTGCGAATGTCATTTTGCCAATTCCAGGCTCGCCTATTATAAGATATAGTTCAATGGGTTCCTTCCTATCTTCGATAAGGTGATTTTTTAGGGTTATTATTTTAGTCAAGTTACGCATTACGAAAAGATCCATATATTTCTCTTTCTTCTCTCTTGCGGGGCTATGATTTTCTATATGAAATCCAACCAATTCCCGTTGACTGATTCGAGACTGCTAATGTACAATTCAAAAAAACTGGTTTTTTTGTTTGATTATCCTTCTCTTGACTATGTCCCTTCATATTGTACATACTTCATGTATAACACATTTTTTTTAATAAAATTTTATTAAAAGAAAATTATTTTTTACAACACAGATACACAGGGGGACGACGCAAAACACACAGCGGACGTAGCCCTCCCTGTCCGCTTTGTGTTTTGCGTCGTCCCCTGTGTATCTGTGTTGTAAAAAATAATTTTTTTTAATAAAATTTTATTAAAAAAAATGTGTTATACATGAGGTATGTACAATATGAAGGGACATATCACAGAATCGTCTCATTGGATTGGCTGCTGGCTTCGTCGTTGTTGAAGTTGTAGTTGAAAAACATTCGCTCGTCAGTCGAAGTCCAGATCCACGTTAGGGTGACCCGTCTGTTGAAGGCCCGCATTTCGTACTTCCGGGTTATTTCCGGTTTCCACCAGTGCTCCGGAAGTTTGTTTGATGTAATAACGATGGCCTTCGAAGTGAATTTGACGAATCCCCCTTTGATGGGGACTAGATGTTTCTTGGAGTCTGCCAAGTTGAACAACTCCACTGGTGAGATCCATCCGTAGAAGTCGTCGAGAATGACGGCCTTCTACTGTTGATGCAATTCATGCTTCAGTGAATTGTCCCAACTTTTTCCTTAGCGGTTCACATTTATGATCAAGCTGGCGATATTGTCCCGGCTCGTGGCACCAAGAATTCTAATCCTTCATAATAGATTTTGTCAATTGCGGGTCCATAGTTTTCCACGAGGATATTGAGAAGCTGGAGACTATTTTGGAAATTGTCCATCGTTAGCTCTGATGCTCGCCGTATATCCATAATTTCCTCCACGATTGGTTTGTTACATGAAATAAAAAAAGCTGGAAAAGAAAAACTGAAACGGGACAATACTGAGAACTGATCCTAGAATTTTCCAAAGGATTGCTATAGTATTAATGAACTAAGCTAGATTGTTCGAACTACATTCCAAATTGATGAATGGATGGAGTAAGCTGAATGGTTTTGTGTGGCAAAATCTTATTTAAAAGATCATTGAGTAGCCAAGTTCGAAACTCAGACTCTATGCAGTCAGTACACTAAAGGAGTTAACAATTCTCATGCCCTGGGCATTACAAGGAAAAGAAATAATCCATAACCTATTGGGTAACTTTATTACAATAAACAATTAAAAATAAACATACTAGAGGACTATTTCGGCTTGTGACATGTGAGATAGTTTACAATTCGAGCTAACAGCTTTGCGTTTCGCTGTCGTATATCTCGTCGCGGTCGGATGAGTTACCGATTGTAGTCTAGCATGCTGCTTAAATTTTCCTTTCCGAACAGTTCGTTTTTTCTTCTTGCCCATAATTTACTCGTCTTGCAACGAATGAAAACCTGCAGAGAGAAAAACATAGAAGAGTTCTTCAAGATTATGATATTCATATGCACTTTCCTCTCAGTTTATTCAAATTTTTAAGCCTAAATTTCCGCAAATTTTCAATAAGAGAGTTTTCGCCGTAGACTTTTTTACACTTATACGGATCATTTCAATTGGCTTCGTACATTTATTCAAGGTCGTCATGAAAATACCTTAAAGATACGAAAACAAGCATACCTCCCTTTCTAAATTATATCTGATCATTTCAGAAACTTAAATTCCCATGGCACCAATGTAAGCATGAAGTGACAAATTATGCTTCAATTATTATAACAGAAGTTCTGAAAACAAAACTCCCAACAGTCATAGCAATACTTTCTGAAACAAGAAAGTATCTAATATGTACAAAAGTTTTTCAAATAATTCAATCAATATTTTTATCAACCACTTATTCAATATTTGGATAAAAAATGCAGCAAAACTAAGAAATCTGCAAATTTTAGATGAAATTCCATCAAAATTATCTATAAACGGAGGTAATCCCGAGAAATGAATTAAAATCTCACTGCGGAATCCTTCGCACTAACAGATATTTGCACAAAAAAAAAAGACACCTCAAGATGCAAATGCCCCACCAACCAGTTAATAGCACCCAATTTTAGATCACTAACTGGCAGAGTCTGGACATAATGTTAGTCATTCATGCAAATTTGCACGTAGGAAATCGATAAAATCCCATTGTCAGAGATTGTATATGTAAATATCGCGCAGTCCAAAGCGTTGTGAATTTGAAATCCCAGGCTTAGCATGCTGTTACGCTGTATCGCGAAGTGATGAGTATTAAATTTTGATAAAAGATTGTCAAAGTTTTTGTTAGTTTGTATATTAAGATCTTTGCATGTAGCCCCGCTGACTAGCAAATAGATTCCATAGGACTTTGAGCAACTTTAAATTACTAGCAATTTATCGATTATCTACGTGCGAATTTACAGGAATGGCTAAAATTATGTCATGCACATGCAAATTTGCATACAAGTAATCGATAAATTCATACTTGTTAGAGATTATATAGGTGAGTTCAAATCCATTTTTCATATTTTTATTAACCATTTCTTCAATATTTGGACAAAAAAGCATAGCAAAACCAAGAAATTTACAAGGATGTAATTCCATCAAATTTCTCTTTAGGTGAAGGAAATCCCAAGAATTTGGGTTATAATCCCACCGCATTATCCATCAAACTAGCAGATATTCATATAAGAAAAAAAAAAAGAAAAAAACGCTTCAAAAAGTGAACGCTTCACTGACTGACTAATAGAATTCGCAGGATTTGAACAATTTTAGATTATGACAGAAAATTTGTCGATTACGTGCAAATTTGCAAGAATGGCTCACATGTCATGGATATGCAAATTTGCACGCAGGTAGCGAGAAATTCACATCATTAAAGATTGTACGGGTGAGTATCGCGTAGTGCCGAAGCGTTTTGAATTTGTCTTTGATGCATTTTCGATGGGGATTTTTCGAGTTTTCCAGAAGTGCCTGGTTGAGCAAGCTGCCACACTACTGCATGCACGAGCATTGTTTTCATTTATGCTGCACTAAAGCTCTCATCCAGAATTGCTCGCTAAATTTTGGATTATTTGTTGTACATCCTCTCTCCCACCAGTGTTTTTGGATTGGATGAAATTTCAACATACTTAAGTAAATATTTCATTAAAATTGATTTGATGACGAATATGAATAGAATATTAATCATTTGAAGATTCAGGATGCCATGTGGAAATAGGCGACCAGAATCACTTAAAGCTCAAGATGAAGTAAGTATGCAATGCGGAAACAGAGATTAGAATCACTTAAAGATTTAGGATGCATGCGGAAATGGACGATTGGAATCATTTAATATTCACAAATACAAATGCATATTGCATTGCATAGTATCACAGAAAATCATTTCAGACATTTCGATCACATCGTCATAAATTTGCATAGTTTAAAACGATCAAAAATGAGGAAAACGTTCACTTCTGTTATATTTTATGGCAAAGAATATGCATTGCATGTTTAAATTTCAGTAATCTGGACTGAAGGCAGTGAGATGATTTCAAGAATTTAAATCTTCTTTCTGAACTGAATTGAATATTTTTTTCTACTACTCTTATTCTTCATCAACCACAACAATTCTTTCACTGGATCAGAAGCTCTCCTCTTCTTGTTTCCGAAGAAAAGCTGTAATGTATGAATCTATTTATCAGTTGAAAAGACTAATTTACATTTAATTGCATTATTTATAGTTTTATAGGGAATTATATATGTTGTCACGATAATTGTGGTAGTCGAGTTAATTCTTTGCATTTTAAAATTGTTATATAAAATGAAAAAACGCAAAAAATCGAAGGAAAAAACTGACAATATTTTTTTCCGATAAAGATTCTTTCGAAAAGATATTTTGTATCTTATAATTTCCGTTTAGTGCCTTTTATTACCACAGTTAACATACCATAATCATATGTCAGTCATAACTTCAGGATTCTTGAATGCCAAATATTAAAAATGATTTCTTTAATCTAATTTAAAACCTGTGTAAGATAATATCGATGAAAAAAGCTAGGAAATTCTGAAGAACTCATATTTGGATGTTCATGTACAATCTTATGCAATACAGCAATTCTGAGACAGCAAATTAAATAATGGATTGCTATTTTAAAACCTTCAAAAACATACTTTCATTATTTATTCCATAAATTTTAATCCTTCAAAATAAATTGTCATTTTAGAACATTGTCTATAAAATAAACATTTTGGACTTATTGCCAAGTTATAACAAAGAATGCCGATTAGAATGCTAACTTTAATGAACAATTTTGATCAAAAATTTAGCAGTATTTATTGCACAGGACCGCCATCAGTATTATCATTTAGTAATTCCTTCTTCTGATATAATCCTCTTTAGAGATTAAAATATCACTTCCGATTCAACTATTAATAATCAAAAATTCTGGATTATTTGATGGGCTAGGAATTTATAGTCTCTCCATCAAATATACTTATTTTTTGATATGTTGGATTTTTAAATCCCGAATACTATAAATTCCTAGCCTTTCCATCAAACATACTTATTTTTTGATATGTTGGATGTTTAAATCCCAAATCATTTCGTTGTGCTTTACCCTCGAAAAAAAAAAAAAAAAGTCTTTTCGTAGCTAGTTCAAACCGCTTCATAGCATTTTTAAATGATGATTTTAAGAAATTTGTTTATCATTTATATGCATTGCCAACTTTTTCTAAAGGTGTTAATTTTATTCTAACCTTCCCAAAGTATAAGCAGGCCAAATATTAGTAAGTTAGGCCGCAATTCTCTAGGGAAGCAATTTCAGCATGTATGATAAATTAATAGATATAATAGTATTGACAAATTGAATACAACACAAAATCTATTGAACACGAAGATTTCTTAAAAGCCTAAGTTGATCATGCCTAAAAGCAATCATAAAAAATTGATCAAGGCAGAACATCAAAGAAAAAAAGGAGCAAACAAAAATTTAATGACCAAGATATCTATGCCACTACAATACAAACAAATAATTTACATATGAAGTTGATAATGATGATCAAATTGTGACAGTATGGTGATATGAATATTCTTCGATGACGATCTGACAATCTATGAAGAATAGAGCATAATAGGTCATGTTAAGTAAAGTGCATGCTGGGTCTTTGTTCGTATGCCTACTGCATCGCAATTCAAGCCTAATGACGAACTTTTCATTATGCTTGAGCATCGAAAACCTCCTATATTTTCCTAATAAAATTTGTAACTGAAAATCAAAAAATAATGTAAAATAGAGAACTGCAATTGGGTGTATGAAGTGTGAAATCGTAGAACTGCGAAGCAAGTAAACAATGAAAACGAGCCAATAGCTGGTATCCCCTCGAAGAAAAATTAATGAATGACTGAAGTATTAAGATCGATTTTATTTTAAAGGATGATACTGCTTAGTATTTTAGACAAAGCATTGATTGAAATTGAGATCATCATTATTCTTCAAGCTCAAGTTCTAGACTTTATACCACAAATTCACACAAAAACAACAAAAACAACAGACAAAGCATCAAAAGAACATGTTGACTTGTGTTGAATACCATTACTTGATAAAAACATAGAATATTATCAAGTGTATATAAACAAATTGTATGATTGATCAACTGAAATTTATAACTGTGACAGTGTAAGCAGTGCTCATTATGCCAATTTTAGCCGACATAACAAATGCTTTAAAAAAATTTCTATTAAAAGAAAATATCTTTAAGAAACTACCGTCATCGATCCTGTACAACGTCCTTTTTGCGAAAAATGTAATACTGAGTAGTTGCCGTATAGATATACAAAATCAGAGTCCATTTCTTGCAAAATGGATAGAAATAACATTAAAAAATTCAAAACAGCCAATTATTACATTACCAAAATAAAGCCGAAGAAAATAAAGACAACAAAATAAATCAAAAAAAATAGTTCGATAAAGATTTATGCTTAATAACAACTGAACATATAAAGTATGGCAAATTCTTTACCATTTCGGACAGTAACTTGAAAATATAGAGAACATAATACTGAATGCATTATGCTACCTTCTTTCTGTACCACCAAAACCTGAAAAACGCAGTTTAAACAATATTGAAAAAAAATGAAAATGATGAATAAAAGAACTAAATTTTATTTGGAAGTGCTAAACTGTTCAATAACACTAATAAATGTTTAATATTGATATCCATATAAGCAGATTATATTTTTTTTATTGGCTGCATTATAAAAAAAAAAAAAAACAGTAAAATCAAGTTCTATGCAGAAGTGTGCAGTTATCAGCAAAGATAGTAACAGAGGATGCACATATTTCAAAGTAAAACAAAATTTAATTAAACATTTAATGAAACAAGAAATCTACCTGATGTTGTTCGACTTGTTGAAGGTCTCGGTGAATCATCCCTATCTCTACTATGCGAAGAACTCCAGAAACTATCTTGTGGTCTTCTACTTCGAAAGAAACTATCTTCACTAAAATTAAATAATGGTAATTAATACAATTAGCAAAAAGATTTTCGGTGAATCAATTGACTGTCTATAAACTTCAAACTATTAAATGTGCCTCATTTTTCTTTCCGCTCTTTTTTTGAAAAGAAACAAACCTGTTTTGGCTTCTACCATACATGTAACCAGCCAAACCACCTAATCCAAGACCAGAAAAGAAACCAGGTCCACTGGATTGAGATTGTGTACCGAATGTATTTTGAAAAGATTCTTCATATGTAGGAGGTGCATCGGATGGACGTGTAAAGCTTTTGAAACCTGGTGGTGGTGGTCTTCCATTTCCTGGTGGCGGTGGTGGTCCTTGATCCCAACCCCAACCTGAAGAAAGATTTACAAAGATTAGTTTGCCTGTCATATTTAAACATTCATTCTAACAGATAATTATCACCTAATGAAGACTATCAATAAAGAATAACATAGTATAAACTTATAATTACATAATTTATCCGAGCAGTAAGCGAACTTTAAGGATCTGAAAATTATTTACTCGAAACTACTGAACAACAAAACAATGACTGATTAGAAACAAACTGTGTAGCCAAGTTCTATACAACTATATGAACCTTTTATACGTCTCACTTTTCTTATTGGCGATTATATATTTTGAAAAGGAAGTGAAATATAATCATTTTGAAAAAATTTAAAAACTGATTACCACTGCGACGCGTCCTGTCATTACCAGTAGTAGGCTGCATACAACTGCAGTAAATTAAGAGCAAGAATAAAAGGAAAATGACTACGGTGGAAAGTTTAAAGGAACCATATCTGAAACAATTAATGGAAAAGTAAAATCAATAATTTCAAAACTGTAAATAATTGTATTTTAGTTTAATTAAATTCGAAAATTGTTAAAAATGTTACTGAACATTATTTCGGAAAAAATAAAAAAGCTAAAAATATTTTTATAAATACTCACTCATCCTCATATGGTGGCGCATTTGGTACTTTTTTGCTCTTATCATAATTGCCTTGTCCATCATGACTATATTCCAGATTATATTTCAGCTGAAAAAATACCATTCAAACATATCAAATTGAAATTTAATTCATTTAGAGTGCATTCTGATTTACTGGAATTCATAGATACTTACATACTGATCTTGAACAGCTTACTAGATATTACCGGTTACTTGCATTATAATTTACTCACATACATCAAGAGATGTCGCATTGCCTTCTATTATTCAAATTTTTAGTTTAATTTATCCTAACTTCAAAAAAAATAAACTGTAAAACTTACGCCACAAGAACCTTGCAAAATGTATGGATCATTTGGATACTCATACCCTTCACAAGATATGCGAATCTAGAAAAAAAAAAATTATGATTAAATTTTGATCACAAATCTAATTTAGAAGTCTTATTACTTTCGCACAGGCTTGTTCGACATGAAAATGAGTTCTTGAAAATACGATAAGAAGCTGCGCAGAAAAATTGATGGCAATTTACAATTAACATTTTCGACAAATATATCAGTGATAAAAAATTTACTTCGCCAAATTCATACTGATCGCTCATTTCCGCTTTACACTCCCATTGGACATCGTTGCCATCATAACCTCTGTTGTAGCATTGTACAACCTGAAATTATAAATATAACATTTTTATAAGAAGGATTATGAGTAACACATCCCATTAGAACGACGAGTAGCAAAATCTAATCAACAGATACAAATTACAGTGGACAATCTGAAGATAAAATTATGTAGCTAATTTAGTCTAAACTATTGTAAATAGCCATGTCTACATTAGAGATGCAAAGTCACCAAAATTACCATATCGTGGACATACCCTGGGTTCAAACTTTCCCTTTGCCGATCCTCCAACACACTGAATTTGTGGTATTGAAGCAGACCTCCTTCCTGTAGTATACTTATCACGATATAATGTTAATGTTGTGACATCGACTAAACGAACCTTTCCTGAACTCTCTGAAAACAAAAAAAAAAAAAAGATCATTGAAATAATTTAATCAAAAACTAAATAATTTTTCAAAGCAAAATTATTTATCTAAATCGATTATTTCGAATTTCGGTGAAATTATCGTTCAAATAAAAAGAATATCCCTACTTAAAATAGCTCGATTTCGGACTATTATAATTTTTTTTTTCTTCTGTTCTCGAACAACGAAAATACAATCATAATATGAAAAATTATTTCTATATAATTTGAAAAATTATCGCTTATAATTGTCATACAAAAACAATGAAGAATCCATTATTGTTCAAATAATTTCAATAACTTACCACATAAATTAACAATACCAATCAAAAAAATGATGTGTAATTTGTACCACCACAACATTATAGTTCCGAAATTTCTAAATATGAAAGATCGCAAGTATTTTTGAAATTGAAAAATGGCGAAATATTTGATGGATCATATTTCATTTTATTGCTTATAGTATAAATCAAGTTTAATTTCATTTTCAATGCAAAACTTGCGCTAACATAACAATTAGTAGAATAATTCGACAAAATAACGCATAAAATGCTATTCCTCCCTTAGTCTTTACAGAGAAATGAAAATTCAAACTAAGGATTGTATATAAGTGAAACACCGACCCACCATCTAACGAAATAGCTTATGACACATCGCATTGGCAACCTGCCGTTAAGATTATTGTGCAATCAAATTATCTCATGCAGAGAAGTGTCTTACTGTAGGATGTATACTGTAGTATATGTTGTCTTACTGTAGTATGAAGTAGGATGATGATATTTCAGTAAGCTATAGCATAAAGTGTGCATTTTGAGTCTGAATATATGCGACGTAGAATAAATCGAAAAAGAAAAAAGGATGTCTAAGAATATCGAATAAAGCATCCATTAGATGATTGTTGGTTTGCTCTGTTTTTTTCCATTATCCGAAAGTAATAATTATCCAAGAATTGCAACAGTATTAATCTGGTTGAAATGAAGGAAAAATTAATTTGCAATCAATTTGCAACGATGATTTCTCGAAAGAAAATTCTGACTGTAATGATAATTTAACTTTCTTGTGCCTAATATTAATTGTTTAAATTTTGTCAAAATAAACAATTTAACCTTTATTTCATTTGAGAATTATACAACACAAAAGACATGGTTTTTATCAAAAAAAATTTATCATCAATAACTTAAATAAATTAAAATTGATTTTCTGATGACACAATGCTGAAATTTCATTTGTACTGGTTGTTTTGAAAAGTTGTATTTATTCTAGTTTGGCTAACATCAATATGATAGCAGTTTTTTTTTTTGAGCATATCATACCAAAGCAGTTTTCAATGGTTTATTAGCATCATGAATCGCTGTTGCTGCGGCTGTCTTCTAAATTCTTTCATGGTTTCTGAAATCGCAAAATATTCCATCATGAAATTTGATGAAAGGAAAATTGTAAAAAGGCAAATAAAGAAAAAAAAAACTGTAAATTAGATGAATCTTAAAACAGTTTGACAATTTTGAAAAAAGGTTTGAAACCAAATGATGATCGAACAATTTAGTTTCAAATTTTTTTGTATTGCATGGAAAGTATCCTGTAATTCTTCTTTTTTCGTCATTTATTCGGATTGATATCAGACATGAATTGCTTTAATCTTTCAGAGATCACTTTGTTATGCTTATGCTCATGTTAGATCCATTTATACTTATAAGTGGTGAATCGACAAATATATTTCAAATTTCAAAAAATTTTTGTTTACAAAACAACCGTTTAAAAATTTCATAAGTAACGGAGTAGATAAAAAGAAATACTATCTTTTGCTGAATTTTACATCTTTTTAGAAATTTCTCACTTCGAATGCAAATAATGGTTCGAATAAATATAAGCGACTGTTGGAAATAGTCGGTAAAAATCCTGGCCGAAAATTACCACGGCCAGAAACGAGTAAACCTCCAGATGGTCCCAAATACACTGTTTTTATTGGTCGAAAGAAATTTTCATCATCCTCGTCTGCTATCTGCAAAAAAAAAAAAGACATCAGTAAGGACTGAAATAAATTCACTAATTCATTAATTATTCAATTCATCTATTATTTGATTAATTAATCCGCACTTTTATTATTTCTTCATCATTATTCTATTTTGCAGCGTCATTTTTTATTCTCAAAGTACAAAATCATTTTGATTAAAATTCAATGGTTTCTATTTTTGAAATGAATGTAATATGGGAAATGAAAGCATTTGTTGGAAATCTTAACAGTTTAATGATAAAACGATTGCAAGTAATCATTTCATTATTTTTGGTAGAAATGATTATCATCTTGGACAATGATGTTTAATCAAATTACTTTATAGAAATGTAATATTAAACAAAATGGTGAGTTCTGAGGAAGAAACGTCATCTATTTTCAAATCCTGTGTGATTAGATTGGTTGGCAAGTTGCAAATTAATTTTAGCTGATTATAGATTACTTGCAACTTATTCGCGAATCTATCTCTAATTCCTTTTATTTCAATAAGTTATTGTTCATTACTATACTGATGAAATTTTTAATTATTTTTGAAATTAAAAAATTATACAAACCTTGTGATGAAAATTTATAACAATAGTCGGTAACAAAGGAAGATATAGTAGCAATAGGAAAGTACTGTAAATCATTGTTACAATGCTGTCGTTGCCTATTGAGACTAATATTAAACAGAAGCAATGACTGCTGTGACAATGTTTTCCAGATTTATGCTAAAAGACCATTGTAGAAAATTTTAATGAATTTATATGGAAAATTAAATCGACCCAAAGCAGACTAGGAAATTGTTGTGATTAAAAAATTTTTAATTATAAAAGCATCCGTATGAGAGATAGTATTAGCGATTGCTGAAAAATTTCGATTGGAAACAATTATTTAGAAGAAATGGATGACCAAGCTAATTAGCTGAAAATCTATCGTACATTCTCGTTTTTAAATTATAACTTATATGCACCTCTGATTTCAAATTCGTTTCATAATGATGTGCAAATGATGCAACTATAGGAATAGTATTTCTCGGAAAGGATGCAATTCTTATAAAATTTCAATGCTATAAGGAATAAATTGAAAATGCATGAGAAGGAAAATAATCATCATTTTAAAATAATGATGTAAGAAATTTCATTTGCAAGAGTAAAAATAGCACAAGGAAAGGAAGTCGAATTATTTTGAGACATGAAATTTTAAATTTCATCTTTGATTCAATCTTTTTTATTGCTTGCACAAAAATTTTTATAATTTATTTCTTTCTATCATTTTTATCACTTTATTTCGTTTATAGGTAAATTCCTTTATCAGAAAAAGAGACCATATACATAATAATTATGAAAATAATTTTATGAAATAATATATCAACTTATCGCAAATGAACTATAAAAAGCGTTCAGAGCATCCAAGAATTCATAATGTCGGGATCAATATGACCAAGATTTATTACATGTATACCATGTGGTAGTGTATCATTATTCGATTATTTTTTTACGTTACACGTACAACTTTACAAATTTTACTTCTTTTGCATTCTGAAATCGAACCAAAGAAATATTTCTGATACAGTTGAAGGTGACAACTGCCACTTTCAGGGTATCATGTTGTTATTTTTATTGAGACATATCAGTTCATTCACTTTTAATCTTTCGAGAAAATAAAAAAACAAAGATGACATATTTGATAAATATAGCAACATACATTTATTGCTTTTGTGTTGCATTTTATTAATTAAAATTTCGACCATAAAGGGGATTTAAGAATTAAACTTTATTGAATTAAAAGTGAATTTGCATTTTACACTTGGGTGAGAATCGCTGGAAAAATCTGGAAAATGCAACTAGTTGTATATAGGAATGTCAAAAAGACAAATAGCTGGAAGATGTTGACGAGAGCAAAGGATGTAATTACGGTAAACAAGGTATATTAAAGATCAAACAGTATGTGTTTATCGCTATGATTTCTGTTTATTGGAAGAATATGTTTGGTAACTTCTTTGATTATTGGTTCATTGCTACATTTTTTAGGTATCTTTTTTAGGTAGCAATAAATCGGCAATTAAAGAAGTCCCCAAACAAAAGCGAAATAATTATTTTACGGTGGATCGCAAAACGCAATGTTTGGCGATTTATCAGCTTTATTTGATATCAGAAGTAGTTTTTTTTTTTGGTGATATATACTTGCTAATGTATGATGGTGCGTCGATTATATATATTTCTGAAACCGAATGAGTTTCAGAAGAACACAGTTGCTGATGACGATTGCGTAAAAGTTTATGTATGTGTGAAATCTTGTAAAGAGAATTTTCAATTAAAATCATTTGGAATAGGAATATTTATATGATAAGAAAAGTGGTGTCAGTAAAAATCTAAATTAGATCAACCGCAATTTACAACTGTTTTTAGAAATTCTGGCTATGCGACAAATATTTTCATACGGGAATGTTTCATCAATTATGGTCAGGGGAATGTTGTCTTATGGATCCGAGCCAGTTTGACTTTGGAGAAAGATATGTTGAAGCTGAAGGATGGGAAATATGTTGCTACTGGTACATCGAAGGATGTATGAATCATTGAAGAATCGCGAAAATTGGGGATCAATGCAGCATTAGTAATCGACATGAAAAAAGCAGCATTCCATACTGATAATCAAAATTTGCTTGATAAAGTGGAATTCATCCTTCGGAAGGATTGAACTAACTTAACAAATAGTGTTGATCAGCAGTCAATAACTATTTCAAGTAGAGCTTTCAAAAGATTAATGTATTTTTTAATTATGGTAAAAAGTGTACATTCACTGCTGCAATTGTTTCGAAGGAAAATATACGAACATCAAAGTTGCTATCAAAAGTGGTGAAATGTCAGTTGAGAAGTATTTCTGAGATGAAATATTCTGTGAAACTAAAGTATCCAATGTTACTATTAATTATGGAACAATATCAACCAAAAAATAATTTTTTTTCGATAGAAATGCTAAATGTATGTGAAAATCAGCTGATAACTAAAAGTACAACATGCATTCGTATCAAGTGCAGATAATGATTCGTGCATGCGCTTCGCTTTCATTTCTTCGCTTGCAACAAACGAATGGATAATGGAGTAATGCGACGAGTAATGTGATGAAGTTTGATACTACCAAGGAGAATAGATGGATGGCAAATTGCAACGTAACTTTAACTTTCGCGTACTTCCTCTATCAGCTATTGAATACTGCATTAATGGATGGGTGAAATCCAATAAGAAGACTTTATGGATGACCGGAACAAATCAATATCTCATTCAGACTATTTGTAAAAAATCCACATACCATTTTTTGCAAATAACCGGAATCAGATGCTTGATACTGTCAATATATTCACGAGATGGAAGAATGAATGAAAATCTATTCCGTAATTATATACGCATCTTCTTGCAACACTATCCTCAGCATGGCATAAAAATAAGCAAACCACTTGGATGTGAATATATTTACATCTGAGTGATTCGTTTATTTTCGTGCAAAACAGCAGGATGTGGAATCATGAATTACAAAAGTCAAAATATTCATTCATTGCTGATGAATTGAATTATCATAGTGATTATTTCCTGAAATATATTTCTTCTTACAACTTCGAAAACACTTTATGAACAGTATGTTTTCCAGAAAAATGTCGGGAAATTATTTATATGTTTCCGGAGAAAGGATTCTCTTGTTTGATTGTAGCTTGTTGCTTGGAGATGATTCTTCTTGCTGTTATGACTCCGCTAATCAATAATAGCCTTTATTGAGTTTATACGATATTATACACAATATCGCGCTCATACGATGGTAAAAATTAAATGAGCAATATACGGTAAATAATTAAAGAGTACGAAAAATCTCTAAATGCTTACTATGATGTTAATTCTATCCTTTGTAACTGTCGTTCTTTTTTCTCTCCATACTGCTGATGTTTCTGATGAACTGTTGCTCATGCCGTTAAATTGTGGCTTCAGCTGCTGTCGAAATGTCCTCCAAACTGCTGCAACTGCTAAAACGCATCTACCTGGTGCTACTGAACTGTTGATACCATATCGATCTGAACTATTTCCACTCCCAAGCTCTGACCTTCTGAATCTCTTAGAGCTCCTCCCCTCTTACTCCAACATATTGCCTACTGATTAATTGAACTTACTTTCTTGATCTCTGAATCGGAACGTTTTGGCGGTAAACATGTTCATCGTTTCGACTTGTTGATCTCTTATCGCGCTATTTGATCTTTTGACATTTCTATATGCAACTAATTATATCTTTCGAATTTCTGCGACAAGAATATAAATAAAATCATATTTTTCAGGAAAAAAATAAATAATATAATTAAAAACTTGTTTTTCTTTGAAAAACCTTGTTGACGTTTCATTAAGTCAATTATCACTTCATCGATTTAACCTTTTATTTAGAAATAACAAGGAAAGAAAAATCCACAAATTTATTTCTATCCAAAATTATTTCATGTCCAAAATTCAAATTTAAATAAGATAAACGCGAGTGTCATAGAAAGTTGTCGAAAGTATTATTTAGAGAAGAAAAATTCATATACTGAAAATCAAATAAAAGTATGAAGATAAAAATCAAATAAAAACATTAAAATACAAAAACTAAATACAAAAATTAGGTAGCTAACTTACATAAATCGAAAACTCAACGACTGAATCCAGCCATATCTTGAAATTTCGGCTTAGCATCAAATCTAATTATTTTAATAGATGTAAAAATTGACAGCAGAAAATTGGAAACAAAGCCTGATGTAGTTGTTCATTAGCTTTACGAATATCTCTTTTATTAATCAATATCTTGTCATATAACTGATCTTTCAGCCCACTTTGAACTTTAACTAAGAAATGAAATAAAAATAAAACTTTTCTTGAATACAATTCCTTATTTGTCGATTTGAAATTATCTTCGCGCTTCTAAGTCGTCTTTCGGATTTTTCCAACGGAAAAATAAGATTTAATGAAACTTCATGTTTAGATAATTTCTGATTATTGTACATTTATATTAGTGAAAAAAAATTAAATAAAAGTACCAGGGAAAAACAATAAAGTTTTTTCTGCCAAAACAATAAACAGAATGACAAATATGTGAGAGGAGAAAGAATACCGAAAGAATTTGAAAGATTCGGATTTTGGAGCAGAATTAGTTAAGCTACAAATTTTTACACCGACACAACTACGACGACAAAGATCGACGTATCTATAGCAACAGTTCGAACAGTTTAGATCGTGACAATTCAGCAGAAGACCATTATTAGTACCCTTGCATTATTTATCATGTACTGTTTATTTACTGTTTACTATTGTATAGTACGAGATTGTGTAAAATATGTCAGATCTTTCGATGACAGTATCACCGATTTTTTCAATAAAGCCTATTACTGTCCTTGCCGAGTCACAGTAGCAACAAGAACCATCTCCAACCCAATCAATTTACAAATTAAATTATACGAATTCAATCAATCAGTTTTTTTTTTTCAACAATTCCTATTCATTTCTATTACCGTAAATTTGTTGCGTTGAAACGACGGATTGCGTCGTTGAATTGCATACGACAGTGATGCAACAGTTACAGCAGGCTGTATAGGGTTTTTTGGCGAGTGGGGTCATCCAATAATTTTTGGGTGGTAATTAAGTCATTTGGTCTTTGTCCATCATGTGTATTTTAATAAATGTAGTCAGTTCCAGGAAATCATTTCCCATAGCTGCCAATTTAATGATATTTTAATTTAAAGTTCAAATTCTATGTCGATTGAAAATTTTAATGATAGATTTCCCCACAACTCAGATGGCAAATTTTTGGAATATTAACTAAAGATAGAATATTTAAGACTGTTTCAAAATTGTAAACTACTTGAATTGCCTAACTATGGAAGTTATGGATGTAGCATTACTTTAAGACCATACTGTATGTTGTAAATATAGTAACATATTACTTCAAGAAAGCTCTAATAACGCATCATTGAAAGGACTGTTATAAATAGATGATGTAATGAAGTTATTGACACTGAATAAAATTGAATTTCGGCTAATAAAATTAATTCGATGAGTAAATTTCCTTGGGACTTAGTTAGATTAAAATCTTATTAATAATTTTCTTTTTAAATGGAATTAAGGAATTTTATGTATTTCAAATTTTGCGGAATTTCATGTAAATTTTCTTTAATTTTATGTAATTTTACACATTTTACGTAAATTTTGCGCATTATTCATAGTGTGATACTTTATTTATTATAAACTTGAGTGATTATAATCACTATTGAAATAAAAATATCAGATTGAAATCTAAAATATCAATTGAAATCTGTACAAAAAATTCATTTTGATTTCTGTTTCATGAACATAGAATATTCGATCTAATTTGAAGGTGAACTAATTTCAGAATTATTTGAGCTTATCTCTAATTTTTCGAGAAAATGAGCGATATAAGAAATGATAGCGAAGAAAATGATGGAGAAATGGAAGAACATGATGATGAAGAAGTGTATGATGATGAAGCAAATGAACAAATTATTTTAGAATTGAAGGAAATCGTAAGTTTTTTTTTTTAACCTTTTTCACGCTGATGTTCAGTTCTTGACTTCCGACTATGACATTTGTATCATTCCTCCATATTGTGATATAATTTTCATTACAATAAAGCATAACATGCGCAGCAGATATATTGCAGGTGAAAATTTCTCCAAAAGATTATGAAAGTCGTATGAAATTAATTGGGGCTTTACGTCGAAGTGGTGAACTTGAAGCGGTTCGAGAACAACGAGAATGCATATCAGCATTATTTGCAATGCCTCCCAATTTCTGGTTGGAATGGATTGAGTCAGTTCTATTTTGTAAAATTAATAAGAATTTTTCAGTTTATCATGCTATATTTCCTTGGAAAGGAATTAATTATAATGTTTTGAAATTAACTAAACTATATTTCCTCATAAAAATGGAAATAAGTACGGAATTTACTCACAAGACATCACAAAAAGGAATAAAATAGGTGAACGTAACGAGCTAAAAAATATGAATTTTTACATCTATAATGTTTCCATGATTCTTCTCTGATATCAGTCTTATTTAAACCTATATAGGGATGAGAAATCAGCAGAAAGTGACAAGGATCGGATTAAATGTCTTTTCGAACGTGCACTTCGGGATTTTCATAGTCCAGAAGTTTATCTGGAATATGTTCAATGGTCCTGCGGTATATCTCTCGAATTTGCTAGAGAGGTAATATTAATATCTTGACATATTCTTATTGAACTTTCAACATAGAGGAGTTGCTTTATTTTATAAGAAATAAAGTAGTAGGTTTTAAAAGTTTTAACAGTTCTTTTGTTTTTTATATATTATTTATTTATTATTATTTATTTTTATTTTTTATTTATTTTTTTCTAAAATTTTGTAGTTAGCTGATGATGATGTTTTTGTTCTTGTTTTTAGGTTTTAAAAGTTTTAACAGTTTTTTCTATCTTTATTCAGATTATTGGGTCACTCAGTGTACCGTAATTGAGAACAATAATAGAGCTGCATTGTATACGTTAATGTTTTGGAAAAGGTTTAGTTCAGCCATAAATATGCTATCAGATTATCACGTTCACTTATGGCTGTTGAGATTTTATTGTTAATAGCAGAAGTCAATTTTATTCATGCCTTTTTTTTTTTAATTTTTGACAATAACATGAGAAATTTTATGGTAGTACTGGCATACTGAAGTTTTCAGAAAATGGAAGAAGCGGTGGTAAAAATAGGTTTACGAGCGGATTATGCTTCTTTGATTTGGAATATTTATCTGGATTTTGAAAAAATGATTCTGAATTCGATGACTGGTGCAGAAAATGAAAAGCACAGGAAACTTGTAGAATCACTTTATGAACGATTACTTCATGTACCGCATCTGGGTCTGCAAGAGTCATGGAATGAATACAAAGCATTTACAGGTAACTTTGACTATTTCAGTTTTACCTCATCTATTTGTTTTTTTTTTTTTTTTTTGAAGTTAATCGATTCATTGGTTTATTTTCTAAACGGTACTAGTGTTTAACTTTCTCCTCACATTTCATTTCATGTTATTGATAGAAACCAATGTTTTTATAACAATTACTTCCAGTCTCTTTCTCCAGAAATTATTAATTTGATAAAGGCATAATTTGAGTTTTAGTTCCATTTTTTCTTTTATCATGTTAGGAAATACGTTCAAATTAGTAAGTTTTTTTTCTTTTTTCGTCCCTAAAAACAGGAAATAGATTGCATTGAAAAAGTGGGACTAGTTTGTTATTAATCAGTATCAATTTCAAAACAACTCCATTGCTGAACATAGTTGTTGCATTGCAGAGGGTAAAGAATCGGATCAAATTCGTAAGACATTTGAAAGTTCAGCGAAGCGTATGGCAGATATTAGTGAATTTGAGGAGCGTCTTCGAGATGCCACAGAGGATAATGAAAAATTATCTATTTTAATGGAATATATAGCCTTCGAAATGCAAAGTAATTTTTAATTTTATTCTCTTGATCAGTTTCTCTTTTTTTTTTTCTATATCTTATTCAAATCATAAAAAAGTTATCCGAAGTATGTGGTTATGAATAAATCGTACTTTATAGCGAATGATCCGGCAAGAATTCAAATGATTTTTGAAAGAGCGCTTTGTACGGTTGCTACTTCTCCAAATTCTGATCTCTGGTTGCAGTACTGTAATTGGTTGGATGCTTCGTTGAAATTACCACAGGTCACACTCAGTTCCAGTCATTACTTTTCTGTTCTAACTTCTGATAAATGATTGCTTTTTTTGTTTATCCATATAAAATGATATACTCTTACCAATATATTATTCCTATTATTTCAGTGCATCCACAATATTTAGCAATAGATATTATTTCATCTTCCTTGTAAAATACTAATATACGGATTTAAGGTTTCTATAGACGTATATGCACGTTCTGTGCGCCATGCGCCATGCTCGGCATTGTGGCAGCAATATTTTACGGCGCTTGAACGGTCGAATGCTTCTCCTGAAGAAATTGATGCTAAATGGCCAGTTGCTCGAAATACAATAACAACACAAGAAGAAGGATTCTCTCTGTATCGTACTTACATATATCTGCTTCGACGACGTGTTGCCAAACAAGGTATATTTTTTAGATTGCCACATTTTAGTTTCACACATCAACAGATATTATACAAAAGATATGCTTGCAAGATTTCATTATCTATTAGAAAGTCTTCTATTACCAATATTGAGAATAAACTTTAAACTCTTCTGTTTAATTTCGATTTGATAGCACTAATAAATAGCAGTAATAAATTTTCCAACTAAATATTTTTCTCTGATTGTTTTTCATAATTGTATGTCAAATTTTCCATTCTTGTAGATAGCGATAATTATACCACTGTGCTAGAAAAATTCGAAGAAGGTGCAGCTTTTTTGGCCGAGAAATTTGGTTCTCATTGGGATAGTCCAAAAGCTCAGTATCGTAAAAACCATGCTCTATTTTTATATACATTAGCAAAACAGCCTGAAAAAGGTTTTTTTTTTTACTTTTTTTTTAAAATAATGTTTCGTTTTTTCTGCTAACTTTCATTTTTGTCTTGCATAACTGCATACATAGTTTGTGTTTCACTGTACAAGAGTTTTGAACTAAATTTTTTATAGAACAACAGCTGTTGTAGATTTTTTTTTTCCTGTAGTTTGTCACAGACAAGGAATCTGGACAAAAATTTTATTGATCACCAGAGGATTATAGATCAGTATAGGACAATTATTATATAATAGGAGGAGTAGAGTCAATGTCAAGAATCGAATAAATTAGGTCTTTAGTAAATTATCTCATAGAAGAATTACCAATAGTCGTGACCAATAAAAGTAGTAAGCTGCAGAAGTCGTTAAGACTGAACACACTGGTCGTCGAGTTGTCAGGGAAAGTTCTAATCATTAGCTCTACAATAGTTCTAATCGTTAGCTCTACAAATCGACAAACATCTTTTATGATAGGAGTTGCTTTTACAACAAACATTGTACATAAACCTGGTTATTGGTAAAAAGGGTGAGAAGAATTCATTGCATTAGATATCATAGCATTATGTAAATTAATTTTCGGTGTTTACCATTGAAGATAAAGTTTAGTAATCCAGTACGGAGTTGAGAATATTTCATTACATTCACTTATATTCATTAATCATTTAAGAAATTTCTACAATGTAATACTTTGATTATTTGAACATATTTATACTAAAATTATTTGGTTTTTTCCGACAACAATAGGCAGATAAATAGATAACAACTACATACTGATCTCCTGAGTCTTTCAGGAGATCAGTATGTAGTTGTGTTCGATATCATAATTATCGAAGTAGTGAGATCACTGATATGACCGTAATTCTGAATTTTTTAGCTCTGAAAATCTGGAATGACATTCTGGCATCGGGAAATGGTCATTTTGCAGCAGCATGGATAGAAGCTGCTAATTTGGAACGTTTTTTTGGTAATATTAATAACGCTCGTAAGTTGCTTTACAGAGCTATCAATTCAGCAAGCGATCATCCATACGCGGTAAGTATATTCAGCTATATTTAATTATTGCTTTTTCTGATTCAAAATAAGATGAAAATAAAAGGTTGATCCAAAAACTTCCTCATTTTATGGAGAAGTTAAAATTTATTTTTACAAATGAAATTTTTTCAGGTTTTTGATACCCTTATTCAGTTTGAGAGAGAGGTGGGTACTATTGAAGAACTTGATAAAGCGCTGGAAAAAGTGAATGCGCAAGCAAATCGGATTTCACTGAGGCCGCAAAAGAACAAAACAGAGAAAAGTAGTAAAAAGAGGAAGAGAGAAAACGATGATGATGTTGAAGTCAAAAAAAAGAAAGAAGATATAGAGGAAAAAGAGAAAAAACTCATCACCAATAAGGATGAATTTGTAAACGGCACAACGAAAACAATGATAAATATTCAACAAGAGAGAGAGGTAATTTTCAAGGAAAAAATTTTTAGTACTTCGGAAGCTTATAGTTGGTTTTGATGAAGATTAACATAGTGCCTCATTTCATTTTTCATTGTGTTCTCAGGCGCATTTAACCAGGAATTATTTTTTAATTAAGAACGGAAAGAGGTGCTAAAATCCAAAAATGAAATTTATATCTGGCTCAAAGGTAGAGAGCTAATTATGCGAAGAAAATTTTTTTGTGAAATTGTTATAATTTTGAGGTTTTATTGCAACTACACTTTAGAATGTTGATTGTTTGAATACCAAAATCATGTTGAACTTAAACGGTGATTCTTACCGTTTACTATTTTGAAAGCGTTAATTGTTGTAAATCTGAAAATCATTTTCATATTTTGATATTTATTTGATTTTGAGCACCATTTACGATTAATTTACTATTGAATAACTTTTAGATGATAAATGTCGATAAAAAGCGGGTAGATGGTGATGGTTTTGTAGTTCCGCAACTTCCCATACAGTTATCGAAACCGAAAACAGTATCAAATCAAGATGTTGGTTTAGAAGGAACAAGCAAGGAAGGTTCTACTGAACAACGCCACACTGTATTTGTTTCCAATCTCGATTTCAAGTTGTCAACAGAAAGGCTGGAGCAAATATTCCCGAATGCCAAAGAAGTTCGATTGGTCTATCGGGGAATGAGCAAATTACACAAAGTAGGTTTAATTTTTACATTTACTTCACAGATTCTGTATATCTTATTTCGCTGTCATTTATACTAATTCACTATCGTTTTAAATTTAAATTTGTAAAACTCACCCATTTGAAAAATCTGCTTGGTTGAAAGATAGATTTTGTTCTGTCCATCCTTTGTTCTTCAACTCAAAAATGATGACACTTTTGATGAATAAATTTATTCGAAGTATTAAGCTCGGTTTGATAACTTACATCATGTATTATGTAATATGATCTAAAAATTATCTATTGATTTAAGAATGATTAAGATAGTTAACAAAGTATCTTTAACTAAAAAATAAAACTGTTAGCATTTCAGGGATTTGGCTATGTCGATTTCTTAACTGAATCAGAAGCTCGAGAAGCTTTAAAAATGGATCGAACGCAAATTGATGGTAGACCAATGTATGTTTCAGAATATAAACCGCATGAAAAAGGAAGGAGTGCTGAATTTCGATACAATACCGGCCTGGAAAGAAACAAAATTTTTGTTAACAATATCCATTATGATGCTACCGAGGAACAGCTTAAGGTTTGTACTCATTTGCGTTAGGGGTTTTTTTTTTTCTTCTATTCTTCAATTCTTGTATTTATTGATTGGGATTTTATTCGTTTTTGGATACTATAAATGTTCGTTAAGGGAATTATTTTCAAGTGGTATTGTATGAAATAGCTGATAAGGCTTAAATTGAGAAATAGAGATTCCAGCTGTAAATATATTTACTACGAAAATAAAAATAATAACAAAAGGTGTTAGTCGTTTTTCTTTTAAGGAAATATTTTCGGCATTTGGTGCAGTTCGTGATATTCGTATTGTGACACATAAATCTGGTAAATCAAAAGGTTGCGCATATATTGAATATGAAAACGATGACGATGCTGCAAATGCAGTAAAAGCTGGCGAAGATCTTATTCTTTTAGGTTTGTTTTCCACATATTCTTGTAACTGTTAACCTGTGTATGTAGTCCGATTCCATATTTTATTGGATTGAGATCAAGCTTAGCTAAACTGATCATTTACTTAAAAAGCATTCTTTGTAAATATGGGTATTTATTGTTACAAAATTATATGATTTCCATCCTTTCCTTGTTAACTAAAGAAGATCCTTTATAACGACTAAACTGATTTAAATTTAACTGTATAGTTTTTTTATTTCATTCTTCAATAATTTTTTACCAATCGCATTATATGTTCTTTTCATTAATATAATTACTCAGAATAATTTTATCTAAGAAGGCAATTTTTTCCGCAAATTCTGGTCTTTAAAATAACGATGTGATGGACTGAAAATATTTTCATTTAAAAGTTCCACCGAAATCGTGCAACCATAAAACAATATAGGCATTCGTGACTGATTAAAAGAAGACTAAAATGCAACTCACAAACTGTGATAAATTCGCTGTCCTGCTTTGTGAAAAATATGAAGCATTGTAAATACAGTGATTTCTAAGCATAATATTTATGGTCATAATTTTTTTATTACTTTTACCAGATCCTTTTTTCAAATATTTTAAGTTGATAGAAATTTCCACTGACTTATCGGAAAGTCAATAGAAGGATTTATTTCAATTTGAAAATTAAGATTTTGCGAAGTGATGACTCCTTCTTTGATTTTCAGTGAGTGATCTGCTTTAATTCTGTATATTATTTCAGTTTAAAAGCATTACTTTTCTATGGCATTATCTCATAGGGTATCCAATTTGTCCAAATAATTTTTAAAAAATCCGAATTTTGTGCTGTGGTGCATTTTATGGAAACATTTGAACGTCTGTAAAATACATCACAGCATAATACAATATAAAATAATGCTTGTAATACCAATTTTTAATGACATTTGAAAAAAACTAAGGACTCAGATAAGACATTTGCTTGAAATTGATTTTCAAAGGAAATTTTTGTCTTCAGCTTTTGGTTTTCCCTTTTTTAATTATACATAATAGGTTCTTAAATTCTTAATAGTCCACTTTTTTTTTTCATCAAAACAACAGTTTTATCAAGCCAGTATCTATGAAATCTATATACTTTACAGAGCGAAAATTGTCAGTTGCAATCAGCAATCCACCGAAACGAAAGGAACAAGTGCAACGATTATCATTAAGTACCATCAGTTCTGTAAGTTACTATTCTTACTTTAAAAAAAAAAAAAAAACTATAATCATCCTTTACATTTTTTCACCAAGTACAAATTTCTCATAACTGAAATACTTCATTTGAACAAGCATACATTTTTATTTTTTACAACTTAATTCTGCATCAGCCTAAAACTGAATTTTGATAAGCCGTACTTTTAACTGGAGTTAGTCAAGAATTATCGTTAAAAACTAGTGAAGGATTGTCGTTAATTTGAACTAGAAAACAGAGAAAGCAAAAGAAACTATTATAGTGAATATTTGGGAGTTACTGAAATCAGCTGATCTTAATTTTTCTTCAAGTCTGAGAGAAATTTTTTAATTGAATCTACATAACATTGGTTTGAAGCTTACAATACTATTAGTTACAGTCGCATCAACGGAACAAAATAGATTTGGTACCGCGAACATTAGCGAGAACAGCAAAAGTAGCCAAATCAGCTGGTAATGATAGCAGCAGCAGCAACGGTTCAGGAGTTCCGGTTAAAAATATGTCCAATGAACAGTTCCGCTCTTTTTTGAAATGAACTGTCTTAACGCTTCATTACCTTGTTGGTGCTTTCAAGTAATTTTGGCGAATTATCTAAAGAAAAATATTGGGGTTTTAAAATTCGAATTTTATTTCAACGAAATGTAGACGAAAAATCGGGATATCTCATGGTAAAAAGTTGTAGTATTTTCTCGTAGTTGAATGAAAAAAAAAAAACTTCGGGAAAAGAACAAAATTAGTTTTCTTCGAATTAATAAGATCACAATATTTTTTCCTCTGACCTGAAATTCGTAATATTTTGAAAGATCACAGTATTTTTTCCTCTGATCTGGAGATCGTGATAATTATTTTAATTCTAGCATGCTTTTTTTTTTTTTTTTTGTTATACTGATTTCTTTGATTTTTTGGAATATATTTGTTCTTTATTATTATTGTAATATAAATTAAATATAATTCAATAAATTCACTGATGCTTTTAATGTTGCCGTTACCAATCTTTTAATTCGCACTAGTCGTGGAAATAATTTTATTAAATGGTCAGGCTTGAATTCTACAATTTTGTGTATTCCAGAAAGATAAAACGCTAATATATCCTATAGAATAAACGCGAAGTATTTCAAATTAATGAAAAAATAAAAGAAAAGCAATATAAAAAATCTGGTCCATGCAATCATTAAATTAGTCTATCGATTATCATCTAGATTTTATGATCGCAGGCGACAAGCTAACCTGAATATGAATAAGTTGATCTGATTAGCAGCCAGATTTGGGATGCATTCATCATTAACTCTGGTGAATTCTGGACTCGTCTTCTTTTAATCTTTTATTATTTACACGATAAAAATAGCAATAATAAATGATACTAAATAGAAAAATTGCAATAAATTTCGTTAATGAAGCGCAAGTTTTGTAATCTTTTCTACATATGAAGAACTTAAAAACTAGCATACTATAATTTACAAATTTACTTAATAAATTTGTTGTGTCTCTTTATCAGCTAATATCATTTCAATAACTGTAAGTCATTTATATTTATCGTATCATTTATTTCATCTCATTTGAATAGTTTTTAAGTCCCAAAATAATCCTAGATCAAGAAGATAAAAAAATCCGATCAAAAATTGGCTCAAGAACTTAGAAATTCTTCAAGAGATACAACAAAAGAAGTGATTACTGGAATTTGTTTAATTAGAATGATCTATATCCCTGGTATTTTAATATGTTAAAAAATTTGAAAAATGAAAAAAGAAAAAAAAAGACGGAGAAGATGCGAAATATCGAGTGATACTGATAATATAGTAGTATGTGATATAAGGAAAAAAAAAGTATTACAGATATAGTTCTAAAAAGCATAAGAATAATAATATTTTTGAAGTTGTAGTTACTTTGGATAATAAAAAAATTGATTGACTTTATCAATTATCATTTAATCAGTTATTATTTTATTTCAACAAAGTAACTACAAAATGTTACAAATAAATTAGAAGAAAAAGCATTAATTATTAAAATGATGATGTAACGATGATCTTTCAAAATTTTGTAAAATTAGATGGAATTGAATTTTTTAACAAATTATAAAATCATGTGATGATTTTCTTCACGATCAATGATTTGTATTAATCGAATGACCAATCAAGTATCTATCAACTTTGCAATAATGATGAATAAAAATTACATCGCTTCAGACATCGCTGAAAATTGAAAATATTTCATTTTTTTTTTTTATTATTCAATTTTAATTCTTCAAATTCATTGATTTAATATATATACGTATTTACATCTTGACCGATAATTATTGATTGAAATTTTTAAATTAATTCTTATCCCGAATACATATTTCTGTATATTTTTTTTATGTTCGCAATATTTACATTGAAATAGCTTTAGAATATTAAATATTACGATTGAATATTTTTTTTTTAATAAAAATTAATTTATATATTCATTTTCCAAAAAAAAAAAAGTGTAGAATTGAATACGAAAGAGTTTTAATCAGATTAGACATTATATTTCAAATTCATCTAAATTTTTATTTATTTTATTTCTTTCCCTTTTTTCAAATTTATCAAACTTATTTTCTCATTTAAATAAATTAATTATAATTCATACGAGGTTTCCAGATGATTATCCATAATGAATTTTAATAATTCCTGTTGTTTGTTGTCATTTCCTTTGTTAATTGTTGTCGAGAATGATGTTGTAAATCCGGAAGAAAGCGGTATTGTCGTAGCACTAAATCCGGTTCCTTTCTCTTTACCGTTTAACGAAGGAGGTGGTGCATCCGGAAGTGGTGGTGGAATTGATATCGTTTCTTTCTTATCAATTTCATTGATATTTTCATCGCTAAGTTGAATTTTCAACGTTCGCGTATCTTCCGCTACATCTTCCGGTTGTTCACCAATTGCTACTACAAAAATAAACTCTAGAATATCAGCAATCAGCAATTATTATTATAAAGGCCAAGAAATTAAATGGCCAAGAAAAAAAAATATACGGAAATTAGCCAAGAAAAAATTCCTCCCTTCTTTTCTCTTCTCAATTACTTTTGATTAAACAATAATATTTGTGATCATCATAAAAAGCTATGAATCTTAGCATATGGATAAACCTCTTGACCTCTATTTGACCCAGTACTTAAGGTCACTGGTTAAGGTCATCAGGCAGTTCACCATTGTTAATTTTCTAACTTTAAAAAATTTCTTACCTGTTGAAATATGCATATCAAGATCACCAGCTGGAGTAATTTCTTCAGTAACCGTGGAACCTTCCATATATGATGAAGCAGTACTGAAACCAGATGTTGAAGAGCTGAATGATTCCGATGAAGCTACCGTTGATTGTGATTGACGTCGAATATTCTGTAAAAAGATCGTGAGTTTAGTGGGAAAATTTATAATTATTCTGAGTTTTTATCAAAATCCAGAAAATAAACTGTAGAATTTTTTAGAAAACAAGTTTTAGAAGATAAGTTTTCTTTTTTTTATCTAAGCTCTCTTTGAAATTTGAAAAATTCAAACCTGTTCATTCATCCGATTTGTTATTTTTCTGGATGAACCACCAACAGCCGTTGAAACATTCCAGGAAAATCGTTTCAAAATTCCAGGTGGTAAATTTGTTGGTACCTTTGGCTTAGTAATATCAATACCATCTGATGTATGATAACGTCGTTCAAAACGACGTGCATTTGACATCTGTAAAATTTATTTTTAGATAAATTATTGGGAGTAAATAAGTAATAATCCTACTCAATAGTAATTCTATTTTTTCTTTTCATAAATTTCGGATTTTAAAAATTAAGGAAAATATCCATAATTTCCGGTAATTTACAAACTCAGATAATCGTCGTAACTCATACAGATTATTCCTGAATCAAAACATTCGGACAAATAAATATTTTTTGCTAAGTTTTTTAAAAAGTTTTTTAAAAAATCATAAGTTTTTTGCTAGTCTTAAAGAATTCAGAAATATCTCCTACAAATTCTTCTACATCATCCAATCGTTATTATTCATAAATGATAAAACAAAGTTGAATTTCTAAATTGAATTTTTGTAGCAATAAACAAAATAAACAAACAAACAAAATTACAAAGAGTAAAATGAAAATGTGTTAAATTACCTGAGAAGATGATATTCCAACACCTTCATCATTTGTATAAGTCATGATCATTGTTGTAGGTGATGAATTTCGTATCATTTCATCCGGTTTGACAGAATTTTCTTGTTTCGGAAAATCCGAATTATTATCTAAAATACCGTGAGATGCACGTAATTCGCATCCTTCACGATATTCCAACGGTGATGTTGTTGACACATCGTTGACATACAAATGTCCTTTGTTATATGCGTGAATTGGAAAGCTTGATTTAGACGAATTATTCGAATAAGTCCTGAAAAATCAAATTATTTTTTTGAAATGTTTAAATATTAAAAAATCTTTTTTGAAATATTGAAGTTTTCCAAAAAATTTTTTTGAAAATTTTTTAGAATAAAAAATTATGAAATTTCTTAGAATTTCCCTTCGATTGCTTTTTATTTGCAGATCATTGATTTTTTTGGCCCTATTGTAGCATTATTTTTTAAGAAGATTTTAGGTGTTTGATTATTCTGGTATTTTTTAGGCTTTGTTTAATGGTACTTTTCAAGCTTTGTTTGTATTAATTCTAGTAAGGTTGGTTATTTTAACATTTTTCAGGTTTTATTTGATTACACAATCGACTAAATCAAAGCTTGTACAGATTTAAAAACTTTCGGGAAAAAAATTAAATAATACAAAATTTCGAATAAAATTACTACCTGTCAGTGGTAACATCAGTAGGTCCAGAAGAATTCGATCGTGATCGGCGATGAACATTGGATGATTCCAAATGTTCCGTAGATTTTGAAGAAAAATGTAAATCAGTCGATGATTTAGACTGTCCACTCAATGTTGTATTAATTAGTGATGGTAAAGAGCGGTCATCATTGACCACTACAGCTAATTTATGATGTGGTATTAAATTACTTCTAATATTGCTACAAATTCCATTCTTAAAATTTTGACCATCACGAAGTAGTAATCGATCAATTTGATCCGCTGATGATATCGTATTCACTTTTCGCATATCTAAAAATGATAATTGTTAATTATTTGATAAAATCATCCCTACAATTATTTTAAAAGATGAAAGATTAATTAATAAAAAAAAAATGTTTGCTTTCTTTTTTCACCTGTTTTTTTCGATCATTTTGAAACGAAAAATAAAAACAAAAAAATAAAAATAAATACAAAAAGTTAAAACATACTAGCAAGACGATTATGTTCAGCGATTATTTGCGAATCCATACTGGAACTTTTTCGATGGATAATATCTTGATTAATAATATCATGATTGCTAGAATTGTTATTACTCGAACGATTATGTTCCTTTTTATCAACATTCATTCCAAATCCATTAAATAATCCACCCGAAATACCCAACAAACATTGTCGTGGACCCAAAGGTCTGAAATGAAAAAAATAAAAAAAAAATAAAGAAAAAAAAAAGAAATCGAAAGAAATTAATGAATAGTATTCATATATTTATTTCTATATATAATTCAATTTTTAGACAAAGAAAAAAAGTAGAAAATTAAATTCTGAAAAATAGAAAATTTAAATTTATTAAATTTTCACGAAAAAAAAAAGACAAGATACTTTAGACGATAGAAATCCCTTAGTGCCATGCTAGTCATTTCAAGCCATTTTCGTGTTTCCTCAATTGATGGAGTCGAAAAGTAGTATAATGCTGAGGGCATATTAAAATCGTTAATTGGTGCTATTACAAAACCAGCTGTAAAATTTAAAAAAATTTTTCATTTCAAAATAATTCTCCTAAATTTCGTCCTTTCTTCATTCGTTTCTTCTATTTTTATGTCTTTGAATAAATATTTATCAATTAAAATTTCGTCCAATCTTCTTCTCATTCCATAATAATATACCATTGAAAAATATTGAAATATTTTGTCGACAATTAATTACAAATTTATTCAAATAGGTAAACAAGGTTGTTGTACATTTACTAAATAATTCAAGTTATACGGAAAATATATGATGAAATAAGATGAGATTATTGATTTTTAAATCCACAGAAATTAAACTATCGTTTAATTCCTTCCTCAGAGATTAAACTTTCGTTTAATTCCTCAAATCTTCGAAATTTCAGTAATTATCGGGTTAGGAAGTTTGCTCTTTTATGGCATCATACAGAAAATATTCAAGATAAGATATATTTAAAATTTTCAAATAACTCGTTTTTTGAAATATTCAAAAATGATTTTTCGAGATTTTTCTCGAGACTTTTTGGTAGTAAGAAGTTAATTTTGGAATATTTTCAACAACAATTATTTGACTTTTTTAATAAAAAAAAAAAAAAAAAAATTAAAAATTTTTTCAAAAAAATTAAAAATTAAGAATTGTAAATAAAAAATAGAATAGAAATAAATATTTAAATATGGTAATAAAAAATTATGATAAAACTTACAGTAGTCGGGAAATCGTTGAAGGCACATTTTAGCAATGTGTATTGGTGGCTTAAGTATTCGTAGTCGATCGCAACGTTTGTTCGAATATTTACATATTAGGAAGAGATCAGTAAATAAAATGCAATGTGAATCAACCTAAAATAAGAACTTTATCGATTTTATATTTAAAAAATTTTATCATTTTAAATTTAAAAACAAAAACAAACAAAAAATAACTTGTTATCTTATATTTAAATAAACAAAAAAAGAAAAAAACTTGTCATCTTGATATTTAAATAAAAAAAAAAAAAAAATTAACCTTTGTTCCCTGTTTACCATCTTTGATCTTTAAATCAGCACGTAAATAAATACGACGAAATTGTGGTTGTCCCACAAAATATGGCATCGGATCGGCCAAACGAATACAACATTTAATTGGAAATATCTAAAAATTAAATTTCATTTTTGATAATTTTTTTTAATGCTATAATTGATCAAAACAACAACTAACAAAAAAAAAAGAACAAAAAAAAAAATATTTTATGAAAAATGCCAAATAATTAGAAAGAATAAATAAATTGAAAAATTAAATTTTTGCTATTTTAGATTACGAAATAATTCCATATTTATAAAATAATTTTAAATTTCATTAGCATTTTAATGATAGTTAATATTTTATTTTCTTTAAATAAATAGATTTCTACATAAGATAATCGTATAGAAATGTGATTTACGTAAAAAATACACGTTAATTAAATAAAAAAAAAAATTTAATTAAAATATAAAATATAAAAAAAAAACTATTACTTACCTTTTCAAATTCTTCACAATCAACAACTTCATAACCTTCAATTGTTCTCGATAATTCATTAAGTTTATTTATTAAATCATTGTTGCTTAATGTATCCTCAACATTTCTTGTTGCTTTTTCAATTCGTACTATCATATCCTGTAAATTAATATTACTTATAATAGAAGTAATCAATTATAATAATATTAAATTTCAAATATTTAATCTAAGATTATTTAATTTTAGAATATTTTTATAGTTATCAAAAATTTAGAAGAAATGAAGAATAATAGAAGTAATTTCATCATTTTTTTTTTCTTTTAAACGATACTTAAATAAATTGATGAATAAATTAATGTTGAAAAAATTAATGAGAAATACAACAAGACCAGAAGGAAAATTAGCCTAGCAATAATTTTAAGTTAATTGGCCAAGTAAAAAAAGAGCCTAGTGAAAATGTTATATTAGATTAAATAGCCAAGTAATTAAGTTGAATTAATATAATTATACCTGAATAATATCCCGTTCGATATCGTCCATAGTATATTTGAGCACAGCTTTCAGAAGTAGGCTATATCTCGTGAGACGTTGCATCGGATTTGTCAAAGCGTCCAATAAACGTTGTCGCCTCATTGTATCTTGCGATTCTGCCCACTACAATTTTAAAATTTAATTATAAAATTAGGAAAAATAAACATTTTATAAAAATTAAAAATTCCAAAATACATTTATAATTGTGTAATTTTTTTTTACTAGAATTGAAAATTTAAATTTAAATTACAATTATGTGATTTGGAAATCCCAGATTGTAGAATTTAAATCAAACTTTTGAAATTTACGACAAATTAAAAATTTTGAAATAAGTTTATAATCATATAATTTTTGTTGGAATTAAAAATTTAGATTTAAATTATAATTATGAGATTTAAAATCTGGATTGTAGAATTTAAATTAAACTCCTAGAACTTTACTATAGAATTAAAAATTTGTAAACATTATAGGAAAATAATTTTATAATCTTTGGAGTGAAATGATTTTAATATTGTAATTTTTTATCAGAATTGAAAATTTAAATTCAAATTACAATCATGAGATTAAAACTTAAGTTATAAAATTTAACCTAATACTTAAAAATTTTTACGAATTCTTAAAAAATGCTAAAATAAGCAATAAATTTGAAGTAACTGTAAACTAAAACCACAAATTTTTTCTTTTTTTATTGTTTTTACCGGATTTCTCAAAATTCGGAAAAGGTATGAATCGATATATTTAATACTTTAATGATATATAATGGTACCAATTATTTCTCTCATCAAACCTGAAAATGATCAATTTAGAAAAGTGAAATAATTGCTTACCGTAACAAATTCACGAAATAATTCATTTTCTTTTTGACATTTTTGTACGTAGTTATGACAATCGGCATGACCATAAATAAAAGTTGTATAACAGGGCCACCATTCATCGATTCGTTCAAAACCTGGTTTCAGAATTGTTGGATCAAGAGGAGTACCATTATTCCTGAAAAAACAAGAAAAAGTGACGATGATGCTTTCATTTGTCATCAATATTTTACTATATTTCCAAATAAATAAAATTTCCTTGAAAAAATAAAAAAAATTTTTTTCTAGAAAAACAAAAAAATAAAATTATAGATTAATAAAATATTTCCAACGAATAATTTTCGATGATTAATACAATTGATAGTTGAATTTTCAAAGAAAAATTTCTTAATTTTGGAAAAAAAAAACCTCGAAATTTGGAGCATTTGCAGGACCGCATTTTTCCAAAATTTCGAATTGTGAACATAAAGCTCGGGATAATTCAGGAATACGCGACGTGGGTCAACATCACGCATATAGCCAATTTCCTGCATTTTCAGGAAGCACTGGCAGAGTTCATCCATTTGTTTCAGAAGCTGAAAAGTAATCGTAAAATTTTTATAAAAATACAAAAAAAAGAAAAAAATTATTTAAAACAAAAGAATTTTTTTTTCCAAAATATTTTTATATAATAACTGAAAAAAAAATTTCATCCATTCAAGTTCATATTTTGGCATATTCAAAATTTAAATTTTGCTTTCATTAATTTTTAAATATTATTATTATTTATGTAAAAAATTGCCCAATCTTTCTTTTTTTTCGTCAACTATTCCATAACATTTTCATATATAATCTTTTATGACTTTCAATGTTCAATGCATGAGGAACTTTTTTTTTTCTTTTTTTTTGGAAAAAAAAGAAAGAAAGAATGATTAAAAGTTTATTTACCAACAAATATCGATGTTCCGTTGTGACGAATTCCCAAATAGCTTCTTGCTGTTCACATGCATGCTTGCTCAATTTATCCTAAAATATTGACTATTTAAATATTTAAAGATAACAAATTTAAACGTTCTATTTATAGGATGATAAAAAAAAACTTTAAGACAGCTTAACAATAAGCATTAAATTTGATTAATCGATCAAGTTTTGAGAGATTTCGTAATTTTGACGATTACGAAATAACATTTTTTTTCTTTTTTTTTAGTTTGTTTTAAAATTTCCATGAAAACAGAAAAAAAAATTAGTTCTATTGTATTTTCAATTTGCAGTATTTTCCGCAATTCCCTAGTGATTTATATCGGATAATGAGAAAATTTTTTAAAATAGAATCATACAGTCGAGATGAAAATTCGTCATCGAGAATTCATCATAAAGTAACATTGATATCAACTGATATATATCACTCTTGTAAATTATTGATAAACTCATATAATAACTGATACCTTATCATAGTTTTCATAAAAATTGATAAAATTCAAATTTCACATAAACTTACACTATCACGAACAATATCACTCCAGTGATGTTCAAGTTCGAACATTGGTATTACCTTTTGAATCTCATCCTTCAGTAGCGATAAACGTGCAAGCATTTCGGCCTTATCCTAAAATAAATTTAAGTATTTAATTTTTCAAATATATATTTTAAATTTTTTGACATAAATTTGAGGAATTTATTCAATTCTCATCTATCCCACATACAGATCAAATCCTATAGATGAGAATTATGTCACAGAATAAGTTTCTATAATAAATATGAAAAAAATATTTTTTATAATAAATAAGACAAAAAAAGTTTTATATTAAATAAAAAAAAAAGTTTTTATGATTAATAAAATTTAGTTTTCGATAAATTAAGAAACTTAATTTTGTAAATTTAAAACTTTTAAAATAAATAAATAAATAAACCTAACCTTGCCAAAAAATAAACTTCGCCGACTCGTGCCAGCTATGTTGCGAAGACGTTTTGTTCCACCAACGCTACTACTGTCGTCCGGTTGATTTGTCGTTGGTAAATCCTCTGAGCATGATGGTTCATCTGATGAAATACTAAAAATAAAGGAAAAACAAAAATTAATTGGAAAAAATAATTTAAAATTAGGTTAAATGGAAAGAAAGAAGGAAAAAAAGAACAAAAAACATTAATTTTCAGTTTTTCAAAACCTTTTTTTTTTCTTTTTTTAAATAGTTTTTTTCTGAAAAGCAAAGAAAAAAGTATTAGAAAAGCATATATATATGAAAATAAATTAGTCAAAATATAAAATAAAAAAGAAACTTTCAAGTAAAAGCCATAAAAAATATATTTATCAAAATGATAAATTCTATCAAAAAAAAGTTTGATAATTTCTTGTCGTAAATAAAAAAAGGAAAAAAAATCATTCATTTTTGCTTCCAAAAAAAAGATATATTCAAAAATTTCTTAAGTTTACAAAATAAAAAACAAATCTTTTGCTAAATAATTTATGATGAAGTCGCAAAACTATAAAAGTTGGCAAACATTTAAAATTCATCTTTTTGCTAAATAATTTATTTGGTTTGCAAATATTAAATATAATAAAAATAGACCAGAAAAATTAATTCAAACAATAATTATAAAAGAACTGTTAAAGATTTGCGACTTCGAACAAATTTTCGTATTTACAATTCGTATCATCAAAATTTTGATTCATTTATAGCGGATGAAATCTTATGATTTCATATCTACACAAAATCAATCACTTCTGATGCTCTAAATAACATTCCAAAATTGGCCTCCTCTTTCTAACTCATTTCTCATCTCCTTCTCCTCAATCATTTTCAATTTTATAATACAAAATAAGCAATTTATAATATAAAATATCAATTTTTGCACAAAAAAAAGAAATTATATTAAAATTCTTGAAAATAATTTAAAAATAAGAAAAATGAAAAATGTTTAATATTTAACAGGCTATATTTTAGATATATGTTTTACGAAAATTCCTTCATAATTACACAACAAATTGATCATTCTTCATATCTGAAATGTCCTTAATTTGTCCCAAAAGAATTGACCTTGAATAGTAAAATTGATTGTAAAATATCTTTAAAGATTATATATCTTTATGATCAGATTTGTGCTCAATTTTATCAGATTTATCAATAATAAGTAATTAAATACTAACTGAAAATGAAGAAAAATTTGATAAAATTTCTCAAATAAGATGAAGAAAAAAAAAGAAAGAAAAGGAAGAATGTTTGTTATTTCATTCTTTTTTCTCTCTCTGTTTGTAGAAAGAAAAAAATAAAATTTCGTTTTTTTTTTCTAAAAGTTTGATAATTCTTATCAGTTTAACACTCAACAAAATTTTTTTTCATATAAGCAATTTATCAACGTCTAAAATTGAACAGTTCTTTTGAAAATGACAAAATTGATATCTTTTAAGGGAATATAAATAAAATGATTAGTTTCTTTTTTTTTATCAATAAATGGGTCTTATCAGGATTTTTTAACTGAGATTGATAGGATGATTTCTCGAGATTAAATGGCTTCCTCGAGATTTTCAAACCAAAATTGATAAATGCTTTTTTTCTTGAGATTTTTTAAACTGAAATTGATAAATGATTTTCTCGACATTTTTAGACTGATATCGATAAATTCATTCAAGAAAACAAATCAATCAATGGAAAATTTCGGTAGTAATTTGTTTCTTCGAAAAAATTTGGACAAAATTGCGCCTTTTCGAGAAAGAGAAAATAAATTCATAGAAATAAAACCAAAGAAGTTATTTTTATTTGTTACGAAGTTTTTTTTCGATGAAAAGTTTTACCGATAAGTTTAAGTGAAATAAACATCCTAAGGAAAAATGAACATTTCTTTTTTTTTTGCCAATCAATTGGTATCGAAGTAATAGAAAACTAATAAAAGTCAATAAAATTCGTTTTAAATTATTTTTTCCAACATTCTTGGCAGAAAAATTTGGGCAATTAATTTAAACTTCTAATCAATAATTGGTTCATCTTCCAACAATAATTAATTTATATTCTAATCAGTAATCAATTTATCTTCCTTTAATGGATGTATTAGGCTTAAATATTACTGATTAAGATTTATTTCTTAGAAATAACAAATGTTATCACGAAATTTTCCATTTCTTCCCTAAAATAAAATTATAAAATTATGAAAGATAATGATCTGATCAATCGGAGCAAGATGAAGCTATCAATTAAAATCAACAATTATTCCTACAATTTGATCAATTCTGATCAATTCGAGCAAGATGAAGCTATCAATTAAAATCAACAATTATTTCTACAATTTGATCAATTCTGATCAATTCGGGCAAGATGAAACTATCAACTGAAATCAACGATTATTTCTACAATTTTCAATTTGTAAAATTTTTTCTACTCGAAATATAGCTTTTAATTTGAAAAAAATAATGAAATTGCACAAAATGCAAGTGTGATGCACGTTTGAAAACAAAAATGTGCAAATGAATACAAGCAAATTCTAGAAAAAAAAAAAAAAATTCGTAAATAAAAAGTAAATAAAAAGGCCGGTTCGTTGAATTTTAATTTCGACAGTTCGCAAATTTTCATTCGAATCAAACCAGTTATTTGACATTAGAAAAGCTCCGAAATTGTACTAAAAGGCCAAATAGAATATATATTTTAAAAATTTTTCAAATTTTTAGAAAAAGAATTATGTAATTTTACAATAGCGATATATTATTATCATATTTATGAAGGAAAATGGATGATTGAACAAGAAGGAAGGAATAGTATGATATTATTTTGCTTTTTTTGCTTTTTTTTTTTCGAAATTTATCTAAATATAGCGATAGCGAATAGCATATTTATGAAATAATTGAACTCATTAATTTAAATATCATATATGATAAGATAAAAAAGAGTTTCCTGATATATTTAAAGCGTTAGGCAAATTTTTGAATTATGGAATAATTAATTTAACTATTTATATATGAAAAATGAAAAATCCAAATTTTTATTATATTTTAAAAGTTTTTTGTGAAACAATTAATTTAGCTAAAAATTTCAATATATTTTAAAATTTTATGCGAATTTTTAATTTGTGAAATGATTAATCTTACTATCAAATCTCAAAAGAAAGCAAATTTTCATTGTATTGAAATAATTAATTTAGCTATATAATTGAAAAAGAAAACTAAATCTATTTTAAAAGCTGTTTTATTTTATTTTATATTTCGAAATTTATTTAATTTTATTTTCTTTTTGAAATTTCAACATATTTTAAAGGTTCATTTCTAATATATATTTTAAAAGCAAATTTTTAATTTGACGAATAATTAATTTAATTATCATATAATTAAAAGAAGAAGAAAAAAAATGAAAATAATAGAGAAAAGAAGTATACTTGAACAGTATCGATTGATTTGATTGACTTGTTGATGGATTTTTCTGAATTCTTGGCTCACAATCGTGATAGCTACTTCCCAATTGTGACAAATTATTGCCACGACTTCGAGATAGCTAAAAATTCATGTAATTTTAATATCAAATTTATGATGCTTTTTATGCTTTTATACTTCTCAATTATATTTTCGAAGGATTAATTTAAATTTTTAATTTTTCAAATCAACAAAAAATTGAAAAATATTTTACGTATAATAATCTAGACCAAAGAAAAATCATTTATAAAAATGATGAAATTAGCATGAATTTAAAAAAAATAACAATAATTAATTAAATTTTATGAAATAATGAAAAATGAATTCCAATTTTTGCAAAGAAATTCCTAAAAAATTTGAAATCGTTCGAATAGAAAAAAAATAAAGGACATTATAGATGATCATTTAGCATTAAATAATTTTTGTTTGATGATGAAAAATATCGAATAGAAAAAAAGAGAAATTTCTTAATCGTAATGAGAAAAAACAATATAAACTATTTATTGTTTATTCGTAAATTATAAAATGAAAAAAGAAAAAAGGAAAAATTAGCATATCATTTCAAATTTACTACTTTTCCATTTTTTTTTTTTTTTTATTCATTTCAAAAGAATGCATAAATTCCATTCCATTATGATTTACAATAATTTTAAAATTAATTTATTATAAATTGAACATCATATAATAAATATTTGTCATTCTAGCCAATCTAGCCAGGTATTTGCTACAGTATTCAAATTTATATTAATTTAGTTAAAAATTGCTTAACTAAAACTTGCTAGATTGAAAAATACTATTTATTATTAGAAAAAAAATTTTCTAAAAATTTATTATAAGAAACTTGATTTAAAAAAAAAAACTATTATTATAAAAAAAAGAGAAGAAATCCATTTCTCGATAAGTAAAAGAATGTTTACAACAAAATTGCTAATTTTTCCCTGATATTTTATAATAATTTTTGATCTAAATTATATCAAATATTTTGCAATTTCCCATTAACAGAAATATGTTATATTTGATAATGTAATCTAATAAATCATTCAAAATTTAAAAATATCTTTTTAAAATTTAATTACCATATACTTCGACAAATATATTAGCGACGAAATTATTATGAAATGTAATAAATAATAGCCAAAATTAACAATGAATCAGAAATTAGTTTAACACTTTTGTTGCTTTTTATTTCATTCCGTAATCATTAATAATTTTCAAAAAATTTGCTAAATTTAGCTACAGTTTTCAAATAAATTTTATCATTTCAACAATGTTAAATCTTTTGAAATAAAATTTCTAACAATTTTAAAATTCATTTCGAAAATGATTTTTAATTTCCTCAGGACTATAAAATAGTTTGTGCGAGAAAAATTAAATGCTGTAAAAAAAAAAAAAAAAATGCTTCATTTTTTGAGAAAAAAGAAAATATCAAGGCAGATGGAGAAAATACCGTAATTCTTGAATTATTATCCGATACATTTGTCATCTTTTCAATTTTTCATTATTATAAATTAAAACGATGTAATTAATGAATAATTTGAAATGAAAAAAGAAAAAAGTTCATTTCATCTTTATTGTCAAATCTATTTCATTGCAAAAATTTCAATGACCAATCTAATATTTTTGATTCTAATCTTTTTTAAAAAAAAAATCAACAATTTTCAGCCAAGAAACCGATTTTGCCTCAATTTTGCTGCAATTTATTTCAAATTGATAAATTTCATACATTATATTTCCTCATAAATATATCTTAAAATCATGAAAAACAAGATGATTAATATTGAAATATTTAAAAAAAAAAATCTGTCAAAAAAAGCTATTGAAAAAAAAATTCCTTAGTTTTCCCAATTATGCATATATAATTTGAATTTTTAGAAAATATATAAAAAATTTCAGA